>VDFB02049217.1:79682949-80131855 GCA_007258455.2 Sequoia sempervirens | reverse complement strand
AGAGCAAGAGGAGAGCATGAGAGAGGTAGGGTTTTGGATGGCTGCATATTATTTTGCAATTCCTAATCCGGAATAGAGAACATTCTATTATACCCAGCAGACACCTCAGATGCCAGCACCGTCTCAGTCATTGGGGACATGGACCCAAGGTTACAGTGATTCACCAGGGGTTTCACCAGGTAGGGGATCAGTACTAGATTCTCCACATAGATCAGATGTGGGGAGTTCATTTGGTAGATGACAGGCTACTGAGTTTTTGACAGATGCAGGGTGGAGTGTGTAGGATTTATTGACAGAGATCAGAGATGTTTCATATCCCTGGATTTTGTAGTTTGTCATGTGATGGATATATGTATGATGGACATGTGACACATATTATATTATTTTGATATGGGATAGTTCTTATTGACACCATGTAGTATGTTTCCTTTTGTGATGGGTGATTATATGCATGCGTATATAGTATTATTTGTTTATGTGGATGGATGCATTGGTTTATTTATGCTTATGTTTATGATATGAGATGTTCATGTGGATGATTGGGTGTATGCATTTGTGGAATACGAATAATTTTATTGATGCAAATATGCGCATGGTGATATGTTATGTGTTCATGTGGGATCTATGATGATTTATACATATGGATGCCTAGTTGACTTATTTGTCATGTATGTATATGTGTATGATGGATTTTGTATGAACATTTTATATATGCAGGATGTGATGTATTATGAGTCTGACACTTTGTGATGCAGGTGGTGATGTATGTATGGACTTAACATATGGTGATGCACGTGACGATGGATATATGTAATAGTGCTTTTGTAATTTTAGAGGAAATAACACATGATCATAAGTGCCAATAAGAACTGACATGATAATGGAAGGTGGGTATGTGGTGATTGTGAGAATGGGTGTCATTTGGCATCTGTCAAAAAGTATCAGCATCCTAAGAAGAATGGAAAAGAATGGGGTAAAGTATTTGCACAATCAAAACCATAGGGTGAATGTAGTGCAATGATTATGAAAATGCAATCCTAATTTAATTTGCCATCTTTGGAGCACTAGTTTTTGCTATAGCATAAGACACGATACACCAAGGTATGGAGGACCGAGGTAGATTAGTGTCTAATGCATGAAACAAACACTCTAGACAAGAAGGCTATCCCAACACCCCAAAGTCACGAAGACCTTGGTCGGGCCAGGTATTGACATAACCGCAAGCACAAAAAATATGTCCCAGTGTAACACAAGATCTCAAGGACCTTGGTGGGTACTACGTGGGACAACCAAGAAGACACAACAAAAGAAAAGATCAAGATATGCCCCTATGTCGACTAATCAAAACACGCCATAATATGATGGATTATGGCAGCCTTGACAAGTGACGATAGGGAGCTCAAATGATAAACAAAAGCCAAAAGCATCAAAAGATCGCAATCAATTTCAAATGTCCTTTGCCATAGGATCACGGGGGTAGATGGAAATGATGAGGTCTGTTAGGAAAGATGCATCTTGTTGAGACCTATGATGAATACTAAGCGAAAAGATCGATATGATGTAGGATATTCAAAACTGATTGGATTTGTTGATATAAGTGGATCTTGTTTGCTAAGAAACAGCTAGACAAGGGCATAGCTTGACGACACGACACAAGGAAGACAAGACACAATCTAAAGACCTAGGGGCTCAGGGGCTGATCAGAGATTAGCCTTGCCTATGTGAAAGTGTAGAGCCCTCGTAGTTCATGGAAAAAGACCATGGATAAAGCGGAAAGAAGATAATGGTGACCAATGATGAAGGATACAAAACGTGACAGATAAATGCCCCGAGGGAGAATCAAATGACCAACCTTTCCTATGTGAAAGCATAGAGGCAATGTAGTTCGATAAAAAGACCATGGATAAAAGTGAAAGGGGACTGGTGAAGACGAAGTGATGGAGGACCAAAACAAGTTGACCCAAAAATGCCCCGGGGACAGATTAGATGATCAACTTTACCTACGTGACAGTGTAGGGGCAACGTAGTTCAACAAAGGACCATGGATAAAAGTGAAAAGGGGCTGGTGAAGATGAAGTGATGGAGGACCAAAACAAGTTGATCCAAGAATGCCTTGGGGGTAGATCGGATGATCAGCCTTGCCTACGTGACAGCGCAGGGGCAACGTAGTTCGACAAAGGATGAAAGTGACGCGGGAGGATGAGATCTAGGTGGAGACCGACACGATGGATGATCCTACATGATGACACAGACCGACCAACAAAGGGAATGAAGGACATAAGCTCAAAGTGGGATATAAAAAAGCTCAAGATGAGGGATAGGTGAGGTGGGTCGTCTAGTGCCCAATTCATAAATACCAAGCGGCCTAGGCTGAGGTGGACGAGGATGATAGTGCAGATGAAAGCACAAAATAACTAGGATGTCAGGTAGATAATGATTAAGCCCTCTACGGATGACACCTGCTAATAGGTTTTCACCATCCATACTTATCCAAGGCGCCACCAAGAGGTGGTTTTCACCATAGGATGGATTTATTTTTCTTTACTAATTTTTTTTTTTTGATGGGGTTACCAAGCGGTGTTAGGCATAGAACCTCTTCAGATGGAGGATATTGATGGGTTCATCAAGGGGATCTCCTTCAAGAGTAGTCAACCTATAGGCCCCAGATCCATATTTGGTGGCTATGATATAAGGCCCTAACCAGTTTGCCTGAAATTTTCCCTTTTTATCACGGTCCGGTTGAGTGTGTTGGTTTTCTTTGAGAACAAGCTCACCAACCTGGAATTGTCTAGGATAGACCTTTTTATTGTAATGATGTTTGGGGAAATTTTGGTATGCTTGCAAGTGATCATAGGCTTTTATTCTCCGTTCATCTAGAAATCTAGCTATGCAAGCCATGCAACACGAGCATCTTCTTTGCTGATAAGGTTCTTTAGAGAAATTCTCAATGATGGAAGCTCAACTTCGATTGGCAAGACGGCTTCAGCACCATATACTAAAGAGTAGGGGGTGGCACCTGTTGGGGTGCGGATGGATGTACGGTATGCCCAGAGGGCAGGATGAATATGGAGGTGCCAATCTCGTCTAGTGTTATTGACAACTTTTTTGAGGATGCAGACGAGGGTCTTGTTTGTTGGTTTTGCCTGACCATTACCCTAGGGGTAATAAGGCGTTGACCAATGATGTTGGATATGAAAGGTGTTACAGAGGTGTTTCATGGATTGGTTTTTAAAAGGTTTTCTGTTATCAGAAAGGATGGTGGACGGGATACCATATCTGTAGAGAATATGGTAGAGGATGAATTTGCAAATGAGTACCGGTGATTTGTGAGAGTGGCATTGCTTCCACCAATTTGGTGAAGTACTCAGTTGCAGTAATGATGAATGTATGGCCATCGGATGATGGTGGGTAAATCTTGCCAATCAAGTCGAAACCCCATTAAGAAAAGGGCCATGGTGCTAGGAGGGGCTGAAGATCTTGTGCTGGGGCATGAATAAAGTCTGCATGTTGTTGGCATGGAAGGCATTTCTTCACAAATTCATAAGCATCATGTTCCAATGTAGGCCAATAATATCCAGCTCGTAGGATCCTTTTGGCTAGAGCCATACCATTTGAGTGAGCTCCACAAATACCACCATGTACTTCTGTTAGTACCGTTTGGGCCTCGGTCTCATTCAGACATCTAAGGAGGATTCCATCATACCCACGACGATAAAGCGTATCACCAACAATGATGTATCGGGAAGAGCGATGGATAAAGGATTTGCGTTGGTTGCGTGTAAGTTCTGGGGGTATAATATTATCATGGAGATAAGTGTATATGTCCTGATACCAAGGCGAGGCGGGACCTACAATATTGCACACCATGTCAGTCTTAGGAACATCATATGCAGGGATTAAAAGTTGTTCAACAAGAAACTCACATTTTGTTCGACCTTTAGGCATGTCAATCAGGGAACCAATAGTGGCTATTGCATCTGTCGCTTTATTCTGTACCTGAGGGATTTGGTCAAACTATATGAAGGTGAAATATTTCTTGAAATCATCCACCATGCGTTTATAGGGTAACAATTTATCATCTTTCATGAGGAATTCATCATTAACTTGTCTAATGACCAACAAAGAATCACCAAAGACTTTCAAATGAGTTATGTGCCACTGTTTTGCAATTCTGAGGCCGATGAGGAGAGCTTTGTATTCTGTCATATTGTTGGTACATGGGAATGCTATCCTGAATGATTTTGGGATGTAGTCACCTTGAGGGGTAACTAATAAAATTCCTGCCCCATATCCACTATGAGTGTATGAGCCATCGAAATACAACGTCCAAGCTGGTGCTTCTGTAACAGTGTAGATTTCTTCATCTAGGAATTCAGTGTCTAGTGGGTAGGCATCTACTAATGGTGCCTCAGCCAACTGATCAGCTATTACTTGTACTTTTATGGCTTTTCGCTCTACATACTCTATGTAAAATTTGCTTAGAAGCATTACCCATTTGGCCATGCGGCTAGTCAGAGTGGTTCTAGATAATAGATACTTCAGGGGACCGATTTTGGCGATTAATTTGACTGGATGGCTGAGCATGTAATGACAGAGTTTTTGTGTGCTAAAAACTAGTGCAAGGCAAGCTTTTTCCATGGGGGAGTAATTTAATTCATATCCAACTAGTGTTTGACTAATGTATTAGATTGCCCTCTCTTTGAATGACTCATCATGTTGTGCCAACAATGCCCCTAGTGCGACTGAAGTAGTAGAGATGTAAAGTAGAAGGGGTTTTCATGAAATAGGTGGCATCAAGATCAGTGGATGAGCTAAATATTCTTTAATTTTATCGAAACCCATCTGACATTGTGAGGTCCATCGGAAGGTGGAATCTTTATTCAAAAGATGGGTGAATGGATGACATTTATCTGCTAGCTAGGCTATGAACTGACGGATGGACTGCATCTTCCCCTAGAGGCTTCTTAACTACTTCAGATTGCATGGAGGTGGCATGTCTAGAATAGCCTTTACCTTGGCAGGATCCACCTCAATGCCCCTGTGAGAGACTATGAAACCCAGCAACTTTCCTGACGTGACCCCAAAGACACAGTTTTTTGGATTTAGCCGCAACTTGTAATGCTCTAACCGCTCAAATATCTTCTTCAGGATAGCAGGATGTTCTGCTCGTGTTCTGGATTTTCCTAATAGGTCATCGACATAATCCTCCATGATGATATGTATGAGGTCATGGAAGATGACCGTCATTGCCCTATGATATGTTGCCCTGAGAGTGACTTAGCTACATAGGTGATTTTAGGACTTTCAGCAGTTCCTAGATTAACTTCTTGTGTCTCTTCTATCAGAATAGATGATCGGGCAGATAACTGAGTTCCCATAAGGGGAAGATGAACATCTCCATCTTCCAGTGCCTCTTTGAGGTTTTCGCCATCAGATGCATCCTTTATTTTTACTTTTTCAAGGTCAAGAAGTGCCTCAGGGAGGTTTTCACTAGATGACCATTTTTTACTTTTCTTATTCCTATTTTTACGACTGGAGTGTTCATCCTCCCCCAATCCCAGAAGGTTGACATACGTATCTACAGACATACTGACATGTGTGCTATTACGTAGGTCCCAATCAATAAGCTCAAGGTGACAAATTGATAGGCTAATAGTGCAGATGGATAGGAATTTGAACATGGATGATAAGTCAGTATGATCGACGTCATCGTATGCATGTATGATGGATTTCTCCTCGGGTATGTCTTCCAATGAGCCATTGTCCATGGCGACACTATTGGAAGTAGTAGATGATGTTGTAGGGATTTTCTATTTTCTGTCATACCCAATGCCTACGTTCTTTGGTAACTGTGATGTATCAATGGGTTGCAACCACCCTTGTTCTCCTTTACCTAGGCCCCTGCCTTGATAGTTATGTTTTTCCACAAACTTTGTTGGCCAAGGGTACTTTTCTTGAAAGTATTTCTTTAGAGGAGTTTCTGGGTCGGGCTCTTCTCAGTAGACCCATTGGCTTATGTCCTCTTCTGGTGCATCTATCTTGACACTTGGGGATTTGAAAGTGGTGGTAGGGATTTTTTTACCACTAAAGGTGATAGTCTTGTCTTCCTTTTGTGTAGCATGCGAAGGTTGACCATACTCGTGTGGCGGCAGTGGCATGGTTGCTACATTGAGAGCTGTATGCATTTCATATTCTCCACACCCTTTGTCAATGATCTGGACTTTGGTGACCATCGGATATGTGGTGGAGGATGAAGTGGTTATTGCGTTGGATGGTGGATTAGCGGATGATGAGTGGGATGCCCCCATTTCAACCCCAAGACAATAATGTAAATGGGGAAATGACGCTTCTAAAGCGCGACAATATTCAAATGGTTGGGGGTTGGCATAGATGGTGATTTCTTGTTCATTGACGCGGAATTTTAGGCACTGATAGTACATGGAGGGGATGGCTTGCATAGCATGGAGCCACGGGAAGCCAAGGAGGAGATTATATGGTAAGTCCAAATCAATGACATGACAGGTAGTATACTGAAGCACAGGTCCCACTTGGATAGGAAGACTGATAATTCCTTCTGAATTTCTTTCTGCATTATCATATGCTTTGATTGTGATGATCTGGTTACTTAAGTCTGCTTGAGTATACCCCACTTCTTTTATGAATTTCAAAGTACATAAATTGAGGGCAGATCCATTATCTACCAAGACCCTTTTTATTTTATGGCGAGCAACCACTACTTAGATATGTAAGGGGCGATTATGATTGACATCGATGTTTGGCATATCATTTTGGCTGAAGTGTAGGTGATGAGACAAAGCCAAGTGTCCCACCAAAGCTTGGAATTGTGTGGGGTCGATGTCATTTGGCACATGGGTTTCCTGCAGGGCTCTATTGAGGATTTCTTGGTGTACTGGGGAAGACTTAAGCAAATCCAAAATGGATATGAGTGGGGGTCTTCCTTAGGTGATCAAGGATGTTGTACTGAGAGTTTACAGAAGTTGGTTGGCTAGGTGTAGAGGCTGCAGGGATGGTGATGCGGGCTCATCATGTAGTAACAACACATTGAGGGTCTTTGGCTTTAACGTGTATCATGGATACTCAGGGTTCCACCTGCTCAATGTAATGAATAACACCTTCATAATTGAAGGGCACATTCTTGTAGCTTACATTATTTGTGTTGTTTCCTTGGGGATTATTGCTAGATGTGATTGGCCCTTGGTTATGGTTTGGAAAGGCACTCTGATATATCTGCAATTGAGCATTGGATGACGAAGCTTGACTAGGGTCAACCTTGATGTCACCTTGATCAATGAGATCTTAGACATAGTTTTTTAGACCTTGACACTTATTCAAAGAGTATCCCTTGATTTTATGGAGCTCATAATACTCATTTTCTTTAAACCATGCAGGATTAGGTTTGGACTCGTCAAATGGTTTGGTGACAGGGTACGTGATGGGGTAGTTGATTTGTAACAACTTATTAAAAACAACACTCAGAGGTTCCCCTAATTGGGCGTATTGACATTTGGTGTTCCCCTGATTGTTTTGGTTTGACTGTTGAGGGGGGCAAGGTGCCCCCTATGGTATAGATATGGCGTTGGGTATAGATGGTTGTTGTTTTTGGGATGCATTAGCCACTTGGACATGTTTAGTGTCTATCACACCATCATTCACTGCATTCTTGTTCTTGTTCCAGAATCGTGGTTTATCTCCAAATGACCTCTCTTTATCATGACTGTGTATTTTTATGTGTCCTTTGGCAATAAGGGCACGTTCAATGATGGATCCCTTTTCTACTATCTCCGTGAAGGTGGTGACACAGTGTAACCTAAAATTATGGGCCATGTCAGGATGAGAATTTTCCACGAAAAGAGTGACCATTCATTCAACTTGCTAATGCACGCCACCATTGTAGGTAGTTGGTAAAGGTTTCTCCATCACGTTGTTTCTCTTTGAAGAGATCTAAAGTATCTGTATCCTTCTCCAAATTGAAAGAGAATTAGGATACAAAATTTTCTAACAAGTCGGCAAATTTTTTTATGGATCCTTTTTCAAGAGTCATGAACCAATCTAAGGCATGGCTTGCTAGGCTTCGTGGGAACAAGCGCAAGAGATAGCTGTCATTGTACATGACTTCTTGACACTGGGAATAAAACTCCTGCAAGTGAGCCTTAGGGTCTTTGTTTCCCTTGTATTTGTCAAATTTTGGTATCTCGAAATGTTTAGGAAACAGGATTAATGAGATGGAGGGATCAAATGGATATGGGCATATGTCTTCAAATTTGAATGATTGTTTTGTAGCCCCGGCTTGAAGGTCCTTAAGTGTGGCTTTGATTTCCAACAAATTTGAGCTAGCCGGTGGCAGGTTGGGGGGATATTGATGATAGGATGATAAAGGATCCTACTGAAAAGGCATCGGATTGTTGAAATACGGACTTGGATGATTGGATGACGATATGGCTTGTTGGTAAGACAGAGGATTTTGTTGATATGAGGGGTGTTGTTGTGGGGTATAATATGGATTTGTTTGATAAAAGTGTGGAGTAGGTTGTTGAGGAACTTGGATGGGACGTTGCGTGTTGGTTTGTTGGTGTTGAGGGTATTGTTGTGATTGTTGGGAGGTTGCATTAAGTGGTTGTTGGTGAAATTGCTATTGATTGTGATAGTAGTAGTGTTGTGGAGGTTGTTGTTGTGGCGTCAAATGTTGTATGGGCCGAGATGGGATATTGTGTTGTGGTTGAGCCTTCAGACACAAAATGGATGCGAGAAAGGGGGATATGGTCTGAGCAATAGGTCAAGATGGATTGCCTTGTGATTGGTAGGGTGGTTGTTGTAAAGAGGCCGAAGTATTGTGTATAGGTTGTTGCAGATGAGATGGCGGAGGTAGCATAGAAGTGTTTTGTAAAGGGGGTTGTTGGGTACCACCTGGAACGTTCAGCTGGGGTGTGCCTTGTGGAGGTAATTGAGGTGGAATGTTGGATTGGTGAAGCTATTGAGATGGTAGATTTGTGGTCCCATGGGGTGGAAGCGGTGCGGTAAAGGAGGTGCCCCCAATGTTGACTGTAGGTTGGTTTGAAGAAGGGGGTGCTGTTAATGTTAATGGCAGAGGTTGTGGAACATTTTGTGGCATACCATAGGCAAAAGGATTATTGGGATCAGGCACTTGAGGACCTTCTATAACTAAGGTCAAAGCATGTGGGGGATAGTTAACCTGATAAAGAATGACATTGCCAAATTCAGGTTGATGCCAACCCTCAACTGGAGGAACATTGGGGAAGTATGGGCCTTCAGGTGCATTTTGTGAACCTTGGAGTATGTTAGATGGGGCACCCCTATATTTGGACAAGTCAACACTTAGGGGGGTTTGACACCTTTGTCAATTAGGTGGGCTAAAATTTCTTCCCCATGTTTTTTGAGCAGATGGTCAGTCATTTGCACATTGGCAGGATTACTAAAATGTTCCTCAAGTGTGAATTCAGGTTGATTGGCCATACTCTCTTCACCGGGTGGTGAGTTGTTCTGATTTTTGGTGTTGGAGTGCAATGAAGTGCCATTATGAGGATCATGAGGGATGCTAGTACCCTTGTTAGGATCTGATAAGATGTTCATTGTGTTGTTGGGATCTTGAGGGTTGTTTGATTGGGCATTATGGGCTTGTTGGTCGACCATTTTCTTTGCCTGTGATTGGGTCTGAACGGGCATGCAAATGTGCTACAAGTGGATTATGAAAATATTTTTGACGAATGATTTGATTGTGATTAGATGAGATCTGATTTGGATGGGGTTTGGATTTGGATCAGACTTTGTTTGGATATATTGGATTGGATCGGATTTTGATGGGATCGGATTTGGATTTGGCAAGATTGGATTTTGATTGACTTAGATTGGATTATTAAGCTCAATAGGATAAAATTGGTTGAATGGATGTGATTTGATTGATTGGACAATTTGATCAAATGATTGGTTTTGATAGATTTGGATGATTGGATGGGTATGATTGGATGATGAAAGATGTGGGAGAGACCTTGAGTTTAATCAAAGGAAATTACCCTTAACAACCAAGAGCTTTAATTGATTAAGAGGATGGTCATGGCACCGAATCCACCTTAAAATAGGAATGGATTGATTGGGCTGAGGATGATAGCTTATGACACTGAATTTACTTTGAGATGGAAGCAAATTGATTAGGGTCGAAGTTAAAGACTAATAATCAAGTTCAAGTGCTATGGTTAATTTAGGTATCCACTTTGTAATACAAGGTTAGGATGGTTTGGCTATGGATGGTATTTGGTGATGTAAACGGTAAAAAATTATGATGGTTGTTAGGTGAGGGTATGGACTTTTGAATTGACTAGGGAGAAATCAAAATGAATGGGTAGATTAAAGATAATTGTGAAGAACGAATGGGGATTTAGAATGGCTAAACGAAAGTTTGGAATGATGAGATGGAGGTTTAAAATGGTCAAATGAAGGTTTTTGGAGGTTTAGAGTGACAAAACGGAGGCTTAGGATGATGAGATAATGGTTGGGAATGGTTAAATGATGGTTTAGAGGCTAAACAGATCCGAATGGGGTGATTTCGGGTGTTCAAGAGGGCAAATCCGCCCTTTTGCAGCGAAAAATAGGGGCGTTGACAACTTTCTGTAGTAAATCAGGGGCGCTTCCACCTTTCTGCAGTAGAATTAGGGGCCCTTCCACCTTTCTGCAGCAAAATAGGGGCACTTCCACCTTTCTGCAGTAAAACAGAGGGTGCTTCCACCTTTCTGTAGTAAAACAGAGGGTGCTTCTGCCTTTCTGGGTAAGACAAAGCTTGGTTTTGATGGCAAAGGCTATGGCAAGGATGCAAAATGATAAAGTAAGGCAAAAATATAAAAGATTTCATAGATTTTTCATAAGAAAACACTTCAAGCAAGCACAATCCTATGATTAATGTTAAGGGTATGGCTAGGCAAGGTCTTAATCTAGGATGCACAAACCTTCTAGGGAGTCCTTGATATACTCTTGGTACGTGAGGCACAACCGTGAACACCAGCCCATCACAAGCATGAGTTAGGAACCCCAGCGAGATACTGAAAGGCTCAGACCAACTCTTCACGTCTATCTAGGTATCACCCTAGCTTCAACGCTCCACCAATTACGACTTGACTAGATTGGGGTACAACTTTCTTTCTCCCCCCTTTATATACCCCACCGGTATGCGTGGTTGGAATCATCCCTTGGGGTGATGAAATCCCCAAGCAAGTCCCACTAAAAAGAAGACACTAACCGCTTCCAACTACTCCCCAGGCTCACACGAAGTGCAAGGGGAAAGTGAAAACAACTTAATGCCCCCTTGGGTAATACAAGAATAAACAATCACAACAAGCAATGAAGTTTACTCCCCCCTAATTAGACTATGTTGAAAAATAACAAGGATAATTTGTGTAGATATGATCAAATAGATGGCCCTACAAACAAATGTTAGCTATCTTTTTCTTTTTTCTTGGTCAATTACGCCCTAATATGCTGCAAAACATTAGCAAAAAACACCAATATTCTTGCCAAAACAATGTTAGAGGGTTACTACTTGAAAATAGCCAAAAACGAGAACAAAAACAAAGTTAAAATAACTATTTTACCTTCCAAACTATGCTGTTTTGGGGCTCTTCCACCTTTCTGCAGCAAAACAGGGGCACTTCCGCCTTTCTGCAGTAAAATGGGGGCGCTTCCTCCTTTCTGCAGCAAAATTAGGGGCACTTCCACCTTTTCGCAGCAAGATTAGAGGGCGCTTATGCCTTTCTACAGCAAGAGGTTAGAGGGTGCTTCCACCTTTCTACAGGAAGAGGTTAGAGGAAAAGAGCCTTTCAGAATGAAAGGGCATTTCCGCCTCTCTACAGGAAACTTTATCAGATTTTTAAAAAGGAAAGTTGCAAGCCCCACTGCAAGAAAGTGTTAGAAAAAACCTTCTAAGTATACACCTAACTGTAGAAAACTATTAGAAGAAAATAAAATTGTCAGATATAGGGCGCTTCCGCCTTTCTGCAGTAGACCAGAGGGCGCTTCCACCTTTCTGCAGTAGGGCAAAGGGCACTTCCGCCTTTCTACAGTAAAGCAGAGGGCGCTTCTGCCTTTTTGCGGTAAAACAGAGGGTGCTTTCGCCTTTCTGCGACCTTTTCCTACAAATTTCTTAGCAAAAATGAAGGTTAAATGCAAGAACCCATTTGTGGGTCCCACCGGACGTGCCAGTAATGTGTACCTTTGAATTTTACCCTAATCTAATGTGCAAAATAACTAAAAATGCTAATGATAAAAGACTAAGGACACTTCAAGATTAGCCTAAAGAGTGATAAAACAAGAAGGAAAATAGATAAAACAAGATGCAAATGATTTCACCTTCCTTGCTATTGGAGACTCCTTGGTTGGCCCTTGATTTATACGACTTTGTGTGCTCCTTAGATGCTTCTTGAGTGACTAAATGCAAGATCAACTTATGCAAAATGATTAGAATGGATGGATAGATGATAGTGAATGAGTGAGAATGCAAATTGGCAGCATGTAGTTATAAAATGGCTAAGTGTTGAAAATGCCCTTGAGGAGGGGGTATTTATGGAAGAATTTGAATTCTCTAGAGAATTTAACGGTTGAGATGCATCCAACAAGGCCAAGATGAAGGGCTATGGTGGGTTGAGAACCCACAAGCCCTCACATCTTGACATGTGGATGGTGAAGTGGCTAAGGGGAGATGAGGTGTAAGTGAGGTGTCAAAAAGGTACATGAGGTGGAGGAAGGACAAGTACCTTCAAGCATCTTGGGGAGTGAAAGATTTCCTCAAAAAGGGATTTCTTGTCCCCAAGTGGGAGTGAAAGGGACATTTGAGGAATTTTGGAATTCCTCAAAAATCTACATGGGAAAAGGAGAGGTGGTTGAAAATATAAATGTGAATTAAAAATTCACATTCTTAGGAGAATCTAAAGGATAAAAGGTGAGCTCCAAAAAGGTGGGACTTGGTCACATGTGGAAGATGTGACAAGTCCAAGGTTCTAGAAGCCTTAGGATCCTAGGATAAATAAATGTGAATTAAAAATTCACATGGGAAAGAGGGTCAATGCTAAAAGGAGGTAAATGCAAAGGTTGGCTAAAAAGTGGTGCTAAATATGGCTAATGACCTTGGTTAAGGTTGTGCAAATATTGGATTAGACTAATTAATGGAAGATTAGAGGCAAGTGGCAAATGTAGGAGGATGTGACATTAATCTTTGATTAAGAGGATGCACATCATAATCATGAATTAATTAAATTAATTCAGATTAGGGCAAGATTATGGAGGATGTGACAAGGAGAGAGAAAGTGAAGAATTTTAAATTGATTTTAAATCAAAAGGAGAAAAAATGACTAAATTAAATAAATTAGTGTATTTATTTAATTTAGAGAGGAAGAAGGTGAAAGATAAAGCATTTAATTATTAAATCAAATACTTCACAGATATGAGATAAAAGGTGTAATATTAATTTAATAAATTAATATTTAATATGATAGATGAAAAGGGAGTAAATTTAATCATATGGGAGTGATTAAATTTAGATGTCTACAACAACAAAGCAACACTTCTAGAAACAAGGATGCGAGATAGGTTGATTTACAATAAAGGTCATATTGAATTGGATGGATGGATTAAAGGATTGAAAATAATGGATAAGAAGATAATTAGCTAAATGATTAATAATAGAGGATGAAAAGGAATTATGTGACCTCCAAGGACTATGACACAAAAAATTCATTCCCCTATTTTGTAAATGTTATTCATGATGCTACACTAAAGGGATAAAAGGTATGGAATGAGTGATAGCAATGTGGGTAAAGGATTTATTGCAAAAGGATGCACTATTTCAAGTGCTTATCCAAGAATGTCCCAAAATCACACCTCAATCCTCATCAAGAGAAACATTAAATAGTGTTGATTACGGTGGAAGATAGAAAGGATACATGAAGATGATTGATTAGTATGATACATAAGATAAGATGGGATAGATGAGACAGATTAATCCCAAGTGCAAGGTATGTAGGTTGTTCATTTAAACATGACAATAGTGATTTTTTTTTAGCATGGTACTTATTCAAAATTCCATGAAAATGGTTTTCACCATCAGACTAATTATTTCTCTAAGTTACTATTTTCAGTTTTTTCTTTTTAATTTTTTGGATTTTTTAAATTTTTTTGATTTGATGTCACTGATAGATTGATATTAAAATTTTATTTAGAGGTCCCTTTCTATTTGAGATAGTAAATGGAAATACATTATTCATTTATTTCCAATAATTTCCTACTAGAAGTAGTTTCTTTCTCAAGAATTAAGCACTCTTGTACAATCCTTCAATGTTGAAGTGATCGTTATTGATGACTAAGTTCTCCTTATCTGCATGATTACATTTTCATAAGGTACCATCATACCAATTATGATGAAGCATTTTTGCAATAGCACAGTGAATTTGGGTGTTGGATTTTAAAATGATTTTAATGAGGGGTATTTAATGTGGCATTAGGTGATTGTGATACATTGGGTTTTGATGGATAAATAGTCAATATAGATTGTCTTTGAATATTTTTGACATACCAAACTTTTTATTGTAGATTATGGAATTTTAATTTAAGATTATTATGTTTGAATGTGGGATTGGGTTACTGATTATAACCAATATTATCATACAAGTTGAAATGTGGTGGAAACTTGTTATATGTAGAATGCATCATTTGATGTACCATCATATTTTGATATAGAATTTTTTATTTGTTTTATTTTAATGTGCCAATTTAATTTGGGACCAATATTTGTTTTATATGTTATCCTTTATTTTTGAATTCATATATTTTAGAAGTTTAATTTGGAGAATTTTATTTATATTTTCTATGATTTCATTAATCTTGATCAAGGGGTGGAAGATGTTGAGGATAATAGTTGATAGTAGGTATGGTGGAAGTGGAAGGATATAAATGATACCAATCTTATTATATGGGATATAATAAGATACCTACCTCAATGTTCTCACTGGATAAAGTTTCTTTAGTGATTTTTGAAGTGTGATTAACATATTCAGATTATTTTATATAAGACTTGTATCATATCCCTTGACCATAACTGATGTAGATTAGGACAACTAGATAGGCTTTGTGACACCTTTCTAATGAAGCCCCTAATCCTTTTCATTGGTATTTTATTATTTTCATAGATCTCATTTAGGATGGGATACTTATTTCCAAAGTATGATGCTAGCAAATATGTGTTCCATTTAGGACAATTAGAACTTGATATTATCTCATTTGTGATAAATTTTGACTTGATAAAGGTAGTTGATACTATGTGACAAGGTGATGTTGATTCTTTCTTTTCATGCATACTTGTATTCTGGTCATCTAAATTCTTAATAGTATCCATTGACATGGTCACCTTCCAAATTCATGTGATTAATATCTTAATGACCACTTTGAACTATAAGATTTTGTTTGATATGATAATAATTATTTATTTGGTTGTCTATGATTTCTTGGGATCAAGTATGTCATCATAAGAGGAAGATGTTTTTTTATGATGGATAGGATTATTTTATATCGCTTGGTTGTGGATAAAATATTTTTTCATGAGGGGCTATATTTTTATTTATTGATCATAGATAGGATCATGATAATAAATGGGATTAACTTGCATGGGTTGCCTTTGAACAATTTGATCTTGAGTTTGGATAATTTTATCTTGACTTGGTTGAGGATATGATTTGATCTACTTTATGTTTTTTTCTTGACATATCTATTGATTTAGGATTTGAGTATATATGATTATTGATAGGCTTGATAGGATTTGGATCATTAGAAAATGGCCTTTGACTTCAAATTAGGATAAGAGATTCTTGGATACACTTAATGGGTATTCATTTGTATTATATTGCTTGACTTTGGAAAAGGATATGACTATTAGACTGTTTGACAGATTGGATAGGCATAAGATCACATGATGTTTTCTAATAATGGGAGGTGATATTAGTGTTTGATTGGGAAAAAAATATAGATCCTAAATCTCAATTCTCCGAATTTGGGACATAAGGATTTGAAATGATCCCAAATCCACTTGAATACAAACTTGAATGTAAGAGTCAAAATGGTGCATTAGGGTTCTAATCCTTGTTATATGGGGGTGTGGATGAATGCGAATGATTTCTAATTGAATGAAATTGAATATTTAATAGAGTTCTTGGGTTATTCATGCAAATGTAGTAAACTGTTATGGTTTTTGATGAATTGAATGAATAAAGAAAAAATAAAGTCCTGAAAGGTAGGGGAAAACACAAAGGAACTTGGTGTGTAAATTTGGTGTGAAAGTCCTGTTTTCTTAGATTTACTATAAGAACTTTTCTTGTTGATGAGGAAATCAAGTTTCCATGTCTTGTCAACTTGTAGGGATTGAATGCATGAATGAGAAATTTTTCTTCAATATTCCTTCACTTTTCCTCTGATATGAAAAACCACACACATGAAAGAGGCGGAAGGATTGTGCCATATAGGGTCTTGCATATGTCAAACCCCATTTTGGTATTTTCACCTCCACAATTTCTATGATCATGTATACATAGAGCTTACCCTTAGTCGAGAAAAAGCTAAAAGATAAACAAGTAATGAATTGACTAATACTATAACTCACCACTTAGATATTCATTCCTTGATGGAATCAAGTAATGTACTCATCGCCTTTAAGGATAATTTAACTTCTTGATTGAATTCATACAAGTGTTAAGACTCACAAAATAAATGATCATAAAATATGAACAAAATTACATAAAAAAATGATGAATTATTGACATGATGCTTGAAACAAATAAATGTTTCACTAATATTGATAATTATGCTCTTGAGTTCTTTTAGGATGATAAATTTTCTCAATAGATTATTTAGGTGTGCTTCTAGGATTTTAAATTTCCTAATTTCCTAATTTACTAGTATTTATATGCAATTCTTCCAATTTCCTAAAAATTAAATATCGATAGCGAACAAATGACTTTGGAAATTCAAATAGTAAAATATCTACATTGAAATATCCAAAAACTAGCTAAAAAGGGGTAGTGTAGGTGATGGGGCTCCCTAGACCAAACATATCCTTTTGAGGGCCTAAAGTATTGGGGGTAAATATTAAATACTTATTTTCAGTTCTCATTATTTTATTTTTCAAAGATGTTTATAAAGAGGGAAATTAAATGAATAATTAGGTCCAATCACATATTGGGAGCTAAACCTAATGTGAAATTTTTAAGGGTGACTATTTTTTATGTTACATTTTGTCTACCTTGGAATTTTACCCTACTCTAATGTGCAAAATAACTAAAAATGCGAATGATAAAAGACTAAGAACACTTCAAGATTAGCCTAAAGAGTGATAAAACAACAAGGAAAATAGATAAAACAAGATGCAAATGATTTCACCTTCCTTGTTGTTGGAGACTCCTTAGTTGGCCTTTGATTTGGATGACTTTGTGTGCTCCTTAGATGACTTCTTGAGTGACTAAATGAAAGATCAACTTATGCAAAATGATTAGAATGGATGGCTAGATGATAGTGAATGAGTGAGAATGCAAATTGGTAGCATGTAGTTATAAAATGGCTAAGTGTTGAAAATACCCTTGAGGAGGGGGTATTTATAGAAGAATTTGAATTCTCTAGAGAATTCAACGGTTGAGATGCATCCAACAAGGCCAAGATGAAGGGCTATGGTGGGTTGAGAACCCACAAGCCCTCACATCTTGACATGTTGATGGTGAAGTGGCTAAGGGGAGATGAGGTGTAAGTGAGGTATCAAAAAGGTACATGAGGTGGAGGAAGGACAAGTACCTTCAAGCATCTTGGGGAGTGAGAAGATTTCCTCAAAAAGGGATTTCTTGTCCCCAAGTGGGAGTGAAAGGGATATTTGAGAAATTTCGAAATTCCTCAAAAATCTACATGGGAAAAGGAGAGGTGGTTGAAAATATAACTGTGAATTAAAAATTCACATTCTTAAGAGAATCTAAAGGATAAAAGGTGAGCTCCAAAAAGGTAGGACTTGGTCACATGTGGAAGATGTGACAAGTCCAAGGTTCTAGAAGCCTTAGGACCTAGGATAAATAAATGTGAATTAAAAATTCACATGGGAAAGGGGGTCAATGCCAAAAGAAGGTAAATGCAAAGGTTGGCTAAAAAGTGGTGCTAAATCTGGCTAATGACCTTGGTTAAGGTTGTGCAAATATTGGATTAGACTAATTAATGGAATATTAGAGACAAGTGGCAAATGTAGGAGGATGTGACATTAATCTTTGATTAAGAGGATGCACATCATAATTATGAATTAATTAAATTAATTCAGATTAGGGCAAGATTATGGAGGATGTGACAAGGAGAGAGAAAGTGAAGAATTTTAAATTGATTTTAAATCAAAAGGGGAAAAAATGACTAAATTAAATAAATTAGTGTATCTATTTAATTTAGAGAGGAAGAAGGTGAAAGATAAAGAATTTAATTATTAAATCAAATACTTCACAGATATGAGATAAAAGGTGTAATATTAAATTAATAAATTAATATTTAATATGATAGATGAAAAGGGAGTAAATTTAATCATATGGGAGTGATTAAATTTAGATGTCTACACATATGTCCCCCACTTTAGTAAGAGTATGGAATTTGATGAAGGAGCACTCTCGGCAATGCCCCTTACAAGCTCATATTCAATACAACATTACATGCCATTGAATGGGCTTTCATTACAATCATCTACAAATATAAAATAGATTCTCCTTAGACTCTCACTAGTCTAACCTCTCTAGCTCCTCTCTCATCTTGGTTGGGTCTCTCTTCTTACTAACCTTCCACCCAAATTGATCTACCTATCAAATCAGCCTTCAATATCTACTCATGATCTTTGAACACCAATTGGCTACTCCATCACTACCTCTCTATCTGCCTGCTACTCTTTCTGGCTCTATCCCTGTCTTTATATACTATATTCTTCCTTCAGGTCGGCCTCATTGCGTGATATTATTTTTCCTCCCTATTGTTGTAGTAGTCATTATCGCCCAATAATCTTTTAGAACCACCAAGCCATTATCTCATTTTTAGTATCTCCACCAAGTCGGCCAATGAATATCTAACTCACAACAATGATGTGGAATACATCGAATATCGCTTCACTAGGTGTCATGACCGAACTTTCCATCCACCGCTATTGACCATCTTCATTCATTTCCCACCATTAGAATGTCACTAAGAATCTAGCTCATCTCCTTCCAAAACCACCATATCATATCGATAAAGCTCGTATTGGAATATCATTGAAGTATCAAACAAACATTGAAAGATCTTCCACTGAACCATGTATGTCTCCCCAAAATTACCACCACCACATCATCGATCAGACTCGCCTTGTCAAAGAGACTTAGGAGTATCTCCCATCGAAACTATAAGATCACCTTGATGCATCTTGTTGGCCCATCAAAGGGACTCCCAAGCATCTCCCACCGATAAAATAAGGTCACCTCAATACTTCATATCAGTGTGTCTACTGCTCATTGGGATATTGAGGGGACATCAAATTTCATCCTACCGACATTGAAGAATCTGGTTGATATAATTCCATCACATCCTTATCACTACCACCCACCATCGATATGTCAATGGGACTTGAAGGAATGTCCCACCGATATGCCAAAGTCCTGCTAAAATGTTAATCTCCCATCATCATAACTCCATCACTTATTTGCTAAAAATATAAACTTAAGAACCTCAAGTTGGAGGTTGTAAAGTTTTTAAAACCTACAACACGCCGAATCTAGGATAAGTCCCACCCAAATCCAAGCCTCACTCTGATGAAACACCTTTGTGTCCAACTTATGCCACCACTAAAACCATTGGCATGTCGATGGGACAGGAAACCAATTCCCACTGAACTCAAATTGACATAGTGATGAACTAATCCATTAAAGTAATGAAAATTGTATGGAAATCAAGGTGTAAACACTCATGTTGTAGCTCAATTCCTGATTGTGGAAACTAAAACCTTATTGAAAGAAAACAAATAGATCAATGTAGGATCTCTTGTATGCCTTGGATGCTCCTACATCAGACACCCGGGGTAGGGAAGAAATTTTTCATAAAAATTTGTGGATCTAATGCTCATTTAGAATCCATCTTTCCACCTTGTTCACCTGCACATTCTTTCTCAACTATCCCTGTAACTTAACATCTCTACCATTTTTCATCCTTCCTCTATTTCTCCCTCTTTTCACAGAATTCATTATAAAATTCTGAAAATCCATAATCATCAATTTTTTCTTCTTCAAAAGAATAATATGACTCATTCATTACCTTATTCTCTGTTACTATTGAAACCACTTGGTCATCATCCCTCCCAGATATAAACCTGTACTCCTCTTTCTTTATGCCTTCTAAAAGACATTTTCCAGCTACAATTACTTCCTCATTTGCATTCTCATCAACATTAGATGTGTAATCAAAGGACTCATCCTTGTCTTCTTGCAACAAAATAATAGTCACTCCAATTCCCTTATCACATAATAAGTCATCCACTATTTTCTAGGAAAGGTCTCCAAGCAAATAAACATTCTTCCCCTCATTTCCTTCCTTTTTTCAACTATAATAGCCTCACCCATAAAGACACTTTGGGTTGTAAAATATTCCCCTATATCATTCTTATTAAAATGATTATAGAAATTAACTTTTATCTCTTTCTTCTCCATCAAGATCTTATCTGTACCTATCTTGGGTGTAGGCCATACTTCAACAACTTCATCAATCTCATATTCTTTGTAACATTCATTAGGATTGAGATCTACCCGAGTCTTCTCCTTCGCTGCAACTTCAACCTTGTCTTCATCATGATATGTCACTATTTGTATGCCCTTAGAAGGACATATTGCGGTTACACACTTAACCCCTTGTTCCTTAATTACAATGCCATTAATTTTCTCTACTACTGTAATGGTATTTCCCACTCCTACCTGCTGATCCTCATTGGAACATTCACCAAAGTATGGGTGAACCTTATCACTTTTTGTTGCAACTTCCACTACTTAAATTTTCTCATTCCATTCTTTATCAATTGTTTCTAATTACATTAGCAAATAATCCTCCTCATATCTATTCATGGCATTCACATGTAAACTAGAATCCTCTATGAACTCATAAGATGCAAGTTTTACCTTGTCTTCAACTGCTACAACTTTGGTGTCCTCTTCTTCAAGTTCCTCCTTTTCTCTCCACTCTTCTATGGTTGATTCCACCTCTGTATCTTCATCTTTCATGTCTACCAATATATTTCCTTCAATTTAAGGCTTAGGTTCCTCAATCTACACATCCTCTTCTTTAGTGGAACATGCATGACACTCTACCCCCACCTCTTCCTTTCCTACAATCAAAACATCATTAGAAAATTTATCCCCAAATTTTGTCTTCTTTTGTTTCCACTCTCTTATATTGTCCTCCAATTCATTTAGTTCACGTTGCATCTCTCTTATTTATCTTTCTTGAAATATCCTTTTTGACTTCCTCTAGTCTAGGAATCCTAAGAATCCATCTAATGACAATGCCCTTCCTCTTTTCCATTTTCTAGTCCTCTCAAGCTATAACAACATAAATATATCACAACTGCAAGAAATATCTCACTTGCACAACCATCCTCTACCCAACAAAGACCCTGGAAGATGCCTCCTCTACCCACTCTCGCTTAGTGGAGGAACTCTACACCTACCCAGTTTTGTCTCTGTTGGAGGATAGCAATTACAGACCCTCTTTCATGCCTATAACAAAAATTATTTTCCAAAACTCTTCTAGACTCATCACCCGTAGGTCTTCTCGCTTCAACCCACACTCATAGGTCCCACTGCAACTGCCTCACATTCAACGCTTTGTTACAAACTTGGGACAACCAACTGTTATACCACTCATGAAGGAGCACTCTTGACTCTACCCCTTACAAGCTCATATTCACAACAAAAAATAGGTTTGCATATAAAAAATGCAATAATAAAACAAAGATTTCTTTCATTACTAAAATGTCAATACAAAATTACATGCCACTGAATGGTATTTCATTACAATCATCTACAAATCTAAAATAGATTTTCCTTAGACTCTCACTAGTCTAACCTCTCTGGATCCTCTCTCATCCTAGTCGACTTTCTATTCTTACCAACCTGCCACCCACATTGATCTACCTAGCAGATCAACCTTCAATCTTTTCTCATGATCTCCAAACACCCATAGGCTAGTTTGTCACCATGTCTCTCTTTGCTTGCTACTCTTTCTAGCTCTATCCTTGTCTTTATATACTATATTCTTCCTTCATGTTAGCCTCACTGCATGATATTATTTTTCCTCCCTATTGTCATAGTATCCATTATCGCCCAATAACCTTCTAGAACCAGCAAGCCATTATCTCATTATCAACATCTCCACCAAGTCAGCCAATGAATATGTGTTTCACAACAACGATGTGGAATACATAAAATATTGCTTTGCCGAGTGTCATGACCAAACTTTCCATCCACTGCTGTTGACCATCTCTATTCATTTCCTACCATCAGAATGTTGCTAGGACTCTAGCTCATCTACTTCTAAAACAACCATGTCACATTGATAAATATTTTATCAGAATATCATCAGAGTATCAAATAGACATTGAAAGATTTCCCACTAAACCATGTATGTCTCCCCAAAATCACCACCACATCATCGTTGAGACTCACCTTGTCAAAGAGACTAAGGAGTATCTCTCACCAAAACTATAAGGTCACCTCGATGCAACCTATCGGTCTGTCAAGGGGACTCCCAAGTGTCTCACACTAATAATAGAAGGTCAACTTGATATTTTATATTGGTGTTTCTAACACTCATTGGGATATTGAGGGGACACCAAATGTTATTACAAGCTCATACTCACACAACAAAATAGGTTTTCATATAGAAAATGCAATAACAAAGCAAAGCCTTCTTCTATTACTGAAATTCCAATACAACATTACATGCCACCGAATTGGATTTCATTACAATAATCTACAAAATATAAAATAGATTTGTGTTAGACTCTCACTAGTCTAACCTCTCTAGCTCCTCTCTCATCCTGGTCAACTTTCTCTTCTTACCAACTTTCCACCCACATCGATCTATCTGGTAGATCATCCTTCAATCTCTGCACATGATCTTCAAACACCCACAGGCTATTCTATCACCACCTCTCTATCTTCCTATTGCTCTTTCTAGCTCTATCCCTATCTTTATATACTATATTCTTCCTTCATGTTAGCCTCACTACATGATATTATTTTTCCTCCTTGTTGTCGTAGTAGTCATTATCGCTGAATAATCTTTTAGAACAACCAATTTGTTATCTCGTTATCAGTAGCTCCACCAAGTCGGCCAATGAATATTTATTTCACAATAATGATGTGATATACATCGAATATCACTTCACCAAGTGTCGTGACAAAACTCACCATCTACCACTGTTGACCATCTCCATTCATTTCCTGCCATCGGAATGTCACCAGGACTCTAGCTCATCTCCTTCCAAATCCACCATGTCACATTGATAAAGCTCTTATAAGAATATCATTGGAGTATCAAAGAGACTTTGAAAGATCTACCACTGAACCATGCATGTCTCCCCAAAATCATGTCGACTAATGAATATTTATTTCACAACAATGATGTGATATACATAGAATATCACTTCACCAGGTGTTGTGACCAAACTCACCATCTACCACCATTGACCATCTCCATTCATTTCCCACCATTATAATGTCATGAGGAATCTAGCTCATCTCCTTCCAAAGCCACCATGTCACATCGATAAAGCTCTTATCAAAATATCATTGGAGTATCGAAGAGACTTTGAAAGATCTACCACTGAACCATGCATGTCTCCCCAAAATCACCATCACCACAATATCGATGAGATTTTCCTTGTCAAACAGACTTAGGAGTATCTCTGGCCGAAACCATAAGGTCACCTCAATGCATCCTATCGACCCATCGAAGGGACTCCCAAGCATCTCCCACCAATAATAGAAGGTCACCTTGATACTTCATATAATTGTGTCTACCGCTCATTAGGATATTGAGGGGACACCCAATGTCATCCTAGTGACATTTAAGACTCTCGTCAATATAAATCCATTGCATCCTTATCACTACCACCCACCATTGGTATTTTGATGGGATTTAAAGGAACATCCTACTGATATGCCAAAGTCCTACTGAAATGTTAATCTCCCACCAACGTAACTCCATTGGTAAGTTGCTAAAAATCTAAACTTAAGAACCTCTAGTTAGAGGTTGTAAAGTTTTCAAAAAATTGCAACATTCCAACTCCAAGATGAGTCTCGCTAAAATCCAAGCCTCACTCTATCGAAACACCTTTGTGCCCAACTTCTTCAACCATTAACACTGCCAGCATGTCGATGGGATAGGAAAACAAGTCCCACCAAACTCTTCTTGTCACAACAATGAACTAGTACATCAAAGTAATAAACACTAAATGAAAATCAAGGTGTAAACGCTCATGTTGTAGCTCAATGCTTGACTATGCATACTTAAGCCCTTATTAAAAGGAAAAAAATAGATCAATGTAGGATCTCTTGTATGCCCTGGATGCTCCTGCATGAAACTTACACTAAAACTCACACTAATTTAAGAATAGGTCAAGAGGGCTTCAATTATCCAAATATTGAAGAGATAGAATGGCATTAAACATAGGGATGTTGTAGCCCCAAATGTAAGATAATATAAGCACAAAGGAATGCACATGTGAAGTGAAATATAGAATGAAAAACAAGAAGCATATATAATCCAAACATAAACTAGAAACAAAACACAAGCACAACATAAACACAATGTCAACATAATGGAAGCATAATGTAAACTTAATGTAAAATAGTAAGGAGGAATGACAATCATAGACTAGAAAGATCTTTAGAAACCTTACTAGGATTCATACCTAAGGTGTTCATGAGTCACATGCTAACAAAGTATGATGTTTTCTAGGTGAACCATGAACCAAAGCACCACATGTGAGTGAAGTCATATATTCACTAGGTGAACTTTCTAAGAGTAGAAAATTAGAAACACACACGGCTAGTGAAGTCCGAAATTCACTAGGCATGTCCTCATGTCAATCATGCCAATAATTATAGTCCCAATAATTTTGATAAGGAACTAGAAAAAAATGGTCAATATATTAGGACAACACATCAACAAGTCCAACATGCATGAAGGAAGTGAAGCACATAATGGAATGTATGCTCCCACTTTAAAGTAACTACTAATACCAACCATGAGAAATTTATTTAAGGTAGAGTAAAATGATGTATACAACATGAGAGGTCATTAGAGATTATTGGAAAAACCTATGTCAATAATATGTTCGCATTAAAATTCACTCATGACAAGGGGTTTTCCCAAGACAAAGCCACATAACAAGAAAAAATATGGCACATAAGGGATTCATAGATAAAGGTAAATATAGACCATAGATAATATATAATATTTTTTTTGGAATCAACATCATTTCTTGAATACTTGTGAAACTACACTCATAATGGAGGAATGACACATTAAGATAACATACAAAAAAATTGAGTCAACATGAAAGAGACCTAAATGCCTCAACGTCATTCATCATCCAAAAAAGGAAAACTCAAGACAACAAAATATTTGAATGACATGACTAATAATGAAGGTATAAATAGATGAATTACACAAAAAATTAATTTCCTTTGTATCCTTGTGCCCACAAGAACAACAAAGGTCATCCAAAGAAAACTAATAATTTTTAGACATGCCAAACAAAACATCAAAATGAATCATGCATAACGTGCAAGAAAACACAAAAAAAATACATAAAGGGTACCACACATATGAGTCGATCTAAAGAAAATCATTTGTATCTGTAACATACAATTTTGTCTCCCTTAGGGTTTAGGACCTAGGGCAACAATCTTCTATACTTTACATCCAAGGATGACCCTAGATATATCAACCCAATAAATAATGGAAGATATCTAACAATAAGGTATCCTAGGAGATGATTGAGATAAGAAAGGGGGTTCACCACCAAATGCAAACTTGGAAAAGAAAATGTTTGAAAACACAACGTGATATGCAAATAAAAGCTGAATGACCTAGAAATGACCATGAAATAAAACTAAAAACTAAAAAACTAGAAGTGTTCACCTAGAATCTTTCCAAAGATGAATTTAGATCTGAAATCCTGAAAATGCTAATTTTTAAACCTAGTGGGACTCATTCGTCATTCTGGGCGAATTAGTCCTGATTCTAGAAAAATACACCAAAGCCTATTTTAGCCAAATGGGTATCCAAATCCATAAAAATATCTAGAAAAATAGGTACATTGGGACTCATTTTCCACTAATGGTGAATGAGTCTACTTTGAATTTTCTGGAAACTCAAAAGTGAGATTTGTAGCTCTCGGTTTTCTCTTTCTGTTCCTCTAGGTGTCTAGATCTAAAACACTGATTTTTAGGGCTATAAGTGTCTTTTTGTGAAGATTTCAATTTTTCCAATAGGGAGATGAATCCAACAAATTTGAAACCTATTCTCCAATCATCTCCAAGCCTTCAAAGCACCTAGATCTGTAATCACACAAAGAAAGAGAACAAAAGTGTTGATTGTTAGAGAATAGGGGTTTGCCTTGGTCAAACCCCATTTAGGTAATTAAACCAGATGATGAAACAAGATGAAGAATGAACATGAAATAATGAAATTAGAAACTTCTCGTGATGATGGATCGTGAATTGCTACAACAATGGATGAAGAATTTTCCCTTGAATGCTTTAGAAATGAGCTTGAATGCTATCTTGAATGCTTGATTCTTGCTTGCTTGACTTGATGTCATGTAGGCTTATGTTTCTTAGATAATGGATGGAACATGGATGGGATGAATGAGGATTAGAGAGCTTTCTTATATAGAAAAGCCACTCAAATGTCCTTATGTTGATCCTCAAGGCCGACATTCATCAAAATTCAAGTTAAAATTGAAATTTTCCCACTCAATTATGAAAAAGTCCCCAAAAGGGACTCATTCGCCACAACTGGGGGAAGTGTCCCACCTTGAGTTTTTTGAGGTGGGTCTTCAAGATTTTGGGGTTTTAAAGTGTTTTTATCAAGAAATTAGTTAGAATATGCCTCAAGATGCAAAAATAAGGGGCCTAGGGGCCTATTAATGATGATATAAAAGTCATAAATTCAAGAGGGACCAAAGTACAATGTGAAAGTGTGAATAAATACACTTTACAACACTAAATTAAGAAAAAATTGAGTGAATTTAGGTTAGAAGGGCCCTAAATCCCATGTGAATGTGTAAATCACATTACAACACTAGATTAGGTCCACTTGATTTACAAGCCTCCCAAATTTAGTGTGAAGATGTAAATAAATACATTTTACAACATTATATTAGGACAAAGGTAAGTTAATTTAGCTTAAAATGAGTCCAAGACCTAATGTGGATGTGTAAAACACATCACAACACTAGATCAAGGTGATGTCAAGTCTGATTTATCATTAATTATTCCCATATCAAGTGTGAAAATGTCTGGAGATCCATTTTTCTACAGTACATTAAGCCCCCACTTTATTGAGAGGATGAACTTGCTTCAAACTCACACTAAAGTAGACATTCAAGAGGGGTCCAATCTTACCAATGCGAATGACAAATGATGAAAAAGATCAAAGGAGGTGGCCAAGCCCCCAGGATCCAAGATCCAAAGTCAAACTAACATAAGCACAAAAGGACACATGCAAGGTGTATTATATGCAACAAAATAAGATACACAATCATACAATGACAATAACTAAAAGAAAAAGTGAAATAAGAGATTGGATCAAGCTTCAACCTTTTTTCCAACATGATGTGGATCAGATCCAAGAAAAAGAAATGCATACTCAGTTTGAGGTGACAAAACTCATGGTTTTCCACTAGGTGAGAAGTCCTAAAAGGTGAGAAACATACACTCATGGCTGGTATGCACTCACAAACATGTCGGTGGCTATGGGGAAATTCATGCCTCGAATTGGGCTTCCTGCTCAACCATACCAAAGTTATACCTCATGATAAATTTAATAAGGTGCCACACAAATGATCCTCGAGCTCCATGAGGCAAGGAAGACTTCATATGCTTGAAACTCATAGACAATGTAAATGCAAAATAGTGCAAGGAATGTTCAAAGGGATTTTTCTTAGTTCGTGCAAGGTCTATTCTTAGGGAACATTGTGCCTAATGTTTCCAAGAGAGGACAAGTCAAAGAAATATCATGCTCTTGAAGGGAATCAAACCCAATGACACCACCAAGAAAAGGATGCATTGCAAGAAGAAAGAGAATCACACAATGAAATATGAGTCTCGATGTCTACCCCCACTTTAAAGAAGTTGCTAACACCATTACTGTGAACAATTTATTTAAAGTAAAAGACATGAGAGCTTATTTGGAAAGCCCTATTCCAAGTCATATGTTTTCAATAAGCAACATCATGAATAAGTATGTCACATGCGAAACAACTTAAGGCATGTTGTCCACATCCCAAGCTTTCTCTTACATATACATGGAAGGCAGTAAACTAGCTAGAAGAGACAACAACAAGTGACATATGAGGAGAAGGATACCTAACCCCTTGCCCCCACTCAATGTAGGACAAGGGTGAGCCAAAATAATTGATAAGATGCATGGTAGAGTGAAAATCTGTATCAATTAGAGGAATTAGGTGCCCCCACATAAGGGAGAGCACCAAACTCCTTAAGAAGTTGGATTTTACTACTAAAAGCCCTACAATCGTTAGTAGAATGACCATGAACTCTACGATAGGCACAAAATGAATTATTGTAGTAGAATTTATTTCATGTTCTTGGAGGGAGGGATGTCAAGTGATCTTGGAAGAGTCTAGCCAAGATAATCTCTTGATCAATAGGTGAAGATGTTTCTTTATTGTGAAACAAAGATATCTCTTACTTAGTACCAAATGTCATACCTACACAAGATTCCTTAGATTGTGAGATTTTTTTCTCTTTGAAAGGAGGATGTAAAATCTAACGAATTCAAATCATTATTGTTTCCTTGTTTCTTTCATCTCTTTCAAGGAATCCTTTGTAATAGTGTTGATGTTAAGTGAAGGTTTGTTTATTTCTATCATAGGACAATAACCAAGACCATGAGTCATTTCTTGCATGTTAGGGTCTATAGGGACATGGATAACTTGTTCTTTAGCATCACATCATTTTCCACTATATCCAAGTTGTTTCATAAGCTCATAACCTTTTCCATAAAGTTTTTTCATCTCTTTTGAATTTTATGGTTGTTTGTGATTAAGTACGTTGAAGTTTGTTGGGTAATTTTCTTTTTCTTCTAAAGTGGTTGAGGTGGATGTGTTCGAAGGGTCTTTCAATTTTTGTGTTGATATTACTTCTTTTTCATGTCCCTTATTTGAATCTTTGTTTATGAACTTGTACTCACCCATGAAGGTATGTTTGAAATCCAAGGAACCCCAATCATCTTCTAATAGCTTTGTAACTTCCTTGACATTTTTTTCTTTGTATTTTTGTTGCACAGGTTCCACTTGTGTAGTTGGTGTTAATGTTGCCAAAGGATTTTCCTTATTTTTCTCAATGTTCAAACAACTGTTTGGGTTAGGTTCAGCTTCAAGTGTGTACACTTTTTTGTTGTATATGCACTTTATTTTACAATGAAGAGTAGAAGGCACCCCATTCATTGCATGAATCCATGGTCTTCCTAAGAGAAGATTATATGAGAGAACATGAGACATAACATGGATTAGTGTTTCTAATGTGGCCTTTCCAACTATAATAGGCAAAGTGATCACACCAAGAGGTTGTTTTCCTACATTGTCAAATCCCTTAATAGATAAAGAGTCCAGTTGAATTTTTGATTTATCCACACCAAGCCTATCCAAAAGTGTTACACTACACACATTAAGGGATGAGAAATTGTCAATGACGGTTCTCTTTATCCCTTTTCTTTTGTATTGAGATATTATTATGAAAGCTTCATTTTGTTTTTGCACTTCCAAAGGGGGGAGTTCACTTTTATGGAAAACAATGTTAGTGTTTATTCCTTGAATCATGGTTGTTATGTCATTCAGTTGCACATTAGAAGCGATAGGAACTTGTTGCAAGGAACTTTGAAGCATAGTGTGATAATTAGGTGAATTTTGAATTAGGTCCCATAGGGATATCTTTGCAGGAGTGTTTTTAAGTTATTCAACAAGATTGTACTCCTTCCCACTATGCCAAGGAAAATGGGGAGGACTGGGTAAAATGGGATTAGGAAAAGGTAAGGTTGTTGGGGTTGGTTGACTTGGTTGCGAAACAATATTATGATTTAGTTGATGCGACACATTATTCTTAGGTGGGTAAAGGATAAGTTCGAGTTTGTTTTGAGTTTGCAGTTTGTGTGAAGGGGCTAAAGGATGAGTTGAGGTTGAATAATATTAAAATACCTTAGTGAGTGAGAGTCTAACATTTCCTCTTCATCTTCTTCTAAGGACTCTAGATCATTATTGTTAATGTTATCTTTTTCTTGCACCATGATATCCTCCCTAGGAGGAGATTTTTTAGGAGAACTACAAACCACATGTTCTAGACATTCGAGGGTTGGGTCTTCTAAAATGACTTCATCACAAGTAGAGGAATGATACATGGTTGGATTTTCTTCTTTATTGATAGTGGGAAGATTAGGAGAAGGCACCATTTGATTGTCATTTTTCCCTAAGGTCTCATTCTCTTTTGCCATATTATCTATACCCTAGTGGGAGAGCTTGCAATATGTTCATCCATGGTTAAATTTTATAAAGTAGCCTCATCACAAGTAGGGAAGGAATCAAGAGAAGGAAAACTATGATTTTCATGCTTACCAAATAGATCTTCCCAAATGGTAGGAGCATTGGCTAATGGAGGCACAAGATTCTCATGACTCTTAATAGGTATATCTTCTAACACCAACCTATCCTCTTTGCATCAAGGAGGGATATTAGGAGAAGGACAATTTTGAGTGTAATGGCTATGGAGATAGGGTAAGGTGATGTTTAGAAATGTTTCTATGATCTCATCTTCTTGTTGTCTAATATCTTCCAAAGGGGGATGTGGAGAGGGACAATCAAGACCCTCAATGTTTGTATCTTCTTTCACCAAGATACCTTCATCACTAATAGGAGAGGTATTGGGATAAGAACAAGTATGATTATTATGATTGTCTACACTATCATTCTCACCAATGGGAAATATAATATTAAGTATTGTGTTAATGGTTTGATCATATCTATGACTAACATGTTTCTTAATGACCTCATTGTTGTAATCAAAATTGAACTCATAAGAGCAGATGTTGTACTTATGCAATCCATTTTTAACCATATCAAAGTCACATCTCTTGAAAGAAAACATACTACCATGAAAAAGTAAAGAAAGAACAATGCAATGACCTAAAGTAAGATGTTTAAATGCAATTTTTAGATGTGAAACAAGGTAATTTTCTTATTACATTATGCAACAACTTCAAAGATGAAATATTGCAAATGCAAATTTGGAATTGAGTAATGCATGAAATGAATGTAATAAAAAATCATCCAACTGATATAGATAGTTAATGGTAGCAAAAAAAAGTGTAGAAACAAGGTTTTTAGTGTTGTAAAAGGTAGTTTCAGGGGTACACTAGGACTGATTCTCCCAAGGTGGCGAATGAGACCCGGTAGGGATTTTTTTCAAAATTTTCAAAAAAATTCAATTTATTTTTATGCTTTTTAGTTTGTATAATGTGTATCCTAAATGAAAATGTAGTTTTTCAATGATTTTCAATGATTTGAGATGCAAAAATGCAACCTATATGCACTTTCTCTAATGCAAAAATTTAGAAAACATAGATGCAAATTAACCAATGCAAATCCTAATGCAAATTTAATGTAAGATAGATCTAGGATGATGATGGACTCCAAATTAGAAAAGAAGGTATTCAAAAGTAGGTTCACCAAAATGTGGACACCGGAAATGGATTCCTCACTTCCTTAAATCCACAAAATGGAATAAGGAGTAGGATCCAATTTCACAATGTTCACATTCAAGAATACCTTAGAGATCTCAACCCATTGAAGGATGTGAGAGATATGACCCTATACTTTACATCCAAGGATGACACTAGAGATCTCAACCCAATAAAGAGTGGAAGAGATATGACAATAAGGTATCCTAAAAGATGATTGAGACAAGAAAGGGGGTTCACCACCAAGTGTAAACTTGGAAAAGAAAATGTTTGAAAACATAGTGTGATATGCAAGTAAAAGTTAAATGACCTAGAAATGACCATGAAGCAAAACAAAAAAAACTACAAAATTGGAAGTGTGCACTTGGAATCTTGATAGAGATGAAATGGAGCTCTAAAATCCTAAAAATGCTGATTTTTAAACTTTGTGGGACTCATTCACCATTCTTGGTGAATCAGTCCTGATTCTAGAAAACTACACTGGAGCCTGTTTTAGCCAAATGTGTATCCAAATCCATAAAAATCTCTGGAAAAATAGGTACAATGGGACTCATTTTCTACTAATGGCGAATGAATCAATTTTTACTTTTCTAGAAACTCAAAAGTGGAATTTGTAGCTCTTGGTTTTCTTTTCTGTTCCTCCAAGTATCTAGATCTGAAACCCTAATTTTCGGGGTTGTAAGTGATTTTTTGTGAATATTTTGAATTTTACAACAGGTAGATGAATCCAACAAGTTTGAAACCTATTCTCCAATCATCTTCAATCATTCAAAGCACCTATATCTACAATCACACAAAGAAAGAGAACAAAAGTGTTGATTGTTAGGGAATAGGGGTTTGCCTTGGTCAAACCCCATTTAGGTAATTAAACCAAATGATGAAGCAAGATGAAGAATGCACATGAAATAATGAAATTAGAAACTTTCCATGATGATGGATCCTAAATTGTTGCAACAATGGATGAAGAATTTTCCCTTGAATTCCTTAGAAATGAGCTTGAATGCTATCTTGAATGCTTGATTCTTGCTTGCTTGACTTGATATCATGTAGGCTTATGTTTCTTGGATAATGTATGGATAATGGATGGGATGAAAGAGGATTAGAGATATTTCTAATATAGACAAGTCACTCAAATGGCCATTATTTTTTATCCCCAAGGCCAACATTCATCAAAATTCATGTTAAAATTGCAATTTTCCCACTTAATTTTGAAAAAGTCCCTAAAAGGGACTCATTCACCACAACTAGGTGAAGTGTCCCACCTAAGGGGACTCATTCTCCCAAGGTGGAAAATGAGTCCCACCTTGAGGTTTTTGAGGTGGGTCTTCAATATTTTGGGGTTTTAAAGTGTTTTTATCAGGATATTAGTAAGAATATTCCTTAGGATGCAAAAATAAGGGGCCTAGGGGCATATTAGTGATGATATAAAAGTCATAAATGCAAGAGGGTCTAAAATACAATTTGAAAGTGTGAATAAATATAGTTTACAACACTAAATTAAGGCAAAATTGAGTGAATTTAGCTTAGAAAGGTCCTGAATCCCATGTGAATGTGTAAAGAACATTACAACACTAGATTAGGTCCACTTGATTTACAAGCCTCCCAAATTTAATGTGAAGATGTAAATAAATACATTTTGCAACATTAAATTAGGACAAAGTTAAGTTAATTTAGCTTAAAATGGGCCCAACACCTAATGTGGATGTGTAAAACACATGACAACACTAGATCAAGGTGATGTCAAGTCCAATTTAGCATGAATTATTCCCATATGAAGTGTGAAAATGTTCGGAGATCCATTTTTCTATGCTACAGTATCCAAATATTTATCATCATACATGGAAGGCAGACAACACGCTAAAGGGACTATACCAAGTGTTGTAGGAGTATCATCAAGTTCAACACATGGTGGATCACTCTCAGTAAGAGGATCATAATGGTAAGCCCAATTTAGATTCATAGATTTTGAAAATATAAGAGAAAGTTCATTATGATTTTTTTATTCCTATTGAACCAAAGGAAAATAGGTGTCTACCTTTTAAGATATGGAACTTGGACCTATTTCACACTTTAGTTCATTAGGAAACCAATATCCATCAACTGATTGAATCAATTGAGGGAAGGAATAGGGGTTTCATTGTGTGATTAGATGAGGGTTCACCATTAAATGAAGCTTCAAAGGAGAAATACAAAATCTTATGCACAAAACCCTAAAAACTTAAAAGCATTAAATCAAATTGACAAACAACATGAAACAAAAAAGTACTTGGAAGAATGGAGAGGTCAAAACAAGATCTAAAAACCTTTGAAATTGTTGTTTTAAGGTGTACTGGGACTAATATGCCAAGTTGGGAAATTTAGTTCTACTATAGGAATTTGAATTTTTTTGGTGAGTGTTTAGGATCTATAGAAAGTCAATTAAATGGATATACTAGGACTCATATTCTTAGAGGAGATTTAGTCCCAGTACTATGGTTTTACTAATATTTCTATAGCCTCTAGAGATCTTCTATAGCTTCCATCTTGTTTGATCTTCAAGTCTGAAAGTTTGAATTTTTGTCTCTAGGTGAGTTTCGTTGAAGATTAAAAATTTTGCAACTTTGTCTTCAAAGGATATTCAAGCTCTAATTTACCTATATCTACAAACATACATCAAGAGGGAAAAATGTTGTTTTGTTAGGGAATAGGGGTTTTCCTTGGTCAAACTTGATTTTGGTAATTAAACCTTGAAATGAAATGAAATAGCACAAAGGAATGATAAATGAACAAATGCAATATTGAAACTCACCAAACCATTGAAATGAGGTTTGCAAACTTGTGTGAAATGGCTAGCATGAATGTGGATCTTGACTCTTGATTGAATACTTGAAACTTTATCTTGAATGCTTGCTTTAATCACAAAACCTATATCAAAAATGTTAGCTCACAAACACACATGATCCATGGATACTTTGACATGATACTTGAATCTTGAATGTTGCTCCAAATGATTGATGATATTCTCTTGAATTCTCTTGATCTCATAAACTTGCTTTAGGAATGCTCTCTTGAAAATATTAGATGACTTGAAAACTTGCTAAGATGCTTGGACAAAATTGCTAGGAGAAATTATGTGAAATAACCTTGTACTTATACTTGTTTATGCCTAATTTCTCAAAATTACAACACTAAAAGCTAACATCAGATCTAGGATAATAAAATCCCACCAATAATTTTAATTAAATTAGGTCTAGGTTAAAGCGAGACTCGTATGTTAGGTTGGGCATATAAGTCCTAGTGGCTTAAATCTGAGACATAGATTTCAAGAAGTGTCATGTTCAATGTAACATTTAAAATCAGGTCTTGAGACCTAGGTGGGACCCATATGCCCAAAGGGGTGTATGAGTCCTAGATCCCTAGATCTAGAACACATAGCCAAAAACATTATATCATGATTCATCATATGTTAAGTGTCAAGATTATCCTTAGAAAAATTCATTTAATTAGGCTTGTGGATGCAAAATAGGACCAATTAAGGCATAAATGAACCAAATTTTAATAAGGAGGGCCCAAACAAGTGTGAAAATGTAAAGGTATACATTTTTCTACAGTACATTTAGCCCCCACTTTAGTGAGAGGATGACCTTGCCAGTCAAACTCACACTAAAGTAGAAAAAATCACATCAAGAGGGGTCCAAGTGTACCAATGCTAGTTAAATAGGATGACAATGATCAAGAGGGACGTTCAAGCCACTAGAATCAAGATCCTATGGCAAACCAACATAGGTACAAAAGAGCACACATGTGAATAATAAATGAATAAAAAATAGGGTACAATCATACATTATCAAATACATAAAGAAGAAATAAAAGGAAAAAGAGAAGGGGTGGATCAAGCCTCAACAGTCTATCCAACACGATGTAGACCAGGTCTAAGTTGTTTCTCCAAAAAAAAATTACAAGTGGAACATGATGTCCACTATGTAAACAAAATGAATGCTCACACGGGCTTGTGGAATCCGGTATTCACTAGGTGAGCCCCCAATGAGACACATATGCATGCGGCCGGTATGCACCCACATAGAGAAGCAAGTGTCTATGGAGAATTCATGCCTATGATCAGCTCCAATATGTACTAATCATACCAAATCTATACCTCCTAATAACTTTGATAAGGTGCATAACATGAACAACAAGAGCCATGTGGCAAGCAAAAATTTTTATGTAACACCCATGAACAAATAGGATGGCTCTATAGGAAAGCAAAATGTGTTATGAAAAGTGGCCATTAAATGGTTATTGTAAATGCAAAATAGTGTAAGGTACGCTCAAAGGGGTTTTACTTAGTTCATGTATGATCTCTTCCTAGGGAACATCGTGGCTAATATTTCCAAGAGAGGACAAGTCAAAGAAATATCACACTCTTGGAGGAAATCAAACACAATGACACCACCAAGAAAATGATGCATCATAAGAATAGAGAAAAGCACACAATGAAATATGAGTGTCGATGTACGCCTCCACTTTAAAGTGGTTGCTAACACCATTGCTACGAGTAATTGCTTAAAAGTATAAGAAAATATGAGAGATTATTTGGAAATCCCTATGTTGAGTCATATGTTCCCAAATGAAACTACAAATCATGAATAAAGGGTTTCCCCCAAAATGTACTGCCAAACATAGAAAGAAAAGTATGTCACATTTGAGTCAACTTAAGGCATGTTGCCCACATCTCAAGCTTGCTCTTATGTATACATGGAAGGCAGTCAACTAGTCAAAAGATACAATGACAAGTGCCATACAAGGACAAGGCTTCCTAACCCCTTGCCCCAACTTAGTGCAAGACAAGGATGAGCTAAGATGATTATTGAGAAAATTGAAAATCAGTATGAATTAGAGGAACTAGGTGCTTCAACATAAGGAAGAGCACCACAATCCTTAAGATGTTCAATTTTATCACTTAAAGCCTTACACTCATTTGTAGAATGACCATGAACTCTATGATATGCATAAAATTAAATCTTGTTGTACCATTTCTTTCATGTCTTTGGAGGGAGAGATATCAATTGATCTTGGAGGAGTCTCGACAAGATACTCTCTTAATCAAAAGTAGGGGATATTTCTTTCTTAGTACAAGTTGTGATACACACAATAGATGATACGGCCTTATATGAAGATGGAGATAGAGGTGGTAAAACTATATCTTTTTGAAAAGGTATGGTATAGACTTCACTTGTTCTCTATCGTTTTACTCCATGTTTTCATTGTATCCATGCTTAGAAAGGGGTTTGTATCCAAGACCATAACACTCTTCCAACGCAGACGAAGGGGTTTTATGCTTCAAAGAAAGATTGACTTCTTCATGAGAACACAAATCCTTTTTAGGTTTCTTAAAAATATGCATCTTCCTCTTATGATGGATGGGGGTTGGACGACCCCTATCACCACCATGGGGTGATGGTGTTGACATAGAACCAAGTTGATCACATGAAACACAAGGCTATTTAGGTGCAGATTGTGATATTTTGTACTCTCCCATAAAGGAGGGCATAAAATCTAATGAACTACAATCATCACTAAAGCATGTGTTAGAAAATGAATTGTTTGTATATGACTTTGGATTTTGAGGGTGAGATTTTGGATTCTTCATTGAAATGAGGTGTAAATATAATGACCCCCAATCATCACTAAAGAGTTTTATTGTACATGGAAGACAATTAGGATTAATAGTAACTTTTATAGGTTCTACTTTTGAGATTGGAATTAAAGTATTAGGGGAGTTGGAAGTGCTATGATCATGTTTAACTTGTGATTTATAAAAATTTTCATAAGCTTCAACTGTGTACATATTTAATTGTATTCAAATTTAATTGCACAGTGAAGAGTAGATGGGACTCCTTTCAGAGAATGAATCCATGTTCACCATAGGAGAATGTTGTATGAAAGAGGTCCTAGCATGATATGGATAGGGGTAGGAAAAACTATAGGTCCGACCTCAATAGGAAATGTGATCATTCCTAATGGTTGGCTATTAACATTGTCAAAGCCATGAATATTAACATCATTGAGTTGAATAAGATTCTTATCCACATAGATTTTATCTAGGAGATCGATACTATAAACATTAAGACCTATTTTGTTGTCTATAAGGTTATGACTAACTGCACTTTCATTAATAATCACCTTTATCATCAAAGCTTCATTCTTACGTTGCGTCTCAAGCAAGGGTAATTCATGTTTAGGGAATGTGATTTTTGAATTTTTCACTTGCATAAAATTAGAAGAGGTGCTACGTCATTCGATTTCATAGAAAATTGCATGTTATTCTTCTACAAAATTTCTTGGAGCATCCTATGGTGTGCAAGTGATATTTTTGCTAAAGACAAAAGGTAGGTATTTATACGATGAATTTTATTATCAAGATCATTCTCTTTTCCACTATGTGAAGAAAAACTAGGAGCAATAGGCAAGATAGGTTGAGGGAATGGTAATGAGGTAGGTGGGTATGTGTAGGATCATGATGGGATAAAAAGTGGTGATATGTAAGTGATATGATGGCCCATGTGGCTGAGGACTTATTTTTACCCAAAATTGATGAAACGAAAAGGGTTTTTAAAGGATATTCTCAACTTTCCACCAATATAAATTATGCTTTACTTTAATTTAATAAATAATAATATTCATTTTCTATTTGATTTACGACTAAAGTCCTGATTGATAGGTTGATTGAAAAACATCTATAGATTTCAAGAACTATCACATTTTTTGAATCTAAAACATGCATCAAATTCTATGCTTCACATCCTATAGGATTAAAAAAAATGAATTTCATGAAGTTTTGACCAAGTTAAGGTGGTTAGACATACAAATTTTTTTATTTTTTAAAATTCATAATAAAAAATTCATAATTAATTATTTACTTGGAAAAAACTTACAAAAAATATGCATCACATCGGGACGTGAGTCCTCTACTTATATATAAAATACTATAAAAAACTATTACCATTTTATTGTGGTTAGGGGGGTTAGGCAGACACCTACTTCTTATTTTTTCCCTAAAATTTAAGTACTACTGCATTGAAATTTCAAATTTTCACAAAATAGATTTTAAAAAAAAAAAAAATTCTAGTAGTTTAGAAACTACATTCAATTTGCTACAAATTATATTCTTACATATTTTTGAAATAATATAGATAACTTATTCAAATTTTTACGTCAAGTTTCCTAACTTTGGTTTTTTCTAAATTTTTCACCACTGAAGGGCTTGTTTTTTCCATGATGATCCTGCACATACCCAGGTCTGGTTTGTTGTACATTATATTTGTGAGCAATGGTATTGTAATTCAGTTGTTGTGAAACATTATTACCACACATTTTCCTTATAATGTTCGAGATGACTTCTAGAGGTAATGGTTTATGTTGTTATATGATGGGAGGTGACTTAGGAGGCTCACTAATTAAAGGAGGCCCTATTTGTGTAGTCATAACCTCAACTAAGTTACCTAAATAACCTTCTAATGAGGAGCATCATCTAAAGTGAACTTAACATCTTCATCTATGCCATCCACCTTAGTGTTTTTTGTGATACATGTAGCATTAGAAGAGGGACAAAAAATATTATCATGACACTCAATGATTGGGTCTTCTAACACCAAAATACCTTTGTCACAAATAAGAGAAGTATCGAGAGAAGAATAATTAGGATTATCATGATTGTCTATGTGTGCATCCTCTTGTATCAAAGTTTTAATGGATGATCTAGGTGAGATCAAGTCCTCAATGTCTTCGCCTAACATGTCAATGTCATCATAACTAAAGGGTCCTAGATTCACCATTTAGTTTTTGTTTTGTTTTGTTTTATGTTTTTTATTTTTGATTTTTGTTTTATAATAAATTCCAAATGTAATCTAATCTTATCAAATGATGAAATAATGCTAGAAATGAAACAAAAGTGTAGTAATATAAGTCTATCCACAATTGAAACATGCACTTGAAATGAAATAAATATGAAAATATTTCCAATAACAATAATTCTGAAAACTGAAACAACCTAAAAGACAACAACTAGAAACACAAATGACAAAATTTTAATGATGTAAAATGTATATTTAGATTTTATTTGAGACTAAATCACCCAAGTGGTTGAATGAGTCCCAATTAGGGTTTTTGGCATTTTTAGATAGTGAAAAATAGACAACAAAGAATACCTAGAAATCTAGGAAAAGGACCTCGATATAGACTAAATCACCAAAGTGGGTGAATGAGTCATAGATTAGGGTATTCAAACTAGATTAAAAAAATTATGAGTTGATGTTAAGGTTTCTAGGTTGTATGCTCAAATGACTATTTACAAGTACATTTTTCTAATGAAATTGAATGATGCAAAATGCAACCTATATGCACTTTTCACTAATGAAAGATTTAGGAGCCCTAAATGCAATTCAACTAGTGCAAGTCTAATGCAAAGTTAACATAGATCTAGGACAACAATGTTCTCCAAATTAGAAATTCAAGGGTCCAAATGTCAGGTTCACCAAAATGAACCAAAGGAAAATAGGTGTCCACCTTTTAGGAGATGGAACTTGGACATATTTTGCACTTTAGTTCATAATGAAACCAAGATCCCTCAACCAAGTGACTCAATTGAGGGAAGGACTAGGAGTTTCGTAGTGTGATTAGATGGGGGTTCACCATTAAATGAAGATTCAAAGGAGAAATGAAAAATATTATGAACAAAAACCTAAAAACTTGAAAGCATTAAATGAAATTGAAAAACAACTTGAAACAAAAAAGTACCTAGAAGAATGGAGAGGTCAAAAAAAGATCTGAAAACCCTAGAAATTATTGTTTTAAGGTTTACTAGGACTGATATGCCAAGTTGGATGATTTAGTCTTGCTACAAGAATTTGGATAGAATGTGGAATCCTCTGGTGACTATTTAGGATCTACAGAAAGCTGATAAAATAGCTATATTGGGACTTATACACCCAAAGGGGAAATTTTGTCCCAGTAATATGGTTTCAATGATATTTTTATAGCCTCTAGACATCTTTTGTAGCTTCCTTCTTGTCCGATCTTTAAGTCTGAAAGTCTAAATTCTAGTATGTTGGTGAGTTTCCATGAAGATGACAACTTCTTGACAACTTTGACAGCTTTTGAAACTTTGTCTTGAAAGGATCTTCAAGCTCTAATTGACGTAGATATCCAAACACACATCAAGAGGGGAAAATGTTGTTTTGTGAGGGAATGGGGGTTTTCCTTGGTCAAACCCCATTTTGGTAATTAAACCTTGAAATGAAATGAAATAGCATGAATGAATGATGAATGCACAAATGCAATGTTGCAACTCACCAAACCCTTGAAAAGAAGGCTAAAGAATTGTGTGGAATGAATAGCATGAATGCTTGAAACCTTATCTTGAATGATTTTTTGAATCATGAAACCTACATCACAAATGTTAGCTCATAAACACACATGACGCATGGAGAATTTGAGATGATTCTTGAATCTTGAATGCTACTCCAAATGCTTGATGATTTTATATCGAATGCTCTTGATATCATAAAATTGCTTTAGGAATGCTCTCTTGAAAATCTAAGATGACTTGAAATTTTTTTAGTATGCTTCGATAGAATTGCTAGAAGAAATTAGGTGAATCAACCTTGTATTTATACTTGTTTATGCTTAATTTCCTAAAATTACAACACTACAAGCTGACATAAGATCTAGGATAATAAAATCTTGCCAATAATTTGAATTAAAATAGGTCCTGGTTAAAGCAAGATTTATATGGTAGGTTGTGTGTATGAGTCGGACCAGTGGCTTAATCCTGGGACATAGATTTCAATAATTATCTTGTTCAATGTAAGATTTAAAATCAAGTCCCAAGACCAAGGTGGGACCCATATGCCCAAAAGGGTGTATGAGTCCTAGATCTCTAGATCTTAGAACACATAGCCAAAAACATTAGATTATGATTTGTCATTTGTTAAGTGTCAGGATTATCCGCATAAAAATGCATGTAATTAGGCTTGTGGATGCAAAATAGGACCAATTAAGGCTTGAATGAACCAAATTTTAATAGGGAAGGCCCAAAGAAGTGTGAAAATGTAAAAGGATACACTTTTCTACACTACACCTATTATTCCTCTTCTTCTTCACTATTAAAATTTATCACAATATTTTATTTATGATCACTACAATCACGAGAAACATCATTCATATATTTTTCTTTTATTCTTTGTTTAGGTTATGATAGGTGAGGTTCATTTGGATGGTTTGGTATGGGTGATAGGTTGGAATCAAGAAATGATGAGGATGGAAAAATGAGAGATAAATCATCAAACTTGGTTTGGATGGGAAATTAATCATTAGGCAAGGTTTAATTATTTTCAACAAGTTGGCGAGTGATGAAATGACACATAATTTTAGGCTCCTTTTCACTTCTATTTCTTCTTGCACAAGTTCTAGCTTTCAAAGGGGTAATAGTGGTTTTTACACCACTGGTCTCTTATATTTCTTTTGATGGGGAACTAAAGGAACTACCGAGGGTTGGGAAACCATTGTATTCTTAGGTATATAAACTTATTTTTCCTTCAAAGGCACACAAGAAATTATATGATTGTTTCTTGGTCATTTATATGATATCAGAGGCACATAACACCAAAATATAGGCCACATTGATGAGGAAGGATACTAAGTTCGTACATGGGTTTATCAACTACTTTTAAGGTAGGATGAACATTCATCGAAGTCACAATAGACCAAGGACCCTTAGGGGGGATATTACTAAGAGATAATTGATCTATACATTTGGATTTAAAATTTTGATATGAGATGAAAAAGTGATCCTCATGAGGCTTAACAGGTTCAATATCTTGAGGCCAAAAATAATATAGTTGAAAGTTTCCATGGGAAGCCAAAGAATTAAAATCACTATGATAAACTATATGTATTTAGCCTTCAAATGAGAACTTTATGCACTTGTGTATTATTTATGAAACCGCATTCATTCATCAAAGCCATAGATAGCCTAGCCTCAAATGAAATTGGTTTGATGTTGGAATGATGGTCAATAGAATATCCAACTATTTTTATCCAAATTTGGGTGTGATAGTTATCAAACCTATCATAGGGTGAACATAACCATAATAGGGTTTTAACCATGCTTTCAATTTTTCATAAGAATATTTGTAAAGTTCATGTATAAATAGAAATGTTTCAATGATCTTGTTCTCTAGACACACGACATCAATGAGTATTCCCCTTGTGGGTTTGTGATTAATTCTACAAGTGATATAAAGAGCACCATAAGGTGTAGTTATGAATGCATCAATATGTGTAAAATCAATATCTAACAACAAAGTAGTTTGTCCCTTACTAGGTTAAACCTTTATTGTGTTAATAGTGTTGTACATGTCATAATATTCTTCATCATTATCACTACATTACACAAAATTTGATGAATGGCTTGGTGATGGGTTCGTGAATAATTAAATTTTCGGTTAGGAAAAAAAACTAATTTACTTCCTTTTTCATTAATATCGGTCAACTAGATCTAATTAGAGTTGATGAGGCCTTGCACTTGGTGTTTATGATGCATACATAATTTTGTGTTGTGTCTAGGTGTATGATGATATTAAAAACAAAATTTTATATTAAATTTTGGTGGTAGAAGTTTATTTGTATCAACTCGTGTAATTGTGGGGAGTTGAATCATGTTTTTACTTAGCAATTGTAGCATTATCACATGAAGATAATCATGTAATTATAAAAATTTCCTATATCTTGGTCTAAATTGATAGGGAGGTATTTTCAACAGTGACATGCATTTCAAAATTATTGGTGGTTTGAGGAGTGTTTATGTTAATTAATTTTTTATTTTATTTTTAAATGAAGGGTAACTATTTTGAGGTATGGATTCAGATTGATGAGTAGAAGTAAATCAACATATGCTCGTTCATATTGAATAAGTGATATTATATAATCATTCATAGTTGTACAAAAGTTTGTAAAGGATGGATACTTCATTAATAAAATCATGTCTCAAAATTTAGGTTGAAAATTCTCTATGAACACTCTTTGAATGTCAACATCAAGAAGAATATGGGATGTTTTTGAGTAAAGTGATTGGTATCATCATATGAAATATGTTATCTTTCCCTTGGGTCCTTGTCAAGAAACTTGACCAAGTCTATTAATTTCGCTTGAGGACCATCATTTTCTTAAAAATATTGGAAAAATGCACTAACAAGTTGTGTAAAAGAGGTTATTGAGTTATTTGGTAACAAGTTAAACCATTCCAAGGCCATGTCTTTCAAAGTCCTAGGAATTTTTTTTGCTAAGATCATGTCTTAAAAAATGAAATCACTACATAATATGGAAAAATATGACACATGGCTATGAGAATCTCCCTTACCATTATACTTGTTAAATTAGGGTATCTCAATGTTTTGTTGTATAGGTGTTTCAAGGATTGAAAATGAAAATGGGTTACATGTGAGGTATTGTGGAGGTTTACAATTGTTTTGATTTCAATTTAATGCTGATTTTCTTTTTTTGTTGAAGTGATGTCATGTTTTGGAATAGTTGGTTTATGACTGGATCATTCAGTGGCATGTTTTGAGAGTATTGAATATGTTGAACTAGTATGGATGCTTAGTGGGTTACTATGTTGCATGTTTATGAGAGGTGACGAATATGGTGTTGTTATGGGTGAGGTGATTAAACTATAAGGATTCTGACTAGGAATCCCTAAGCTTGGATTTAGGCCCTTGGTATATTGAATCATTGATGTCATGGTTGGAGGTGTAAATGTAGGAATAGAGGGTATGGTTGTGGGTGAGGAAACATGTTTTCCTACATGGTTTTGAGAATTAGTGAACACTTGAGTGCAACTACCTATTGTAGGTATGTTAGTGTTTACTACATGGGATATACTACGAAACACTTCTATTTCTTGAGAATCATTTATTGATTTCCTAAGATTGTCCACAATAGGCACTATCTCTTAGGCTAAAGGCTCAAAGCTTAGATAGTCTTGAAGACCAAGATCCTTATCCAATTGTTTTAGTTTCTCTCCAAGAAAAAATGGGAAAAAGTAGTCTTCAATCCCACATAAATGTTGGATTATGAGGAAGTAATAGGTAATATGTGATAAGGAAGGGAATCCAAAAATGGATTGGGTAGAGGAAATACCTTCTTTGAAAGAGTTATACAAATTTGGCTCCATAACATATGTGGTTATATTCCAAGAGGCTATAAGTTTGAAACTACATCTCATAAGGGTAGTGGAAGAAGGACACTAGGTCATGAAGCTCATATAAGATTCAAAACACTTAAGTAAGCCTACTATGAAAGGAAAGTATAGGAAAATCATAGAAAATAAAATAGTTTGCAGAAATAGAAGGTAGAACCATACAATGAACACATAAACATACATGTGATCTAAATATAATTGAAATTTGACAAGTCTAGGGTAGGACACACCCTAGGCCAGCAAGGTAATTTCACTAAATTCAAAATTGAGATGTGGGATACAATGTTCAAGTGTTCTAGTCTAAAATTATTCAAGTCTAGAAGTTTGTACTTTTTCAAAAATGCCACAAATTATAGATATACTATGTGTAATACAAAAATATGTGCCACTTTTAGAATTTTAAAGTAATAAATATAATTCAAAATATAATTTTCGGATTTAAAAGTACAAAAAAATACTGATCCTAACTTGAGAAATCTAGAAATGTAAAAATTTTCTGTATTTTTGTCACCAAAAGCAATATAATTATTCACTTTTTCACTATATGAACATGCCTAAATGATCACTTTAAACACTTTCAGATGTTATTTTTATATTTGATATGACATAATGTAGATTTATCAATGCAAGTATGAATTGGATTCACCTTGTAACAATTGAAATTAACCCTAGTTGTCCTATGACATTTTCCAAATGCAATGCATTTTTTCACTTTTTCAATAGTTTTCTATGTTGAATACGAGTGCACAAATGATGAATGCAAACAAACTAAGATCGTACTTACATTTTAAAATAATATTTTTAATTTTTTAAAAGATTTAAAGTGCTACAATAGTTGGAATTTTTAGAAATAATTATTGGTAAAAGGGATATCTAGGTCCTATATCACACTTCTCCCGATGTGGGACATTAAGAATTAGAAATGATCACAAATCCACTTGACTAAAATACTAAATGGAAGATTCAAAATGGTAGATGAGGTTTATAATCCTTATTATATGTGATTTGTGGATGAATGTGAATGATTGTTAATTGACTGAAATTGAAGATGTAATGTTGTTCCTAGGTTAAATCTTGTAAATCTAGTATATTGTTATGATTTCTAAGAAAAGGGATGTAAAAAGACAAAAATAAAATTTAGAAATTTACGGGGTAGAAACAAAGGAACTAGGTGTGTAAATTTGGTGTTGAATTGGCTACTCTAGGGTGTGACACACCCTAGACTCGACTTCTACTTTTTTAGATATAAAATCATATGCCTAAAGTCTATAGTTTGTAGTTCCAATTCTCTTGGAGTCACTATCAAAACTTCATCTATTATTGAGAAAATATAGCTTTTGTGTCTTGTCAATTTGTAGGGATTCAATGCATGAATGATAAATTTTTCTTCAATATTCCCCCACTTTGCTTCAAATCTAAAAACTTGCACATATCAAAGAGGGGGAAGGGTTGTGACGTATAGGGGCTTGCCTAAGTCAAACCCCATTTTGGTATTTCTACCTCCACAATGGCTATGATGATATATAAAGAGATATTACCTTGATTGGAAAAAGGATAAATGATAAAAAAAAATGAATTGACTAATGCTGCAAATCACCACTCAGATATGCATTCCTTGATGGACTGAATGAGAATACTTATCAACTTCAACAATATTTTGATTACTTGATTGAATTCTTAGAAGTGCTAGTACTCACAAAAAAATAATCACAAAACATGAACAAGTTTACATAAAAACATGATAAATGATTGACATTATTCTTTACATGAATAGATGTTGCAATAATGTTGATAATTATACTCTTGGCTACTGTTAGGATGATCAATTTTATAAATAGATTTTCTATGTGTGATTCTAGGATTTTAATTGATAAAATGACTAGTATTTATATGAAACTCTTCTAATTTCCCAAAAAACAAATATCGATAGTCAAAAAATGACTTTGGAAATTCAAAAAATAAGATACCAACATTGACATATTGAAAAAGGAGCCAGAGAGGGGTGGTCTAGGGCATGAGTTTCCCTAGATTAGAACCGTCCTTTTTAGGGCCTAAAGTGTCAAGGGAAAATATTAAATCCTTATTTTCATTTCCCATTGTTTGATTATCTAAATATGTTTATAAAAGGTCAATTAAATGCATAATTAGTCCCAAGCACATAGGGGGGAGCTAAACCTAATGTGAAATTGTCAAGGGTAAAATTTTTTGATTCTACAATTGGGATGCTCTTTTCCATGTGCAATAGGCTTGAGATTGACAATAACTTGAAATGATGAAAATTGATTAAGGATAGGAATGTTTCAAGCATTGTGAATGTGTGGCAATATTTTATGGATATGAATGCTAATAGGAGACTCTTGAATGAGATTGGGAAAGGAAAAATAATTTGATTTGGTGTGTTTGAATTGTGAATTAATGTTTTAGGTGGATGGATAGAATTTTTGGAATACAATAAGGATGATGAAGGATCTATATGTGGTTTGGAGGATATGGAGTTCTCACATGGAATTGGTCTTAGAAACATGGGTTGGATATAAGGACCTTTCTCTAAACTAGTGCTTGCTTAATCAAAAGAATCATAAGGATAACCAATGGATGCAAGTTTATCATAACAACTAATGTTAGTTGATTTTTTTATTAAAGGTTCTTGCATAAATATATATGAAGAATAAAATTTTATAGCAATTTTACATACACCAAACTCATCATAAAAAATATTATATGTAATGACAGAAAAAGGGTATGCCTTTTCCTTGATTAATTTGGGAATAATTAATGATAAACTGGACTTGATATCACCTTAATCTAGTGTTGTGATGAGTTTTACACATCCACATTAGGTTTTGGGCCCTTCTAAGCTAAATAAACTTAACTTTTCCCAAATTTAATGTTGTAAAGTGTATTTATTGACACCTTCACATTAAATGTAGGAGGCTTGTAAACTAAGGTAGACCTAATCTAGTGTTGTAGTGTGTTTTGAACATTCAAATAGGATTGAGGGCCCTTCTAAGCTAAATAGACCCAATTTTTCCTTACTTTAATGTTGTAAAAGGTATTTAATTACACTTCCACATTGAATTTTGGGCCCTCTTGCATTTATGACCTTAATATCATTTTTAATAGGCCCCTAAGGCCCTATATTTTGCATCCCAAGGTATATTTCAATCAAAAACCTGATAATATCAACATATAAGCTTAATTTACACACTCCCCAACACTTTAGCAATCAAAATGGGCCCTATGGGACCCATTTTCCACTTTGGGTGAATGAGTCCCATCTAGGTGGGACCCATTTTCTCAACTCGGCAAATGAGTCACATTTGGCCTATTTTCAATGTTTTGAGTGGGAAAAATTGTGTTTTAATTTCAAATTTTATGTATGTTAGCCTTTGGGATCTATTACACAGGATATTAGATGGATTTCCTATATAAATGCATTTTCAAAACATTATTTCAGCAAGCCTACATGATATTAAGTCAAGCAAGCAATAGTTAAGCATTCCAAGACTTTACAAGATCATCAAGATAGCATTCAAGATCATTTCTCAAACATTCAAGGGAATAATTCTTCATCAATTGTTGCAGCAATTCAATATCCATCATCATTTCAAGCATATGAAGCATCAAGCATGTTATTGAGCTAGTGTTGTGATGTAGCATTGTAGATCCAAGATCAAGCATTGTTCTATACCTATTTTCAAGATCAAGATCTACATCCTTCATGGTCATTTCATGTTGAGTTGGAGATTTACAAGAGATCATTTACAAAGCATCATTCATGGTACCATTTTCCATGATTCATGTTCTTTTTTCATGTTCCATGCCTTCATTTCATTGTCTCATCATTTGGTTTAATCACCTACAAGGGGTTTGACCAAGGAAAACCCCTATTCCCTAGTAATCAACATACACACACACACACTCTCTCTCTCTCTCTTTGTGTGATTGCAAATCTAAAGCACTTTGAAGACTTGAAGATCCTTTGAAGATTAGATTACAGGTTTGAGAGAAGTTGTCAAGCCATCACAAGGTTTTCATCTTCACAAAAAGTCACCTACAACCCCAAAATTAGGGCTTGATATCCAAAAATAAAGAGGAACAAAAAGAGCAGACATTGAAGGATATATTCAAATTTTAAAGCTCTAGAAAACCCTAACTAACTCATTCACCACCTTGGGTGAATGAGTCCTAGTTTAGGTCAATTTTGATATTTTTTTAGTTTTGAATACCCTTTTTCAACAAACCTATTCTTGTACAGAAACTGGGATCTGAGACTAATTCACTCAGATTGGTGAACAAGTCCCAGTAGGCCTAAATTTCAAGCTATTCAACATTTCATTCCTCCATTCAAGCTCTCTAAGATTTCTAGCTACTCCTCTATACTTTTCCATTTTGTTGTTCTGATTTATTTTCATTTATAGTTCATTTAGTGAGGTTTTATGCATTATTGAGTTCAATCATTAGATCTTGCATTTCATTATCTTTTCCAATCCCTAGCTTGGTGGTGAACCCCTCATTAGTTTACAATTAGCCCCTAGGATAGACCTATTGCAAGATCTCTTTCTCCTTTGCATTGAGATCTATAGGGTTATCCTTGAATGAAATTGGGAAGTGGTTATGCTCTATGTCCTAAAATCATATGATAGCACCATACCACTTTTTCAACATTTCATTAATATTAGGATAGTCATTTTTATCTTCAAGACTATCATCATCATCAGAAATATGATTTTCTATTTGAGCAGGCTAATATATCTCATCTAATGAATGTATATTTTTAGGATTTTATTTGATTGTAATTTTGGGTTTTTAATTGGATTTATAGATTATAGAAACACTAGGGATTCTATTTGAAATGAAAAAAATGGGTTAGGATGCTTTCGTGTGGTTTACAACAGAGAACACCCACTTTCCAATTTCATTCAAGGATAACTCTAGAGATATCAATTTAAAGGAGAAAGAGATCTTTAAATAGGGCTATCCTAGGGACTGATTGTAAACTAGTGAGGGGCTCTCCACCATGTTAGGGCTTGGAAAAAAATTGAAATGCAATATGTAATGCTTAAACCCTAATAGGATACAATGCTTCACTAAATGACCTAGAAAAGTATGTAAAAAAAAAAAAAAGCTACAAGATGGAATGTCTACACTTGGAAATTTGAAGATGACTGATTGAAGCTCTAAAATGCTAGAAATTCTAACTTTAGTGTTGACTAGGACTCATACACTAGGCTGGGAAAATTAGTCCCAGATCTAGGTTTCTGTGTAGAAACATGAATCTGGTAAATGGGTATTTGAATTTGTAAAAACCTAAATTAGGACTCATACGCTAGAACTAGTGAATCGGTCTAGTAAGGGTTTTCTAAAGCTTCAAGGTCTAAATCTAGTCTCCAAGGTCTGCTCTATGCTTTCCAATGTTTTTTCCAGATCCGAAACCCTGATTTGCAACCTATAGAAATTCTCCAAGTATTTCCAATGCAAGGTGACAACTTTGATAACTTTAGGAACTTCAATGACAACTTTCTCCAAACTTTTCTTTGAATATATCTTCAATATAAACTTGAAAATCATATACTAAAGAGAGGGAAAAATGTTTTTTCTTAGTGGAAATGGGTTTACCTTGGTCAAACCCCGTTTTGGTAATCAAACCTTGGAATGAAATGAAATAGAAATGGAGAATCATGAATGAAAAAAATATGATGTTGGAACTCACCAAACCCTAGCAATGAAGTGTTGCAAACATGTGTGAGATGACTCTAATGGATGTGGATCTTGAATCTTGCTTGAATATGATAGATCTTGAATGACATGCTAGCTTGAATCATAAAACCCTACATCACAATTGATAGCTCAAAAACAAACATGATGCATGAAGTCTTTGATATGATGCTTGATGCTTGAATAATTCTCTAAATTTTTTGATAATCTACACTTGAATGCTCTTGTAGACACTTGAATTCTCTTGTGAACTCAAATTTTCTATAAGGATGCTCATTCAACTTGCTAGGTCACTTGGTTGCTTGTTAGGATGAAAATGAGTGAAAGAACCTTGTATTTATACTTAATTATGCAAGAATTCTAAAAATTACAACACTACAAGCTGACATTAGATCTAGGAGGATAAAATCCACAAAAAAATTGAATTAATTTTAATTTTAGGCCATATGGGACTCATTTTTCCCAAGGTAGCGAATGAGTCCCATTAGGCATAATTTATGGGACCATTTTTAAAAATTCCTAGAAAGGTGTGAAACCAGGTTTGGGAACCAAAAACCTAGGCAGGACTCATATGCCCAAGGAGGATAATGAGTCTCAAATCACTAAATCTAGGCCACACAACCTAAAACCACTTGAATTATTTTTAAATGTTGATTTTTGTTAGGATTATCCTTGAAAAGATGCGTTAAATGAGGCTTGTGGATGTGAAATAAGGCCAATTAAAACATAAAGAAGCCTAATTATTAAATGAAACCCTAGAAAAGTGTAAAAGTGTGTTACAACACTTTACAACACTCCAAATATGGCACCAATAAGCTCATTTAGTTCACAAGGGCCCAAGACTTAATGTGAATATGTTAGACATATTGCAACAATGAATCAAAGCCTTGTTAGGGGGGAGCATTTTTCCATCATTACATCTAGCCCCCACTTTAGTGAGAGGATGAAATTGCTTCCAAATCACACTAAATTAGACCAAATGCACCAATGCTAGTAAGATATGACAACCATGATTAATAGGGGATCAAATGCACCAATGCTAGTAAGATAGGAACACAATGATCAAGAGGGTTGCACAAGCCCCCAGGACCAAGGTCCTATGGAAAATAAACATAGGCATAAAATAAAACAAATGAAAATGATATAAAGAGAAACAACAAGGAACAAGCATACAATTCCAAATACATGGAGAGAAGAAAAATTAAAGGAAGGGGTGGATCAAGATTCAACCATTTTTCCAACACAATGTGGATTAGATCTAGGTTGTTTTTCTAAAAAATGCACTCACTCTGAGGAAATGAAACTTTAGGATATTCACTGGGTGAGAAGCCCAAGAAGCTGAGACACATACACACATGCCTAGTATGCGTTCACACACACACACACGAGTGGCTAAGGGAATGTCATGCCCTCATTTGACTTCCCATCAAACCATACAAAAGTTATACCTTCTAATAAATTTGATAAGGTGCCACACAAAAATGAACTTCGAGCTTCATGAGGAAAGCAAAGCTTCGTATTTTTGGAGCTCATGAACAAACAAGATGGCTCCACAGGCATACAAGTTGTGTTATGCAAGGTGGCTATATAACTGAAAATGCAAAATGCAAAGAATGTTCAAAGGAGTCTTGCTTAATTCATATGAGGTCTTAACTAAGGGAACATTGTGCCTAATGTCTCCAAGAGAGGACCAATCAAAGAATAAAAGATTCACAACTTAGGGAATGCAGTGTTTCGGGTATGTGCAAGATCATCATGGAAACAATAGGCCCTTAAGTGGCGAAAAAATAAAAAATATTAGAGTTAGGCAACTTGACATAAAAATTTGAATAAGTTATCTATATTATTTGAAAAATATGTAAGAATAGAATCTATAGCAAATTGAATTTAGTTTCTACACTACTAGGTTTATTTAAAAAAAATATATTTGGTGAAAATTTGAAATTTCAATGCAGTAGTAATTAAATTTTAGGGAAAAAAATAAGAAGTAGGTGTCTGTCTGACCACCCTAACCACAATAAAATTATAATTATTTTTTACAATATGATTTTAGATATAAGTAGAGGACTCATGTCTCGATGTGATGCATATTTTTTTGTATTTTTTCCAAGTAAATAATTAATTATGAATTCTTTATTACAACTTTTAAAAATATAAAAAATTGTATGTCTGACCACCTTAACTTGGTCAAAACTTCATGAAATTCATTTTTTCTTATGCTATAGTATGAAAGAAAATAATGTGATGCATGTTTCAGATTCAAAAATGTGATATTGTTTGAAAGATATAGATGTTTTTCAATCAGCCTATCAATCAGGACTTTAGTCATAATTCAAATAGAAAATGAATAATAATTATAATTTATTAAAGGGTCCTGTCATAATAGTGGTTTACAATTCCTGAGAGGAAGGAATTTTAGATGAAATCACATATTTTTAGAAAATATAATGATTTAAGCCTTAAAAAGTTCCATTTTAAGGATTCCAATTGAAGAGGGTTTGATCAAATCACCTTAGATCAAACCCCCTTGGATAGAACCTCGCTAGTTTTAAACATACCTATAAATGCGTCTCCTTTACACCTATCAAAATGCTGATAAAAAATCACTTTTGATTTATATTTTGGGGGATCAAATGAATTCATTTAAAATTTATTTCAAATGATTATGGTATTCCTCAGAACAAGCTATCCAATGAATATAATTTTAATATGTTTTGGTTTTGTTATGTATTTGTTTTTTAAGTTTTATTAAACATAGTTTTTCATCGAAAATGAATTTATTTGTTCTTCACATGTGGAAAAATAGAAGATTATCAAAAAAAAATTGAAAAATATGAGTGCACTAGATATTGAAGTCCTTGATCCAACAAAAAATAAAATAAAATTTTGACATATACAAAAAAAGTTACCGTTATACACGATATGTCGAATTGTAATTCGTTTGACTTTGAAACTTGATTAAGGAAAAAATATTCAATAAAAAATATCTAACCAAGTGGAAGCACTAGATATCAGAGTTACAAATCTAAATTTGAAAGAATTAGAATTTTATCCTTCATGGAAAATAAGTTATGCGTTATACGGTGTGCGCCACTTTTTAAAAATGTTGTTTTTTGAAAAAATTCTATTTTCGTGGGAGATGGAAAAAGAAGTGCAATTTGATTCCAAAAATTTTGAATTTTTTTTTTTTAGAATCTATAGATAAAATTTGATGAGACTCTAGTTTGCACCATCTTCAAATTCCTCATAGTTTAGCCGCTATAGGTGCCCGAATGTAAAGATTTAGTTAAAAATAATAATTTCAGTGTCCAGTTTGGCCAAAAATTGTAAACCACTATTATGGGATCACCCTAAATTAAAAGTAAAGCATAATTTATATTGGTGGAAAGCTAAGAATCTCCTTTAAAAACCCTTTACGTTTCATCAAATTTGGGTAAAAAAAGGTCATCAGCCACATACCCTACACATACCCATCATATTGCCACTTTTTGGCCCATCATGATCCTGCACATACCCTGTCACATCGAGCCACTAAGAGGAATATAATATGCTGAGAGAGATCATGCTCTTGAAGGAAACCATACCTAATTTCAACCACAAAGTGAAAGACACATCACATGAAGTAAAAATACTACACCATGAACCATGAAAAGGAAAAAAAATGCAAAAGAATAATGCCAATGTATGCCCCGACTTTAAAGAAATTGCTAAACACCATATTGTGAGAAATTAATTTAAAGTAGGAAATTATAAATGAAAACAATAAAGATGACATGAGAGCTAACTTGGAAAGCCCTATGCCAAGTCACATGTTTCTAAGTAAAGCTACGTCGTGCAAAATAAAATAAAGGGGTTTCCCCCAAAATGAAAATCCAAACACATAAGGGATCTATGGATTTCAAGTCAATATGTTCTTGCTACAAAGTTTTTTTTTTAGAGACCTTGGAACTATCATCATTCCCCAAATACACATAGAATTGGAAGAATGACACAAAGAAAGTGAAAACAAGAAAAAATACTTTTTGTTCAACATGGAAGAGACCTAAATGTCTTGATGCCTTGTGTCATCCCCAAAAGGAAAACACAAGACAAATGAAAAAGATAAAGAAAAATATTTTGGATCAACATGGAAGAGACATGAATTACTTAATGCCTTGCATGATCCCCAAAAGGAAAACACAAGACAAATGAAAAAGATAAAAAAAAATCTTTTGGTTCAACATGGAAGAGACATGAATGTCTCGATGCCTTGCATCATCCATAAAAAGGAAAACACAATACAAATGAAAATATAAAAATGCAAAGAGAAAAAGATTTATGACATAGAGAATAATGAAAGGTACAAATAAAGGAATGTCACAAAGAGAAGAGATACATCAAACAAAACGGGGGATCACAATACACACAAGCAATCACACAAAAGAAAAAAAATAATGTAAAGAAACTAGTAAGGCACATGCGAGTCAACCTAAAGTAGGCCATCCACATCCCAATCCTATTCATTGTATACCGAAGGTGGACAACTATCCAAAGCGAAAATAGAAAGTGTTGAACTAGGGCCATCACCAAGTTTAACACTCTTTTTAGGAGAATTTTTGTTTAAGCTCATGGAAGAGAAAAACAATGTTTTCAATTTATTATGAACCTCTTCATCAATTTTATGAATATTGTCATCATCATCATTTAAATTAATGATGACAAGAGGTTGAATGATAATGTCTAAAGAAGGGTCTAGATCCTATTGTGATTGTATTATAGGATCATTTTGTTTCGAGGTGGGGGTAGACTCAAGATCCATTGCTTCATTAGAGTTTGAATTTTGATTTTCTTTGTTTATTTCTTCATGTAACTTTTGAGAAAGGGAACTATGTCTACACCTATGATCTCTAGCACCTTTGTTTCTTTTAGTTCTATTTTCAAGTTATGTTTGTGTAGGAGTGGGTGGACCAACCATAAGTTTCTTTTCTTCCCCAAGGGGAGGAACGAAAGGAACCACTGGATGTTGTTCAACCACTTTCTCTTTGACTTTGTAAACTTGTTTTATTCTAGGAGGTGTGATGGGATTTTTTTCATTATCTCTTGGTATTTTGTAGTAAGTAGGTGAAGTTTTTGTCTTAGGTTAGTCTTGGTTGTTTGAAATTTCTTTAGGCTCAATCATGGTTTCATCAAATATTGTAGGCTTGGTCATAGGTTGAGGTATGTTTCAGAGGGATAATTCTACTATTTTCTTTTCCTTGAAATTTTGATAAGATTTGAAAAAGAAGTCTTCTCATGGTTTGGTAGGTACTATAGGCTCAGGCCAAAAGAAATCTAAGGAAAAGTTTCCATGGCAAGAAAATAGGTTAAAGCCACTATGATGAACAATGAAAATTTCATTTTCAAAGGGAAAACTTAAGCATTTATGCACAATCGAAGGGAATACATTCATCGAGCGAAGCCATGAATAGCCTAGCTTCACATGAAATTGGTCTGACTACGTGATGGTGGAGAATGAGATTTCTCTTTTTGTTCCTATTTGTAAAGGAAAAGTGATCAATTCCATCATAGGGCAAGTGAAACCATTATGCATCTTGATCCATGCCTTCATTTTATCATATATATCTTGATATAGATCATGTAGAAGTAATAATTCCTCAATGATCACATTCTCTCCACATACGAGATCTATTAGTATCCCATTAGTGGGCTTATCATAGATATAGTGGGCTATGAAAAGAGGACCATCAGGTGCATGTTTAAGTATATCCATAGAGGAGAAAGCAATGTCAAAAGGATTTTTAGTTCGGCCCTTACGATGAATGAAATCTATCTCTCCTACCATATCATCCATAGGATCATTATCTATAGGATCATTTTGAACAGTATCATTGTTTTCATCATCTGTATCAACATCTATCACGTCATTATTTGTAGTTTCGCTAGCTTTGAAAAATGAAATGTTATGATTAAGCATAGGGTTGGTAAAAATTTCCAAGTTTTAGTTTGGATGGGAAATAGACTTATTTCCTTGATCACTAACACCTCCAATGGAAAGATGACCAAAATAAATGAGGTCTTGCACAAGATGTTTAAAATTCTTACAATGTTCTATATCATGTCCATTTTGTTGGTGATAATGGCAGTATGAATTTTTTCTATAGTTTGTGGGAAATGGTTTATTAGGATTGGGTGTTTTAATGGGAGGCAAAGTAATCATCTTCTATTCTAGGATTTGTGACATTATGTTGTGAAGGGTACTGGGTAAGGGAGTGAATTTCCTTTTCAAGTCCCCATAGCTAAATGGTTTCATGGTTTTAATAGTGCTCAGCTACTTTGTTATTGACATTATCAGTTGTTTGTTCAGGGGGATTGAATTGAAGGAAACCTTTATTTTCGTTTCTAAAACATAGAGAATTGTTTTGGTTTGCGAACTTTAATTTCTTAGTATGGCTAGAGGTGGATTTTGTATCTCAACTACTAACCGAATTTTGATAATCACGGAGGGCAGTACACAAGTGCATAAAGGAAAGAAATTTCATCATGGTAAGCCTATCTTGTATCTTACTTTGAAATTTTTTTATAAACATCTTTTGAAGGTGAGGATCGAAAACCTTGACATCAATTTGGGAATAAAGCAATTGATAACGTGAGATAAAGTCAGTTATATTTTCTTATTATTTTTTCTTGCATCTCATCAAATCAATTTGGGAATAAAGCAATCTTGAATCTTATCATGCAAATCATATTTGAGCCTAGCTATAAAACATTATCCAATCCTCATATATTTTTTCAATCAATCATCAACAATCATCAATCTTATCATACTTAGAGGAAATCAGTGATCCTAAGTACTTATCATCACCATGCCTTATGGAATCAATCATTCTAGGCATCTTAATCAATCAACCATTATCATCTTTTGACAAAAGATATGTTGCTTGTGTGGCATATTTTGCAGTAAATATTTTAGTCTAATCTATCATTTATCCATGGTTGCATTACCTCTTTTGTGGGGAATCTTTCTCCTTCAATCAGTCATATCATATCATATCATCCATCACGCTTCCATATCTATGTTTGTCATGCTTCCATGTTCGAATCATAGCTTGATCCAGTGTTTGTATCATGGTATCGCCTGGCATTACTTGACCCATTCTAAAAATTAGTTTGTCCTATCATATCACACTGGGGGCATGTTCCGCATTGGATCGGATTCTTGTACATTCTCAAGGTCGAAAAATCAAAAAACCCAAAAACATTCAAAAAAGATCAAAACCCAAAAACATTCGAAATAGATCAAAACCCAAAAACATTTGAAATAGACGAAAATCCAAAAACATTCAAAACAGATCAAAAACCAAAAAAAATTAAAATAGATCAAAATCCAAAAACATTCAAAACATTTCAAAATACAAAAGCATTCAAAACATATCAAAATCCAAAAATATTTAAAACATGTCAAAATCCAAAAACAAGTCAAAAACATAACTAGTCTTCATTTGAACTACGTTGTCTCTGAGCTTTGAACGTAGGCAAGGGTGATCTTTGATTATCTCCCGAGACATTTTATGCCAGTCTTCTAGGTGTTCGCTATGTTCATATTTTCATCTTGTAAATCTTGGTCATGTCGTCAGTCAAACTACATGGTCTCTACGTGTATAACATAGGCAAGGCTAATCTGTTGATCAGCCCCCGAGTCCCCTAGGATAGGTCTTTAGGTTAGGTCTTGGTCATCATGGCCGTGTCTCACCCTGGACTAGGGGAAAAATCTTGCACTCACTAGGGGCAAATAAACTTTGAGCTTGAACCAACAGGAAAACAGTCATTGGACCAACGTTACAAACATAGAATTTAAATGAATGCTGATCTTTTTGAATCAAGGGTTTATCACGTTAAACATGAAATTTCAAATTGTTCTACTTTTATTTTTGATATCATATCTCTCGAGTCCTCGATGATGTATCAAACTAGAGGAGCAAGGAAGGAGTATGATTTTTCTTTGTCTATTATCTATGAGTTTGTCATTATTACTATGCAAGTTGTCGCAAGACGTGTGCTACAAAGTATCACTAATGACATTCTAAATTTGCATAGGAAAAAGATTAACTCTTGTCTCTTTATGTAAGCGATGCTCAGGTCATCTTGGTTTAATTATACTTAGATGCTTGTGTTAACTTGCAATTTTAAAACATCATGGAAGTAGTACTCAGGTCATTTTGGTCTAAAATATGCCACGATTGATGCTTGTACTCACTTTCAACATTTTAAAGGCCCAATGATGATAAAAAGCATGACAAATTGGTTAATATAAATGACAACTTTTGAATACAAGATTTGCATAGTTAAGTTAGACTGCATTCATGTTAGTATTGCATGTCTATTTATGGGGTTTTTCAATGCTAAAACAATTTTACAATGGTGTCATCTCTATTATTAATGGATTGAGTACACTGGACATTAACCAAAAACACATAATTCTTGTTTAGTTGCACATCCATTGCATTATCATTGGCATATGTTAAAAAAAATTCTCATCTCATTTACATTTATACATTCCATCATAATATTTGCCTCAAAAAATAGAAAAGAAAATAATAAAGGACATCACATTGCATAATCATAATCATCACATCACATTGCATAACCACATACATCATATAGGAATCATTCATAAAAGCATCCTAGGATCATAACACATCAGTTGCATCATCATTTGCATCCATAGCACATCATATCATCATCATCATAAAATAGAAATAAAATGCATCCATCATAATCATCATGATCATCATCATATGAACATCATAGTCACATAGATCGATCATAATCATTGCTGCATACCATATAACATCAAAAATCATAATGTCAAAGTGTACGAGGATATCCAAAAGTATGGAGAGATACATCAACATCAAAAGAGGCACTGTATCATAATGTCTCAAATCAAGAGGTACATCATCAATGTCTTAACTGAATCAGTGTATACATCAGGTCTCAGTACATCATCAAGTCCCAGTACATTAATCAATCCTATACTAGGGCATATCAATCAATAAGAGAAATCAAACCACATCACCCAATCAAATTTGAATCCCCCTGCACCAGATGCATAAATCTTCCTATGATAATAACATATCGCAAATCAGCAATCTTATCAATCAATGCACCTTGCCTATCATGAGGTTCATCAATCAAATCAACCTCACCTATCATGAGGTTCATCAACATCAATTCAACCTTGCCTATCATGAGGTTCATCAATCAACTCAACCTCGCCTATCATGAGGTTCATCAATCAACCCAACCTCACCTATTATGAGGATCATCAATCAATGCACCTCGCCTATCATGAGGCAAATCATCAATCTATCATTGATCCTCACCTATCATGAGGTCAATCATCATACCTATCATTGATCCTCGCCTATCATGAGGTCAATAATCATCATCCTATCATTGATCCTCACCTATCATGAGGTCAATTTTTCTATCAACATCATCAAACATCATCAAATCAAACAATCGGTTGAACACAATCCTCAAACATCAAACACAATGAGGCAAAGGATGACAAAATTTAATCAACTGGCGGAATTAGTATTTCTTTATCAAGAGATAAATCATCTTTGTATCATATCATCATCAAATCATCAAAAGTCATCAAAAATTTCCAAGAACTCCAAAATTCACCGATTTATCTCCCGAGGGGGCATATATCTGTCAATAACTAAAAAAAAAAGTTTGGAACATCATTTGGGGCATCAAAATATTACATCGTCTAAGGTATCAAAATATTACATCATCTAGGGCATCAAAATCTTGCATCGTCTGGGGCATCAAAATATTTTTTGAAAATCTTACATCGTTTGGGGCATCAAAATATTTTATGAGCATCGGTATCAAAATTTTCTTTGAAGCAACATGTAAACACATCACCTCAAAGAGGGGAAAAATTTATACACCTAAAAACAGTCATCATATTTAGTTAATTAAATACAACCTATTTGATTAGTGCTTCAACTACATTTAAATAAGGTCTTACTTTATTTATATTGTTCACTTTCCTTTTAATTCTCCAAAATCATATTCTTCTAAATAATTAAATAAACAAAATACCCTAAATGTGTTTATTTAATTAATCTTCCTCTTTTAATTCTCCAAATTCACATTCTTCTAAATAATTAAATAAACAAAATACCCTAAACGTGTTTATTTAATTAACCTTCCTTAATCCTGATTAAGAATTAGAGCACATTTCTACAAATTTTTGTGTGCCACCTCATAAAGGTCACATGAAAATAAATAAGCCTAATTATTAATTAGAATTATCCTCACACACTTCCACCAATGAGAAAAATCACATGGCTTTATTCCCCCACACTTCCAACAAATTTGGAGCACATGGGTCTTTGTTTCACACACTTGGAATTGCACACATTTGGCATGCTTCCAATTGGTCAAAGGATTCTCTTCACACACATGGAATGTTGTCCTTGGTCAAGGGGACAACATCCTGATTCCTTTCATCTCCACTGTTTATCTTTTCTCCTTCGAATCTAGACCGTTGATGGGTGCCACCTCACAAAATGCTTGAGAAACCCTATAAATACACCCTCTTTCCTTTTCATTTATCATCCACCTTTTGAGTAATGTTATAATGCTATTTTGAAATACAAATTGCAATAGTGTTATAATGCCATTTTTCATCCACACTTTAAGTATTGTTACCATGTAGGTTTTTCGTAGGAGCTTGGAGCTTTCAGGAGTCTTATACTTAGTTTTCATATCATGTGTTACTTTACATTCTCATCTTAGATTAATTAATTGCTTCATAGTTACATTTTATCATCCTCATTGCATCATAGTTACACTTTAGGTTAGTTTGTTTTATGTTTGCATTTGAGCATATGCATAATCATGGATAGTTCATTTTAGTTTCATATCATCTCACTCATCTCCACTTGTTCATCTATCATCAACATCATCCTATGTTTATCGTTGCATCCATTATCCTTTCCATCATTTTGTTTCATTTAGAAGCATACCACTAATCATTCCAACACACATTTGCACATAGAAATCATCTTAGCTTGCATATTAAGCATCAAATCTCGTTTTCTAGGTAGTCATTTTAACAACCTTTGTGCCCATAGAAATATGAGTGCCAAAAGGTTTAATAAATCCCTAGAAATAGAGGACAATGATACGTATTTGAAAGGTTTGATTGCATTACGAATAGATTAGTTTTACTTGCTTCAAAATTTGAATTTAAACCATCTCATTAAGGTTTGTGTTGAAATTAGAATAAATATCTACAAATTTTGACACATGCACAGAAACAAAAAGGTATCAAAAAAAAATGGGAGCAAAAAAATAGAGCTTTGAATTTTGAAAAAATGTAGTGCATAATCTACACTAGGATTAATTCACCCAGAGGGGCATATGAGTCCCAGTGAGTTTTTTTTTCATTTTTTTAAAAAATTCAATTGATTTTTATGCTTTTTATGTTGTATGATCTGTAACCTAAGTGCGAATATTTTGTTTGAATTTCAATGATTTGAGGTGCAAAAATGCAAGCTATATGAACTTTAACTAATGCAAAATTAGAAACCCTAGAATGCAAATTAACTAGTGCAAACATTAATGCAATGTTAATGCAAGCAAGATATAGGAAGATGATGCACTCCAAATCAGAATTATGATGTTCTAAATGCAAGTTCACCAAAATGAAATAAAAGAAAAATGGGTTAGGATGCTTTCTAATAGTTTAGAGCATAGAGCACACCCACTTTCCATTTTCATTCAAGGATAGCCCTAGACATCTCAATGTAGAGAAGAAAGAGATCTTGCAACAGGGATTTCCTAGGGACTGATTATAAATTAATGAGGGGTTGAACACAAAGCTAGGGCTTGGAAAAATAAATGAAATCCAAGATGTAATGCTAAACCCTAATATGATTCAATGCTTAACTAAATGACCTAGAAATTATGTAAAAGAAAACAAAAAGCTACATGATGGAATGTATGCACCTGGAAATCTAAAGATGATTGATTGAATCTACGAAATGTTGGAAATTCTAACTTTAATGTTGACTAGGACTCATACACCAAGCTAGGTGAATCAATCCTAGATTTGGGTTTCTGTGTAGAAACAAGAATCTGGCAACTGGGTATCTAAATCTATAAAAACTTGAATTTTCACCTAAACTAGGACTCATATGCCAAAAATGGTGAATCAATCTAGTTAGGGTTTTCTAAAGCTTCAAGGTCTGAATCTAGTCTTCAAGGTCTGCTTTGTGCTTCCCAATTGATTTCTGGATCTGAAACCCTGATTTGCAACCTGTAGAAGTTCTCCAAGTATCTCCAATGGAAGGTGACAACTTTGAAAACTTTAGGCACTTTGAAAACTTTCTCCAAAATTTCTCTTCAATGTATCTTCAATCTAAACCTACAAATCACACAGTAAAGAGGGGAAAATTTTGTTTTGTTAGTGGAAAGGAGTTTTCCTTGGTCAAACCCCGTTTTGGTAATCAAACCTTGAAATGAAATGAAATAGAAATGGAGAATGGTGAATGAACAAAAGATGACGTTGCAACTCACCAAACCCTAGCAATGAAGTGTTGCAAACATGTGTGAGATGACTCCAATGGATGTGGATCTTGAATCTTGCTTGAATAGGATAGATCTTTAGTGAAATGCCAGCTTGAATTATAAAACCCTACATCACAATTGTTAGCTCAAAAATAAACATGATGCATGAATTCTTTGAAATGATACTTGAAGCTTGAATAATGCTCTAAAATTCTTGATAATCTATCCTTGAATGCTCTTCTAGACACTTGAATGCTCTTGTGAACTCAAATTTTCTATAAGTATGCCCATGCAACTTGCTAGGTCACTTGATTGCTTGTTAGAAAGAAAATGAGTGAAAGAACCTTGTATTTATACTTAATTATGCAAGAATTCTTGAAATTACCACACTACCAGCCGACATCAAATCTAGGAGGATAAAATCCCACAAAAAATTGAATTAATTTTAATTTTAAGCCACACGAGACTCATTCGCCCAAGGTGGTGAAAGAGTCTGATTAGGCATAATTTATGGGACCATTTTTAAAAATGCTTCTAGAAAGGTGTGAAACCAGGTTCAGGAACCAAAAACCTAGGTGGGACTCATATGCCCAAGGTGGTGAATGAGTCCTAGATCACTAAATCTGGGCCACACAACCTAAAAACACCTGAATTATGATTGAATGTTAATTTTTTTTAGGATTATCCTCAAAAAGATGCATGAAATGAGGCTTGTGAATTTTCAAAATAAGGCCAATTAAAGCATAAAGGAGGCCAATTATTAAATAAAACCCTAGAAAAGTGTGAAAGTGTGTTACAACACTCCAAATAAGTGACCAATAAGCTCATTTAGTTCATAAGTGCCCAAGACTTAATGTGAATATGTTATACATATTACAACACTAAATCAAGGCCATGTTAGGCCGAGGCCTTTTTCTATCATTACATTATCTTGCATGATAAATTTCTCAAACCAGTGATCCATTTTGTAAATGATAAAAGATTTCAAGACACTTGGAGACAACCAAGATGTTGGGGTGACATGGATTTGACTATTGTTTGATAAAAGAACAAATTTGAAAAGACTTGTGTTAAAAACTTAAGGTTGATAGGATTATTATTCGATGGTATGATGTGATTTGATGCAGAATGAAAGGTTTAATTTGGATTTTGAAGGATTATACTAAACCTATATTTCAATACCTTATTTTATTGATGAACAAAATTGTATATCTATACGTAAGATAGGAAATTTATTAAGAAATGCAATAACATATATGCTATACTTAATATAGGATAGGTTATTAAGAAAGATATGATGAGGTGATGATAATAGGATAAAGGTCTTGATTTCAAGATTGAGTTTAGATTGATGAAACTATGGTGAATTGGTTTGAGTTAGAAAATTATTTGAAAGATGAAAGGTAGGATGGATTATGAAAATATTAATTTGGATAATGGACTTAATATTGAATTAAAACTTATAGAAAGGGATGTTTTCATCTTCTCAACATTTGATACTTGAAAATTAGGAGGTATTAAATTCCATAGCATGTCAAATGATGATATTGCTATCAAGGGTATGTGTAGGATCATAATGGAAAAAATAGGCCCTTAAGTGGCAAAAAAATTAGAAAAATCATAGTTAGGCAACTTGACGTAAAAAAATGAATAAGTTATCAATATTATTTAAAAAATATGTAAGAATAAAATTTATAGAAAATTGAATGTAGTTTCTAAACTACTAGGTTTGTTTAAAAAAAACAAAAATCTATTTTGTGAAAATTTGAAATTTCAATGTTGTAGTACTTAAATTTCAGGGAAAAAATAAGAAGTAGGTGTCTTTCTGACCACCCTAACCACAATGAAATGATAATATTTTTTTATAAGATTTTAGATATAACTAGAGGACTCACATCCCGATGTGATGCATATTTTTTTATAATTTTTTTCCAAGTAAACAATTAATTATGAATTTTTTATTACAGCTATTAAAAAATATAAAAAACTCATATGTTTGACCACCTTAACTTGGTCAAAATTTCATGAAATTCATTTTTTATTTTTTTAATCCTATATTATGTGAAGCAAAGAATGTGACGCATGTTTTGGATTCAAAAAATGTGATACCGTTTGAAAGCTATAGATGTTTTTCAATCAGTCTGTCAATCAGGACTTTAGTCATAATTTGAATAGAAAATGAATAATAATTACTTATTAAATTCAAAGTAAAGCATAATTTATATTGGTGGAAAGCTGAGAATCTCCTTTAAAAACCCTTTTTGTTTCATCAATTTTGGGTTAAAAAAAAGTCGTCAGCCACATACCCATCATATTGCCAGGTTTTGGCCCATCATGATCCTGCACATACCCTCAAGATTCAACCATGTATTTTTTTGAGAAAAACTCATTGATGAATGTTTCATGAGAAATTTTTCATAAGAAACCATCTCTCATGATATGAATGTTCCACCTAGAACTAATTTCATCTAGGTGATGCTCATAGAGGTGATCCATTGGGCACAATACTTCACCTTTGTGAGAATTATTGTCACTTTGTGCCTCCCCTTTTATTTCACATTGTTTATAAACAATAAAAGAATCCTTAATGGGATTATCATGCCTAAATTTTCCTTTGGTAGTTATATTATCCCTTTTCCAAACTTTATTCAAATACCCATTTGTAAAAATATCAAAAATTTGGGTGAATCCCCCTCCTTCCTTAAAAAGATCCTTTTAGGGTTTCATGTCCTAAATGGACATTTGGACCAAGTCTAAATGTCCAAGTCCATTCCCACTTCCCCATTCCTCTTTATCTTCAAAAAGGAAATGTCAGAGTACGAGGTCCTAAATGGACATTTGGATCAAGTCCAACTTTCCATTTTCTTGCCACCCCTCTCTTTCCTCAAAAAGGTCCTTTCAGAACTTCTAGTCCCAATCAAAAATTTAGATAAAGTCCAAATGTCAATTTTTGTTCTTGATTCCTATATATTTTTTTCATTTCAGAACTTTGGGTCCCAATTAAATATTTGGATAAAGTCCCAAAGTCTATTTCCATTCCTAGTTCCCACTTCCTCTTTTCGCCCCATCAAAATTTTGGGTTCCCTTCATACTTTTGGAGCAAGGTACAAATGTCCAAATTAATTTTCAATTCCAACTCTCACCACCTTTCTCTTGTTGGAACTTTGGGTTACCTTTGGAAAAAAAATTGCGAAGGTCTAAATGTCCAAGTTCATTTTCGATTACTACTCCCATTACCTTTCTCGTGTAAAAAATTGGTTACCCTTTGGAATTTTGGACCAAGGTCCAAATTTCAAAATTCACTTTAATTTCCCACTCCTACCGCCTTTATCCAATCAAAATTTTAGGTTCCCTTCAGAATTTTAGACCAAGGTCCAAATGTCCGAATCCATTTCCAATTCATATTCTCGTCATCTAGTTCTTTTCATCTTTATTTTCTGATAGGATTTTGGACCCCATGAGGATTTATGGACAAGCTTGATGAATTTTCACATTTTGAGCTAAGAATATAGTTAATTATGTTACACTAAATTCCCCAACTACCATATCTAATTATTGAGGCTATAGGAATTATTTTTAATATATTCTTACCAACTCGACAAGTTGAGAAATTAGTGCCCTTGTTTTAGTTATTGTCTGTAGGCTAGCTTTTTTATCCCTAACACTAATTTTTTTGTGGATTTTTTGGGGGTTTCTACTCTTCATCCATTGATTCATAAATGTGGAAACATGACTATGATGTTAGGTCCTTTATGGAAAATTTCTAGCTCAAGATGTGGGGTACACATGTTTGCACCTAATTTGTAGGGTTATTGGCTATGATTTTCTACCTAATCACATTCCCTATCTCTCTCCTATGACCTACAGATGAATATAAGGAACTTTTGTGCTCATTTTAATTGTTATTCCTTTGTTTCTCTTGTAGATACATGTGCATTCTATAATTTTTTAATTGTAACACTAGCCTATGTCTCTCTATCAATAAAATTTGTATCTTACCTTCTCTCAACTTGAATGTATTGTGTAAATATTCTTGCCTCCATATTTGAATTAATTTTTCTTTGTTTCCTAAGATTGAATTTTGTATTAAATATGGTAATAAAAGATAATTTTGGAGAAATTTTTCTTAGTGTATGTTAAGCTCTAACCTTCATTAAACTTCCTAAAAAATAGCATAACAAAGAATTGTGTGAACTTATCTAGGCAGGAAGAACAATCTTTATCTTTGGTGCATCACCATATTTTCAACTTTTAGCATCCTCTTATATCTTTTCCTTTTGCATTTTGATAGATTAGGATTAGTGTAGAATTATCTAGTTCTTGGGTGGAACAATATTATTCCATTTTTTTTTGAGAGGAGGAAGTACTTCTTTGGAGATCTAACCTCAAATACAAGGTCCTCCACCTTGACGTTATTTCTTATATGACATTAGAATTTGGAGCCTATTTTCAACAAGGTGCAATTTCATGTGACAAAAAGCATCACCTAGATGTAATGAGTGCCAAGTGGACCATTAATTATCATAAAAAGATGGTTTATTATGAAACACTACTAATGAAACATGAACTAGTGTGCTTGAATAAAAAATCTATATGATTGAACCCTAGTAGAATTATCAGAGTTTTATACTTGATCAAATTTGTTTTGACACTAAGGTTTCGTACTAAGTATTCAATTTTTTTCTTAGGATTTGATGTAAGAAGAATCAATAAAAAAAGCCATGCTGGTTTACGTGACAAGGTATAAGGATATTCATTGGTTTTACAAAAGAAGACGTGCATTATACACATGATGTTCAACCTATAGTTATTAAAGTGTGATTGACACTGAATACAAATCCACAAACGAAATTAACCATTTAATACTATCTACTTGTGAATGGATAGCTAGGACATGTAAGGTCATATACCACCATTACACTCCTTACATTGAAGAAGAAGCATTTCCCAATTTAGCTCTATCTCACTACATGGAGGTACATGTGTGTAACTTAAAGGTACAAAATGTATCCCTTGCATTACACTAAATGATGAATGAAAGGTATTAGGATAATAATTACATTATCTCTAGGATAATCTATGAACTAAGGGGTCATCTACATGCATGAGAATAGGAGGATCTCTCCTAGCTTCTTCACCTCTAAGTCTTAGTAGGCAGAGGGTCTCAAGGATCTACTTGACATCATGATGATTCCTTTTTGAGGTATAAATTTTTCTTTTTCCTTTTATATACACCATCAAAAACATGGTTGAAGTCATCCCTTAAGGTGATAAATTACTTAGAAAATCCTCCTAAATGGAAAGGAATCTAGGTACTTTTTATCTCCAAGATCACTTTATCATATGAGGAGAGATCATAAATATATTAGACCCTTGGGTTTACACAACAAAAAATAAAACTAGAATATTTTTTTAATCTCCAAGATTCCTCTGCAATGCGAGGAGAGAAAATACACACTCTAAAATTTTTCAAATGCAAAAGAAAAGTTAATTTCATTTAGATAAATGAAATCTGTCTAATTTAGTAGTTTGATTCAATTATTTAGAATATATGGTGCTACAAAACAAATATTAGTAGTTTCTCAAAAAAAGGTCTTTAATAAGTAATTTTGTTGCAAGAATGTTTAGTAGTTTACAAAAAGATTTGGTCTTTGGAAAACATTAAATATAAAAGAAAAATGTTTGTAAAAAAAGATTGAACCCTATTTTTTTTTTTTTTAAATATGTGAGCAAATGAAAAATAATATGGCATCTAACAAATATGCCCATCACAAGGAAAAAAAGTTCATTAAAATCATAGTTTTCATATTTCTACCACCTAGTCAAATCAAATCTATTTTTTTCATAAATTTTAGTTATCACAAGTGAGAATATAAAGAGTGAACCCCTATTATATTTTAGATTTTTTCAAGAAATGTAAATAAATAAATAAATTAATAAATAATCCTTGATTTCTGGCCCAAAAAATATATTTATGAAAAATAATAAAATCAACATAACGCACTATATTTGGATGCTTGAAATTTGATATTTGGATACTAGATTTCTAGAATCATTCCACATTAATAGAAAATTTGAGACATATTCCAAGCCTTTTTAAAGATATAAGTAAATATTTAAAATTACTAAGACTTAAATTAACTCAATATCAATGATATAAACCTGATTTGTTTACAATAGATTCCTTAAATGGTCCTTAAACTATAGTAAATATTTTGTAGAAATATTTTAAATTGTTTAGAACATATTACCAAATCTTTAGAATCTAATATTTTATGTTAAAATTTCTTCAAATCATAGAGCATTGTAAAAGTTTACCTTCAAATTTCGTCCACACTAAAATTAAAATATGCAAGATTTCGATTAGAAGCACCTACAAAAATAAAGATTAAAGAGGGATAAGAATCTACATTTAATGCAACCTTCAATTAAGAAAAAGGATCCAAATATGAAAAAAAAACAAATGATACCAAAATTTTGAATCCTTGATATGCTCAAAATGATATGATCATGGTTGCTTCACAAAATATCATGACAATAGGATAATTCAGAGTCCACTTGGAAATGGCTCATGAGAGAGTAGATTTATAGATTTGGAAGGATAAAAATTAATGGTTTAGATCAAAATTATATATGGATGGCTACGATTGAGTTGGTTGGGTGGTTGGAAGGGGTATGTGCAGGATCATGATGGGCCAAAAAGTGGCGATATGTAAGTGATATGATGGCTCATATGGCTGACGACCCTTTTTTTACCCAAAATTGATGAAACAGAAAAGGTTTTTAAAGGAGATTCTTAGCTTTCCACCAATATAAATTATGCTTTACTTTGAATTTAATAAATAATTATTATTCATTTTCTATTTAAATGACTACTAAAGTCCTAATTGATAGGCTGATTGAAAAACATCTATCACTTTGAAAGGGTATCACATTTTTGAATCCAAAACATGCATCACATTCTATGCTTGGCATACTATAGGATTAAAAAAATGAATTTCATGAAGTTTTGACCAAGTTAAGGTGGTGAGACATACGAGTTTTTATATTTTTTAAAAATTGTAATAAAAAAATTCATAATTAATTATTTACTTGGAAAAAATTACAAAAAGTATGCATCACATCAAGACATGAGTCCTCTACTTATATCTAAAATCTTATAAAAAAATATTATCATTTTATTGTGGTTAGGTGGTTAGACAGTTTATGTTTTCCTTGAAATTTGTACTATTGCATTGTAGTTTAGAAACTAGATTCACTATTTCTTACATATTTTTGAAATAATATAGATAACTTATTCAAATTTTTACGTCAAGGTTCCTAACTCTGATTTTCTGATTTTTTTGCCACTTAAGGCCCTATTTTTTCCATGATGATCCTACACATACCTAAAGATCAAGGGTGGAGGATATTCAAGATTTAGTAATTGAATTTTGAATTTTGATGAGATGATTGGGAATTCATTATGGGATGAGTGGTGAGGAATAAAATAAATATTTTAATTTTTTTATTCATTTTTTTGTGGCTCTGTGGGGGTTTTCATTAATTTTATTAACAAAATTTATGAGGAAGGAACATGAAATAGGAGTTAGGACTTAGGAAAGTGGGTTACAACCTAGTTGAAAATGGATTAAGAATTGGGGAAATAGATCTAGGACTTAGGGGAAATGGATTATGGTTTAGCATGGAATGGATGGTTATGATAAATAATGGAATTAGGACCTAGATATTTTTAAATATCTAAAAAAACTATAGTTATGAAAATGCACAAAAGATAGAGTTTCACGACAATCTAGATTCAGTATAGGTTCATAAAAAATTATAAACTATCTCATTCTGAGATCTTGCTAATAATGTTTTCAAGGTGCTTTAGTCGCATAACTATTATAGGATATTTTTGGTCCTATAATATCTCTAGCATTTGCAGTTGTTTATTTTGTTTATATAGTTTTAGCCTTAGTGATTGTTATATTTAATTATTTTTTTCAAGGCATTCTCAATATGATTTTGTGTTGGAGTCTATATTTTGAGTGTATAGTGTACGATGCATTTCTTACACTCATGTTGAGATATGATCTTTTAATATTTTAATTTGTCTCCCTATACATACATACATACATACATACATACATACATACATATCTATATATATATATATAATATGTATGCATGTATGTATGTATGTATGTATGTATGTATTTATATATTTATATACATATAGTATGCATGTATATACAAATACATATATATATATATATATATATATATATATATATATATATATATATATATATATATATATCATTTATGTATATATATATGTATGTATATTTATATGGCAGGGAGATGAGATATATGAAGGGACAGTGGCAAGAAGAGTTAGGAACATGGAACACATAGGAATTTAGTTTCTAAACTACTAGTTTGTTTTAAAAAAAAAAGAAATCTATTTGATGAAATTTGAAATTTCAATGTAGTAGTATTAAATTTCAGGGAAAAATAAGTAGGTGTATATCTGACCACCCTAACCACAATAAAATGATAATATTTTAGATATAAGTAGAAGACTCATGTCCCAATGTGATGCATATTTTTTTGTAATTTTTCCAAGTAAATAATTAATTATGAATTTTTATTACAACTTTTAAAAATATAAAAACTCGTATGTCCGACCACCTTAACTTGGTCAAAACTTCCCAAATTCAAATTTTCTTTTTTAATCCTATAGTATGTGAAGCGAGAGAATGTGACATGTTTGAATTCAAAAATGTGATACCGCTTGAAAGCTATAGATATTTTTCAATCATCTATCAATCAGACTTTAGTCATAATTTGAATAGAAAATGAATAATAATAATACTTATTAAATTCAAACTAAAGTATAATTTATATTGGTGGAAATCTGAGACTCTCTTTAAAAACCCTTTTCGTTTCATCAATTTTGGATTAAAAAAAGTCGTCGACCACATACCCATCATATTGCCACTTTTTGGCCCATCATGATACTGCACATACCCATCTTTATGTATGTATATATATGTACATATATATACACATATATATACATATGCACATATACACATATAGATACACATATACATACATAAATACATACATACATACATACATACATATATATATATATATATATATCAGTTCATAAATAGGTGTTTCTATTAATGCATTGGCATTTCACTTCTTTATTTTGTGTCTATGGATTTAGCCCTAGTGATTGTTATACTTAGTTTTAATTTTTTCAAGGTGTTCTCAATATTATTTGGTATTGGAAGATCTATATTTTGATTTATTTGTGTGATGCATTTGTTACACTAACGTTTAGATATGATTTTTTTATATTTTACTTTAATATTTTTATGATTATATGTATACACACACATCCATATATATGATTCTATGTATTTATATTAATACATTGCATTTTGGATGATGTAAGTTGATTTCGATATGATGTTTATATAATTTATGTGATGTTGTACCCCATGTGATAATTTTAGTTGGCTTTGACTATTATGTGAGTGTGTGTGTGGCTAAGCTTGATGTGTAAATTGAGTTTGCAAATATAACACTTGAAACATAGAAAAAGTGGGGGAGGTGAACCAAAATGTAATTAGGATGGTTAACCTCTCTTTTCACTAGTTATTTCATTCAATTACACATAGAAGAATAAAAAAAAAAAAAACTAACTAATATAATAGTAAAAAGGTAGGTTTTAAGATGGTAAAATGATGCGTAACTTTTGGGAAAATTGCTCTTTTGGGCCTCATTGAGGACTCATTCACTTAGTGGCAGATAGGTCCCTACTAGCTTTCTAGAAAATCAATTTCTAGGTTCCGTTCTTAATGTCTACACTCCCATATCCTAGGTTTTCATCTCCTGCAAGTCAGAAATAAATTCTGTGGAGTACTTTCCGTGATCTTGCAAGAAAGATGACAAATTTTACAACCTTGCAACTTTGACAACTTTTTCCAATTTTTCTCTCCACTTGATCTTCAACCTACAACCTGAAATCGCACATCAAAGAAGAACATACAAGTTTTTTTGTTAGGGAATAGGGGTTTTCCTTGGTCAAACATCATTTCAAATGGTAATTAAACCTTATGATGAAATAATGAAACATGAAGGATGAAACATGAAACATGAAACAATGATACCTTAGATAAAATATTGGATGAAAAATCAGCAATCTAGCATGAAGTGTCTTTAAGGAATGTAAATCTTGATCATATAATTTGACATGAAACAATGCATGAATAGGATTTGCAATGCTACATCAACACACTAGGTCAACAACATGCATGATGCATTGTTAGCACTCAAAAACACAAGTAAAATACCTCAAGAGGTTGCCAAAATCTTGGTACACTTCAAGGTAGCATACAAGGACAAATGGTTTAGAGCTTCTTCTCTTCAGGTGCTGCTAGACCTAGGTGGGTCTACCTATGTGAATGAAGTAGACTTGAACTATGTGATTCCTACTACAACAGTCTATTCGCAATGGAAATTTTAAAGTGAAAAGATGGAATCCTAATCTAGCATAAATTGTATAAGCAATATCAAAGAAATATGTTCAGTTAATCAGATGTGAAATATTTAAAATGAAGTGAAACTAAATGATGGAATGTGGGGGACCAGTGCTCTGTTGGGAATATGGAGTCAAATAGAAATTAGAGATGAGTGACTTATGACTGGCAATAATTCTAATTGTTTGGCACTTCTATGTTTATAGCTTGTATAAACAGGCAGGGATATAATTATCAGATTCTTCTTTGATAATCCAAAATAATACTTCTAAGTTGCTGTGAATAATGAAGAGGATTTTAATCTTTACTTGAAAGACCCAGTTAATTATGCCACACAGATACATCAAATGTGCACTGATAAATTGAAAAATATGCTTGATATATCAATTTAAACAATAGAGAAATATTAAATATGGAGACAATCTGGTAATATCTTCAATTAACTTAACAAACAATTGATACCAACATAGAGCCACTGAATTAGAGGTTTTCCATTAATTCCTTCAAAATTTACATGTGCATCTTGGACCTTTATGATGTAAACATTGTATCAATCCCTACTCTCCTACTTCTTCTATCTATTATAATCTTCTAATAATCCCTTTGGTCTTGGTCTCTCTTATTTATTGATAGGCAACAAGCTTCAGACCAAAGGTCATGACTTCTGATAAAAAAAAATTAACTAAAAAGATAAAATGTATTAGAAATAATTAAAACTGACACATGTCAATCTATTAATCTTTGAGTAAAATCCTGAGTCACTAAAGACCTGTGCAAAGCTTTTACTTTACGATAATCTTCATCTGAACCCAGATATTTCTCCTACCACTTGTTTAAAATTCAATGTGTGGTGAGTAAAGCTTACCTAGAGTATCACTTGCTCTGAAGAATTCTTTTGATTGTCACACCTTGAGCTCGCCTATGTTCAACTTCTGCTACCATGAGCGAACAAAATCATAATCTTCCTTGTTTAATTCTCATATCATACCACATTAATTCTCATATAAGTTTTATATCATTCAAATCCTTCACACTGAGCTAAAATTCATATTTTGATGTCAATTGATGTGACTGGCCTTCATTTAATGCTCCAATGGCTGATTATCGTGCTACCTCACATCATTCTTTGTTCCTCCATAGTACCCTAGTACATAGTATTTACTTGTTCTCCTTATACTGCACTACCACACACTTCCTTGGACTCCTTGATGGTATCATGGTGTATATTTAGTGCTTTTCCTTTTATACTGCTTTATCATGGGCCTTATTTTGACCCCGGGCCGCGATACAACAGTTCTCCCTTATAATGTTTGTTCTTTCTTCACCGCTCTACCACGGGCTTCATTCTGACCCTTCATAGTATAGTGGTTCCCTTTGCTAATACTAATGATGGCCCCACTCTACTATAGGGTATGCATCAATCCTCCACGGTATAGTGGTAATATAGTATATTGTTACCCTCTCTCACTGCGCTATCGTGAGTTAGTTTGTTGGAGGTTGCAGTAAGGAGGTAAAGGGTAAGGCATATATGGGGTGATCAAGTATGGAAGTGGTATGGTAGTACAAGGCTAATTTGACTTCTTGGATGGCTGAAACATAAATTTTATGAAAATACTGAGAGAGACCTTAGGTTTTATATGACAAAATCAACAGAATTTTGGATGAAAATTTTGGTTCCAACAATGCACTATGCCTTTGACACGATGAAATAGATCTTTGATTGCTGAAATAAACTTTAATAATCAGCCATTGAATACCTTCTTGAATGCTCTTGTAAATATTCACTTGAATTCTCTTAAGATAACTTGAATTTTCTAAGATTACTTAGATGAAACTATGTGAAATACCCTTGTATTTATACATAACTTAGGATTAAATCTTGAAATTAAAATAATACAAAATGACATCATATCTAGGATTTGAAATCACTAAAATATTGCCAAAAACACATCCCAAGGGGGGTGTCCTAAGTTAGTGAGGACCCATTCACCATAGGGCTAACAGGTCCTAACATACTTAACTAGGAAAAATTTCAAGGCATGTGAAATGTCATGTCAAAAGGGGTCCTAGGACCTAGTGAGGACCCATTTGCCAGGTGGTGAATGGGTCCTAGGTAACTATCCTAGGACACATTCCTTGCAAAATAAAATATTGTGCAATATTATTTAAGAGTGTTGGGTCTTATCCCTCAGAAAATGCAATAAATTAGGCTTGGATTTCAATTTAAGGGGCCAATTAAGCTCAATTTAACCTCAATTAATTAATAAAGCCCTAGATTAGTGTGAAAGTCTGAAGATACACTTTACAACACCCTAAATAAAGCACCATTAAGTCCATTTTATTAAAAGGGTTCCTAACTTAATGTAAATGTGTAAAAACCATTACAACACTAAATCAAGGTAACATTAGGTTCATTTTAATATTAATTATTCATTCCCTGACTAGCCAAAAAAGGATACATTTTCCGTTACATTTTTCCCCCACTTTAGTGAGATTATGAACCCATGTCAAACTCACACTAAAGTAGACATTCAGAAACTTATGTATGTAGTAATGAAAAAGATACACAATCATGCACTATCAAAGACCAAGAAGAGAAGGGAGGTGGATCAAGCCTTGAATGTCCAACGTGATGTGCAACACATCTCTAGTGTCTGTCCAAGAAAAGGGGAAGGATTAAGCCTCAAATGTCCAATGCGATGTGGAACACGTCTCAACTATTTTTCCAAATACCTTCACAAGTAGAAGGGTATGTGCAGGATCATGATGGGCCAAAAAGTGGTGATATTATGGATATGTGTAGGGTATGTTGCTGACGACTTTTTTTACCCAAAATTGATGAAACGAAAAGGGTTTTTAAAGAAGATTCTCAACTTTACACCAATATAAAATATACTTTACTTTGAATTTAATAAATAATTATTATTCATTTTCTATTTGAATTATGACTAAAGTCTTAATTGATAGGTTGATTGAAAAACATCTATAGCTTTTAAACAGTATCATATTTTTTGAATCTGAAACATGCATCACATTCTATACTTCACATACTATAGGATTAAAAAAAAAAATTGAATTTCATGAAGTTTTGACCAAGTTAAGGTGGTTAGATAACGTTTTATATTTTTTTAAAGTTGTAATAAAAAATTCATAATTAATTATTTACTTGGAAAAAAATTACAAAAAAATATGCATCACATCGGGACATGAGTCCTCTACTTATATCTAAAATCTTATAAAAAATATTATCATTTTATTGTGGTTAGGGTGGCCAGACAGACACCTACTTCTTATTTTTTCCCTGAAATTTAAGTACTATTGCATTGAAATTTCAAATTTTCAGCAAATAGATTTTTTTAAAATAAATAAACCTAGTAGTTTAGAAACTACACTCAATTTTCTACAAATTCTATTCTTACATATTTTTGAAATAATATAGATAACTTATTCAAATTTTTACGTCAAGTTTCCTAACTCTGTTTTTTCTTAATTTTTTGCCACTTAAGGGCCTATTTTTTTCATGATGATCCTGCACATACCCAGAACTTGATGTCCACTATGCAAATGATGTTCATTCTCACTCTGGGGTAGTGGAACCTCAGGCCGTCCACTGGGCGAGTATCCCAAATGGGTGAAAAGTTAGAGAATCATATTAGGGTCCCATACCGTATCAAAGTTATCCTCCTAACAACTTCAATAAGGCACCATAATGCTAATTGGTTATGAATATTATGTATATATGTTTTTCTTCAAGGGGACATTTCCTCATTTGTGTAAGGTCTTATTCTTAGGGATCATTGTTCCTAATGTATCCAAGAGAGGACAAGTCAAGAGTAACACATAGCCACTTATGGGATGCCTCACTTCACATCAAGCCACTAAGGGAAAGTAGTATGCATAGAAATATCACACTCTTGGAGGAAATCAAACCCAAGGACACCACCAAGAAAAGGACATATCACAAGAGAAAGACAATCACACCATGAAATATGCAAAATGTTGAAAGATTTCATTGATGTATTCCCTCACCTTAAAGCAATTGCTAACACCATTGTTGTGATCAATTACTTTAAAGTACCCAATATTCCATCCCAAGACATGAGAGCTTACTCAAAAATACCTATGCCAAGTCATATGTTCCATAAATAGAGCTACATCATGAAAAAGGGAGGGGTTTCCCCCATAAATACATATGGGATATATGGATCTAGGGTCAATATATCTTTGCTACAATATTGCATAGAGCTCAAAAACATCATCATTCTTGAAATACTCATAGAACTGGAAGAATGACACAAAGAGAGCAAAAATAAAGAAAAAACCTTTGGGTCAACATGGAAGAGACCTAAATTTCTTGAAACCTTACGTCATCCCCAAAAGGAAAGCATAAGACAACCAAAAAAGTAAAAAATTTGACATAGAGAAGAATGTAGATACAAATAGAGGAATGCATGAAAAGAGAGAGAGAGAGATACATCAAACAAGACAACACGGGGGATCACATTACACACATGCAATCACATGAAAAATAAAATAAAGTAGAAGACTAGTAAGGTACATGCGAATCAACCTATAGCTAGTTGTTCACATCCCAATCTTGTTCAGTATAAACAGAAGGTGGATTGTAACTACCCAAAGGGATAACAAAAAGTTCCAAACTAGGACAAGGCTAACTAACCCCTTGCCCTCACTAAGATTAGGACAAGGATGAGCCAAGATAGGTGATGAGAATGAGCTCCTCGTGATAAAGAGAATGATATGTAATGAATGTATCACATGTAATAATGAGAATATTAAGATCCTACAACTATTACATGGCAAGGAGCAAAAGGGCATGCTTTAGGTCAAGATGGATTTTTAAAGGGTTTAAACTTTTTCAATATTTTCTTTAAAGGTTGAAAATCATTGGTTTGATTCCTAAAGAATCTTTGATAAGTACAATATGGTTCGATTTTATAATTTTTTCTTTTTTTCAAATTTTCAGGTTTAGGTTGTCATTCGATTAGTCACCAATGCAAAAGAGCATAAAACATCATCTCGGTTTTGGATAATTGTAACAAGTTATAAAGAGATTTAGGAGGCTCATACAACTATTGTGACTAGTTTTTTTGATGTTCATATACTCTAGGTCTCTTTTTATTTTGTTTGATTACGAGGTTGTCATAAATTTATTCTTCTAACTACAGACTCTTTCCTTTTTTTAGAAAAGGACGTGTTAGGAGTAACAAAGTTCTCAGAACTTGTGGGTTCTTCTCTCTTATGCACAAGAGATCTAATGTAAGGTGGTTGATGAGGAGGAAAATTTTAGTAAATGATATGGACTGAGGAACATATTAACTCTATCCCATCATTATGTTTAAGTGTCATTCATAGATTCCCTATAAGAGGAAGGGCATGGCCAGTGATAGGTTTGGTTTTCATAAAGTTTTGTAAGATTTTCAATTCTTCATCTAGCCTTCTTATGTTTTCTTCCAGGATATTAGCAATATATTGCACATTATTTGTAGGAAGGGAAGTCATTAGAAATGAGGTATGCATGTTATGATCCATAGAGGGTTGATTATCAACATTATTAGGAAGAGAGCTAGAAAACCTAAGATCCACAATGAATGGTATATCACGAGATGAAATGAGTCTCAAATTATGTCTCATAATATTATTGCTAATAGGACACCAAGTTGTAAAGCTCATACAATTTTTACAAACTTAGTGTGCAAACCCAAAATTGAAAGTGGCTTAAAATGCAATGCAATGACCTAGAATGAAATGTCTAAATGCAATTTTCATATTTTAAACAAGGTAATTTTCTGATTACACTATGTAACAATCTAAAAATGAAATGTTGTAAATGCAATTTTGAATTTAGACAATGCACTAAATGTACCAAATTAAGCTAAATCTAATGAAATGAATGAAACAAAAAATCATGAAAATATATTAGAGATATCATAGCAACAAATATAAGCACATAAATGAAGTTTTTAAATTCCATAAATACAAATTGATGTCTGATCAAGGATTCATTTTCCCTAGGGAGAATGGGTTCTAGATTAGGTTTTTGAAATAAATTTCTACTGATTTTCAAGTTTTTATTAGTGGTTTCTAGATTCAGTTTGCTACAATAAGTTCCATGTTTAGAATTTTGTAAATGCAATATGAAATATGAGTGCAAATTATGACAAAATGATGACCTAAAACAATTGATTTTATATACAATTTTGTTTTCAATTTTCAAATGCAAGTTTATGTGATGCAAGATCATATACAAAATGACTGATTTTTTTTTGTATTTTTTAGATTTAAAGATCCTAAAAACCCTCGATGAGATGCAAATTTGTATGCAAACTAAACACCCTAAATGAGATCCAATTCAATGTAAATAAATTTAAATGAATGCAATATTTAATTTAAGATGAAAGGAACTCCTAAAATTAGAAAACTACAATGCTTAAAAAATTAGGTTCACCAAAATGAAGCATAGAAAAAGAGGGGGAGATGAGCTTAAATGTAACCAAGATGGTTAACCTCTCTTTTCACTAGTTATTTCATTCAATTATGCATAGAAGAATATCATAAAACAAACCTAACTGATATAACAAGAAAAATGTAGGTTTTAAGATGGTACAATGGTGTGTACCTGATGGTAAAATGTGCTTTTTTGGCCCTCACTAAGGAATCATTCACCCAATGGTGAATGGATCCCTACTAGAGTTATGGAAAATCAAATTTTGGGTTTTTTTCTTCAATGTCTACACTCCCAAATCCTATGTGTCCAGCTCTCGAAAGTTGGAAAGAAATTTTGTAGAGCACTATCTATGATCTTGCAAGAAAGATGACAACTTTGCAACTTTGACAACTTTTTCAAATTTTTTTCTGTCCACTTGATCTTCAACCTATAACCTACAATCACACATCAAAGGAGAAGAAAAATGATCTTTTGCTAGGGAATTGGGGTTTTCCTTGGTCAAACCCCATTTTGGTAATTAAATCTTATTATGAAATAATGAAACATGAAGGATGAAACATGAAACATGAAACAATGATACCTTGGATGAAATAATGGATGACAAATTAGCCATCTAGCATGAAGTGGCTTTAATGAATGCATATTTTGATCATAGAATTTGACATTGAAACAATTCTTTAATAGGATCTCCAATGCTACATCAACACACTAGCTAAACAACATGCATGATGCAATATGCCTTTGACATGATGAAATAGATCTTTGATTGCTGCAATAAATTTTAATAATTTTCCCTTGAATGCCTTCTTGAATGCTCTTGTAAATGTTCACTCAAATGCTCTTAATATAACTTGAATTTGCAAGGATTTATTAGATGAAACTATGTGAAATACCCTTGTATTTATACATAACTTAGGATTAAATCCTGAAATTCAAATAACACAATCTGACATGAGATCTAGGATTTGAAATCATTAAAATACCACCAAAAACACATCCCAAGATGGGTATGCTAAGTTAGTGAGGACCCATTTTCCATAGGGTGAATGAGTCCTAGCATAATTAACTAGGAAAAATTTCAAGGGATGTGAAATGTCATGTCAAAAGGGGGTCCTACGACCTAGTGAGGACCCATTTTCCAAGTGGTGAATGGGTCCTAGGTCACTATCCTAGGACACATTCCTTGCAAAATTAAGTGTTGTGTAATATTGTTTAAGAGTGTTGGGTCTTATCCCTTGGAAAATGCAATAAATTAGCCTCATGGATTTGAATTTAAGTGATCAATTAAGCTTAATTTAACCTCAATTAATTAATAAAACCCTAGATTAGTGTGAAAGTGTAAAGATACACTTTACAACACCCTAAATAAAGTACCATTAAGTCCATTTTATTAAAATGTGTCCTAACTTAATGTGAATGTTAAAACAAATTACAACCTTAAATAAATGTAACATTAGGTTCATTTTAATATTAATTATTCATTCCCAAACCAAGGAAAAAAGGATACTTTTTTCATTGCTACAATATTTCCCCAATAGTTATACTGAATAGCCACATTGGACTTAATATACTTTCTAACCTCTATTTTAGTTGAATTGAGGAGAAAATTTGTCTTGTGAGACCTAAGTTCATTTTTATCTAACTTGATGATAATTTTACAATATGCTCATGTTAGGTTTAGATCATGATGTTGGGATTGCTTGCTTCCTAGTTGTGTTTGATTACAATTTGACAAGTGAATCTTTTCATGGTAATGTTTTATTATACATTTGGAAATAAAAAAATTAGAAATAAGAAAGAAAACTAGTTAATTGGAGAAAAAATGCATGCAATTTCTTTAATTGGTTCAATAGTCTCTATTTCCAAATGTATAATAAAGCATATGCATATTGTTGATTTTATCTAAGTTGAAAGTTTTATTTGCATGTACTTCTCTACTTCCTTTCATTTTACAATAGATGGATTAGGTGATTCATTTTTCATGCCTTCTTTGAGATATTTTTTGATAGGTTGAATATGGAACAAGCTAAACTTAGTCAACATGGTACACACTCTAAGATTCATGCTCTGATTACATCATCACTTAAAGGTAAATGAAAGAAGATGTCAAAACCTAAGACATAATATAAGGATACACCCACCCCTCATAGAGAGGATAAAAATAAGAAGGAGAAGCCTAAGTGTGGTTATTGTAACAAGCCTAGACATGGTGAACAAACCTTATATAAGAAAAAAATAGATGAGTGTAGGTAACTTCTAGAGGAACATAACATTTATTTGTCTTCTAGTTCTACTAGTTAACCTTCTTCCTCTTCTTCTTCATAACCTTCATATTCTACATGCATGGGTACCACAAGAAATGGTCATGAGAGTGATAAGTAAAGGATCATAAGATGAAAGTGTGTGCTCTTGTTGTGACACATATTGAACAATCTAGAGGAAAAATTCTTGATTCTAGAGATTCATATCATATATCAGGACAACTTGATAGGTTTTCTTCCTTGAAACATACTCCAATCATGAAGAACTTGATTGCTAATGGTGTTTATTTGGATGTATTTGGTAAAGAAGTTACTGATGTACCCAATGGTAGGTTTCATAATCTTGTTTGCATTCCTAATATTCAACATAATCTTCTTTTGTTATATCAAATAGCACAAATTGGTAAACCTATTGAGTTCACTCCAGATTTAGTTTTCATTCATGATTTTCATACTAGAAAACATGTTAAAGTGGATAGGGATAATCAAGAAAAATAAATATACTAGTTTTCTCATTTTATTTCTCATGGTGAATGTTCTAATGATCATACTCCTACTTCTAGTGTGGGTAGTTATTCAGATGTTGGTTTTGGTGGGTGGTTGAACCTAGCTCTTCTTTCTTAGCCATGTGATGAGGTTATATCACCTCCTACTTCTTCAGATGTGAGCGTTGGCTTGGTTTTGAGGAATTTGGATGAGAAGTTTCATTTTTGTTTTCTAGATTTATCTTTGTAGGATGGATTCATGACAAGTATATTAGATTTGGCTTGTCATTCCTCTTTTGTAGATATGGAGGAAATGTTTGAGGGATTTTCTCTCCTCTTTGATAATTCATCTTTGGAGCTTTCTCTTGAGTTTTCACATACTTTATCTTCCTCCATGATTGGGGTCACACCTAATTTTGTTGAGATATATTCAAAGAAACTCGATACATCTTTAGAGATTTTATTCATGAGGCTTCTTCCCTCTTAATTCATCATGGAGATGAGGTTTCTTCAGCATTGGCCATTGGATCCTTGGAGATATATTGTTTCTAGGCTTTGGATTTTCTTTTATCTTCAGACATTCTTTAGTAGTTTTGGAGCTACTTCATTATTGGGGGCTATTTGGTCTCTTTCTTTCGCACTTATGGGGGGGAATTTGTAATGTAGATATGTGATGGATGGTGTAGTTTGGGGGTAGCATGGAGTCCTACATCTTTCATCACTTGATTGTATCATTTTTCTCTCTTTTGGGGAGGATTTTTGTCCCACTGGGTTTTCTCTTTTTCTCCATTTATGGGAGATTTATTTTTCATTTGTACATGGGTACCTAAAATAGCCTTATAGCTAAGACCCATTTTGTATTTTTTTTGCATCATAATCTTCTCCCTATGTTTCAATCGAGGGGGTGTTGGTGTGAATATATGATTTCTACCTAGTAATTTATCTTACTAGGGACGTAGAGGACTTATTCACATGTTAAGTTTACTTAGGATTATAATATTCCTTCTAGAAGTCTTAGTTGGCATATCTAGATCTTGTCATTCTATCTTTTGAGTTTTGATTCATAGGTTGTTATGAATTAGTTGTCACGTGTCATAGGATTAAGACACATGTCACAATAATGTTTAATCCTATTCCTCGCCTTACTTATATAAGCAAGGTCATTGTACTCATTAGTAACATACTTCATACCCCATCATCATATTGATAGGTCTTAATATCAAGCAATCTCACATTCTTGCGTATTCTCTCATTGAAGGAATCCACTTTTTTAAGTTTGTCTTAGGTATAGAGCTAATATTTAGCTCTTACATGAAAATAGAAACAAAAGAGTAGAAAGGAAAATGAGAAAATAGAAAGAAAAGTAGAAAATTAAAAATAGAAATAAGGAAAGAAAGGACAATTTTTTTCATTTATTATTTTAAATTTTCAAAGAAATGAATCTCTTGAAACCCTCTTCCTCTCATTAAAAAATTTATGAAATTTTCTTAGTTGAAGATTATTAGACTTCAATTGGATTGGATACTGAAAGCATTGAAAGTGTATTTGGAGTTTGTGTGAATTTCTTCTCAAAGATTGAATTATTTTATAAAAATTGACCATTTTTGTGCTCCACTTGAATTCACTTCATTTATCTTTGATTTTTCTTTTTTGCAATTCATGGATGACATTCCCATTTAAGTGGTAGCATATGGATTTGGTTTCAATTTAAAAAATATTTAATTTTATTGAGAAAAATTACTTTTGTGTAATTTTTAAAATGTCCATTTATAACCTTTAGTGGGAAAAAAATTAAAGAAATTGAGAAAATGTGAGTGTTAGAGTAAAAGAGTGTTGTTATGCATGCATCAATGAATAGGGTATCCTTTGATATATTTTTTAGTTTATAAGCATTCATCAATGAAGGATTTGCAATATTTCAAGTTTTTTATTTGTAATTTTTTTTTTTTCAAATTTAGAATTACTTTAGAAGAATTAGAATGTGGAAAAAGTCTCATTGTTTTTATATGTAGAATATTTGTTTTAGAAACCAAGATGAGAAATGCAAACCAAAAAATGCCTTCCACAAGAGAAAAAATAGAAAAGCAAGAGCAATTTGCATGAAGATGTGAAAATGAATAATATTCAGGAATTGAGAAAATACAAGGGTTGAATTGCTTTATAAAAGCAATGTATGCATAACCCTAAACCTAATTTTGAACTAAAATTAGGTCAACTAAATAAAGCTTACTTATTAATTAAGTAAACTAATTATTACCTAAGTAAACTTAATAAAGTGTAATTAAATAATTAATTACACCAACACCCACCCTTAAGTGCAACTTAGGGAGACTAAAAAAGCATGCACCTAATGCTAGGATGAATACAGGAAAGCATGAATGGGTCTTGGAAACAAGGCCTGATTAGGTACCCATGTACAAATGCAATGAATGGGAAAGAGGAGAAAACCCAATGGGACAAACCCCCCCTCAATGAGATGACCTGCTACAAAGAAGCACTGGAAGAACACTGGTGGAGTAACACTAGAATCCTAAATGCAAAAAGAAAGGAAAGATACTTCTGTTTGCTAGAAACCATATTAGAGTCACTCAAGGACTCAAGTTAGAATCATGAAAAGAAACAACAGACTCGATACCAAGGAACACTGGAAAACACACAAACTGTCACATCTATGGAATCTATGAAGCAATAGTCAATTGAAAGATGATGTGGAACTAAAATGAAGTGTAGAGAAAATGCAAACCTAATGCACACAAACAAGAAAACAGTGCATGCATTGATAAATGTTCACATCTGCCTCCATGATGAAAAATAACCTCAAATTTGTGTAGATAAATTTTTTTTAAAAAATGGCCAACACAAATGTGAAGTGCTTGAAACTAGATTTCCGTTGATATTTTGTTTGCCAAAAATGGACACCATAGCCAAAAGTTATGAATTTTTCAAAAAAGCTGAATTTAGCTTATAGCAAACAAGGTTTCTAGCAAAAAAAAGTTTACTTCTGATTTGATTTCTGCAAAATCTACTCACTGTTTGTAGACAATAGCAAAAACCTAGAAATATTTTGATGCTAAGAACAAAACCCAAAAATCATTTTTAGATCTAGCAAGTAGAAGATAAAAAATATTTTTTTTTTTAACCTTTAGCTAGTAGAAAAAATGACCCGCGCCACTTTTTGTACAACAATTTTCTCCGTATCTGTTATCTCATTTTTTATTATATTTACTTTTTTACAAACCAAATTTGGCTATTTGGAGTGTGAGGAACATAGGGTTGAGCTATAGGGGAAGGAAAGAGTGGCTCTTGACATCGTCCCAAGTCCAAAATTGACTTTTATGGCTACAATAGGTTAGATTTATTCAATTACTTTGTAAATAAATAAACTCATTAGGTAATAAATGAACTAAGATATAAGTTTGTGACATAGTTATAACACTTTCATAGGCCTAGTATGCATATGCTAAGAACATGTAAAACTCATAGTAGAATGGTGGATGTCACTTGGGTACTTCTCTTTCTTTGCAATAGAGATTTCCAATTATTTTTACAAAGCCATACCTTCTAGCTCTTGTAATGACAATTTATCTACAATAATTTTATCTAATTTTGAATCTAATTTCAAATAAATGCATAATGGTTGGACGCTTAACATGGAAAGAAACTCATGGATAAAAGTTGTTTGTATGTGTATATTAGAAACCATTTATAATAAACGTAAGGAAAATGCAGTAGTAATCACTTACCATAGCCTTCTCCCACACCCTCTTCCTTTTGTTTTACTTCCTATTTTTATTAAATGTCTTTTTATAGGTTCAACGGAGCTAAGTATTATTTAGTTCTTTCTTTTGATGGATGTTCATTCTTATTATTTTATACATTATATTTATTATATTTTTAAAATAAATTTAATAATAATAGTTACCTAATATTGATCAAGTATTCAAATCAAGGTTACTATTGACATCCCAATAAGACAAATTTACAAGAAAACTATGACTTAAAATGTAAATAAATAAAAATGCTCCTAGTGTCTAGTGTTAAGATTATGACAAAACCTATGGAACCACTATACTGAAGAATGATTTATATTATATATTATTAAACATGCCATATATTGCTTTATTTGAGCCTATGGTTTAGACAAGATGTTAAAGTTAAGGTGTTCAACACTAGATTGGCATTCTAATCTATGTTTAGTTCTCTTTTTGGAACCACAGAAAATAATTCACCTTGCACCCTAGTACTTACAAGTAGACCACATTCCTTGCATAATTCCACTAGTTAGAGGTTAGTCAACATTAGTCATAAATATAATATTAATGATTCATAACAACACACATAAAAATCAAATAAAACTTCATAGTTATAGGTTCCCACCCATAGTCTGAATTACAATGAGTTTTGAGTAGTCTTAAAAGTTGGATCCTAGGGGATGTGACATCTTGGTTGGTGGAGAACTCTATAAAGGAAATATAAAGAAAATTAAAATTATTAGATTGATATTTATGGAGACAAATTTAACTTGGACTAGCAAAAAATGACCTAGGTTAGGCAAGCTAAAGGTAAGGTCATTGAGGAACTTGGTGAAGACCAAATCAATCAAGTTAATAGACTTCTTTTTATCATACTACTAACAAGGATGATACTACATCCTCACTCTTTAATTTAAAAATAGTACTAGATATTCTCATTGCCAAATTATCCCAAGATTTAATTAAAGAAAAGAGCTAATTATCACACTTTTCAACATCATCCATTTTATCAACATAAAATAATTGTCTTACCATACTATTGAAGAAATTCAAATGCTCAACCATAGAGTCACTATCATTCATGTGTAGTGAATACAACTTCTTTCAAGTACAAATTTTATTTGTTAGAATTCCCTTGATACAAAGTTCTCATTATGTAGCTACTTTGTTGTGGATTTTGTTGATACATTTAGCAAAACTAAATTTGACAAACATATTTTAATTGACCTCCTTGTCTTTCTATAAATAATTAGGTAGTTTTCATCCTTCATACTAGATAGTTTGGTTGCTGAAACATTAAGGCATTGATTACTATCAAAAAATAAAATCTTTCATCTTTAGTTTTCATGACTCAAAATTAGTTCAATTAAGTTTTTATATCTCTATCCTTGTGTTTTTTTTTTCATTCTAATTCACATAGAGTTACTCATCTATACAACTTCCAATGAAGAAAAAGTTTATCATAGGCAAGAAAAATCATAACCCTTCCCACAAAACTCAAACCAAGCTTTGATACCACACGTAGAGAAAAAGAAATCTGATAAACCCCTACAATAGAAGTATTGCATAGACAATTTAAAATAATAATTAAATAAATGGAAAGAAAAGCTAACACATAGTATTTTGACTTGGGAAAATTCTTTTGGACAAAAGCTCTAGCATAGTAAAAAAAATCGCTATTATAAAAACTCAACTGTTTTTTAATACACTAATAAATCTCTTCAACCTTAAGCATGCATAGATATTAACAAACACATCAAATATTATTTTAAATATTACAGAAAATCATATAAAAAATAAACATGAATATTAAATATATGGATGAAACTAGATATATACCTTTATACAAATCTGCCTAAGCTCCATAGATTGATAAGCAGTTTAAGAAATAAAATGGCACAAAATTGCCTAAGCCGCATAAATTCCAAGAATAAAAAATGTATCTAAGTTTAAGAAAAATGTTATGGTTTAAATATACTACTTTGATCAATCACGCATCTCAGAGAAGTCTAATTCAGTATTGTCTTTGCTCATAGTATCAAGTAACCCCACCACGTAGCTCATATCAGGTCTCTCTTCCTTGTTCGGCTCAGCACATTTGAGGGCTAATTTTTCCACAGCCAAAGCATTCAGGAGATCACACTTATCACAGCCTTCCATTCTGAACCTTTCGTCCAAAGCTTCTTCTAAACGATTACAGGCCATCATATAGCGTACATAGTCTGGAATATGGAACTGGCTTGAGCCACGTGCATTGTCAACATGCTTCTGCCCTGTTATCACCTCCAACACCACAATACCAAAACTGTAAACGTCATGCTTGTAGGAGAGTTTGTGGTTGAGGCAATACTCTGGAGCCCAATACCCTCTAGTACCTGCTATTCTATCAGTTGATCTATGGGTGCCTTCCCAGTCAACATGCCTTGAAAGCCCAAAGTCTATAATTTTTACCTTGTTATCACTACTGTCCACCATCAGGTTCTGAGGTTTGATATCAAGATGTATGATTTTATTGAGATGTAAGAATTCTATTCCTTCAGCGATACTTAATATTATCCTCAGACATTGCTTCCAATTCAAAGAGAACTGTGCACCATTTCCCCTCAAGTATTCATCAAGAGTACATCCACTAACATATTCATACACCAAATAAAATGTGTTTTCTTCAATACACCATGCAATTAGAGAGACTAAATTTTTGTGCTCCTTACCTTGCAGAAGTTTCACTTCATTCTCAACAAATTTCTTGCTGTCTCTCCCTGCACGTTTTATTTTCTTTATAGCCACATCTTTATCTTTCAAATTACCCAAATACACCCTTCCAAAGCTTCCTTCCCCAATTTCGTAATGTTGGGTACAGTAGCTTTTCATTTGAATTATCTCATGATGTGTGAGGTTTGTTAAGGTGGGCAGTGAAATAATTTGATCCAATTTCTCTTGTTCTTCCTGCTCCTGCTCTGTTCCATTTACAGTTATAGTTTCTGACATTGTTGCTGCCCAATTTTCAGTTTGTCCATTTTCTATAGCTGTAGAAAACTGAGGAGAAGAGGAAGCTCTTTTGTAGCAGCCATAGTAAAAAATAATTATTGACAACATTAGGAGCACAATTGCACCAGCTGAAAAATGAAGAAACAAAATATATATTGAGCAATAACTTTCGCTTACACTACATAAAAGTAGTTCCACTCTGAGTAGGATAATGAAACTGGTTTTAGATCCTTACCGATCGGAAGAGAAACTTTCAATTTTAGTTGTCTGTTGTTGGATTTGTGCTGGTGCTGTTGTGTACCTAACATATAAGATACAATCAAATTCAATTATTTCCAAGAAGCATGAAGTATTAAACGAAGAAATTTGAATTAATAATAGTATATAATTTACATGAGTGAAACACTGAGGAATGGCTGATATTCTACAAGCATAAAGTTTTTGTTAAGCTATATTAATAGATATTTTACATGATTATTTTTTAAAACTTCGAAAACCATTTGAACAAACAGACTGTTTAGATCCATTTAGATAAAAAGAATGATAAATTTGCTTAAACAAGAAGTTCAAAAGACTTTAATGTTTGAGATAGCAGTTCCTTTTTAATCTAATATTTAATTAGCACTTGCAGCTCCTGCAGCGGGTAAAGGTTCTGATGATAGGTGAAACGTTCAGTAGTGATGTACAAAATGAAATGCAGGCCAAAGAATTTAGACACCTTCAATTGAAAATTTGATAGATCCCATGTAATACTAATAATTATGTTAGACCATGTGATGACAGGTGTGGCAGACATGTTAATACTTTTTCATGGTTAATTAAGTGAAGTGTCAGAGACACTTGTTTCTTTCGTGTGTTGTAGGGAAATGACTTGAGTTAATAGGGTAAGTATAGAGAAGCTACTCGGGGTAATATTGATGTCCCAGCTTTTAAGGACCAATTTTTTTTTGGCTTTCCTTTTTCATCACTAGGTACATTTATTCTTTCACCGAAAGCCAACACTTTTTTTTTTTCTATCAAGTTTGGGAAAGCACAATTGTCAATAGTGGCTATTAGAGACGGTTAATCTAAATCCTGAATTGCCATTCTGTTTCTAAACACAGAAGTTTGCTTGATATAACTATTCGAAAAATTATCTCATTGTCAAATTTAGATGTCGGTTTGCAAAATCGTGTTAAGCAAAGTTCGAGATTTTGTTTTCTCTTATATTCGTTTGGCATTTACTAGATTTTCACTTCTTATAAACTTTGCGTAGCTGAAATGAGTTTTTGCCAGCACCTTTTAGTCAATTTAATGGTGTTTAGGGTTTATAAAGAAAGGTGTTTAGCTTGTTCTAGTTGAAGTTGAGTTCAGCAAGTCTAGCTTCTTAGTGTTTTAGATTTTGATACTTTCTTCGATTACTGTATAACTACAATGTTTTCCTAATGATCACAGTATTTTATAGGTTACAAATTGTATAAAATTAAAGGAAAAAAAAAATGAAAACAAAAACACCTTTACCATGGGAAACAGGAGGTTGAAATGTCGTGTTTCTCTCTACCACAAGACGATCAACAGCGTAGTCTGCTATTAGCTAGTTAATGGAAGGAACTTAACGTACCGACTTGATAAGGGATCAAATATACTCTATTAAATTGTGGCATCCCATTATTTCCAGATCGAATTCTAAACTTGAAAGCCCACATAAAAAGCCCTATCGATTGCCTAAAAGTAACCCCCCCAAAGAAAAAAATTGCCTCTGCTATTCGAAATGCTGGGTGGAAGAAGTGGAGGTCGAGATGTTGAGGTATTCCTATCTACACCACAAAACGATCATACCGACTTGATAAGGGATCAAATATACTCTATTAAATTGTGGCATCCCATTATTTCCAGATCGAATTCTAAACTTGAAAGCCCGCATAAAAAGGCCTATCGATTGCATAAAAGTAACCCCCCCAAAGAAAAAAATTGCCTCTGCTATTCGAAATGCTGGGTGGAAGAAGTGGGGGTCGAGATGTTGAGGTATTCCTATCTACACCACAAAACGATCAATAGCGTCCTCTGGTATTAGTGTTGCTTTCATAGAATTCATAAAAGATGTTACTTAAAAGGAAGATAACATAACATACCCTTTTGATATGGTATAAAGTATACTCTGTTCGTCCGTATAATATCCGGGTTCCGGATGTTGTTGAGACTTATTATGTCACCAATGTTGGAGGCAAATTTTCTTGTTATCTTCTCAATCGTACCCTATGGGGGATCTGCATAAGAAACAATCGAATGCCATCCAGGAATAGGGCACCCACAACCCAGAGCTAGCTCTACATTATCCCCTGTTTTGTATGTATTGAGTTGATTTTCCGTCCATGCAGTATAGCTAAAATACTTTTCAGAAATCTCTCTTTCCACTAAACCCACATCAGAAGGTCGCACTGTATAATTCACCTTGTAAAAGAATGCCTCAACTCCCAAGAAATCTGAGCAAGAGCACTGAATTTTGGCCAAGTAATTAGGTACCGTAAAGGGAGTAATTTCTTGGGTAGAAATGTTGAATCTGGATGCAACAGATTTGAGTGGTTCACTAATATTACGGAGATAAATATAAGAATCACATTTGAGAACAGATGAAGTGGAGCAATTAAGGGGTGGGAAGGTATTAGCCCAGGTTGAAGTGTAAAGCCAATCTGAAAGTATGAGTGCTAGAAAAGCAATGGCTTTTGAAACGTTCATGTTTACAACTTACAAGGCTTTTCCAGACCATCCATCTTAATTCAGCTTTCTCTATTAAGGCTTTCGAGCTATTTGACTCATATAAGACTAGAGTTTGACTCGGAGTATTATACGAGTTAAAAATGAAATTTACTTTTGTTGAATATCAATCAAAAACTTTGTGCAAAGAAAATAAGTTATAAAGCTGTAAAGTTGTACAATAGAAGTGTAAATATAACTTAAATAAAAAATAATAATAAAAAACAAGAATGATATTTTGTATTGGGAAAAAATTTAGTATAGTTAATTTTTTTACAATTGTAAAAATCCAACCATTCTTAATATAAATCTGAGTATCTCTTCTTTCATCCTTAAGCATATGTGAGTATAAATAGGTAAATCGAAAACGGTTTTATACATTACATGAATAATGAAAAATTTAAACATTGGTGCTTTAAAACATGAACCAAAATGAAAAGATACACAAAACAACACAACATAAAAAATAAATTGAAAATACTTTTAAAAATTAGAAGAGGTTGGTCTCATCTAGATTATTAATCCCATTTAAACTATTAAACACAAAAAGTGAACACATATTTTTCATCCTCCCGCTTGTTATATACTTTCCATAAGGGCCCTGCTCTTAAAGTGTAAGTTGATGAGGACAATCTTTCCCATTAATATCCTACACTAAGAAAAAAAAATCAATATTCATAGCTTTTGTCAATGAATCAACAATATTATTTTTTTAATCAAAATTTTCAGAAATACTCATTTATTTTCAACCAGTTTCTTACAAAATGGAATTATACTCTAAATGGTTTGACAAAACATGATAACCAAAACCCTTCACAAAATATATTGCACTTTGACTATCATTGTGAATTATTATCATCTTACATGGCAAATGAATTGTTGAGAATGATTTTTGTATCACATTGTTTACTTACATATATGAGTAGCTACTGGATGTACTTTGTGTTGATTATAGATAGTCCAACCAATGCTTATCTTTTGCTCATCCAACTTACTACTCCTCCAAAAAGAAAGAATACATATCTATTTTTTGATCTTCAATAGTCAACATCTTCAATCTAATTAAAATCCTTAATCCTTGGAAATTCAAAGTTTTATTTCCATCCATTCTTCTTTGTAACAACTTTCATAATATGAGGTAGTACATAGGTATCTAAAAGTTCTTTACACAGTAGTTTAGTTTTGTTAACCTACTTTGGACACATATCTACTCACAAATCCCATTTCATGGGGTGAAGCCATAATAGTGGTTTACACTTTGATCATGGAGGAAGGAAAATTGAGAAGAAATGACCCCATGGAAAAAAAATTGGTTTTAGGGGTTCGCATGAACCTAAATGTTCAACCAAACCATAAAGGGGTTCGACCGAACTAGGGTTCGAGCAAACCCATTAACTATTGGACCCACATTTCCTGCCCAAAAAACAAAGGAAAAATGCATATTAGTGGGTGTTTGAATGAACCATGGTTCGCTAGAACCCCCCTGGTTCTAGCGAACCCCCTTTTTCCCTAATTTTTTAATTTGTTCACACAAAAAACCTAAAATTTTACGCTTTCAAGCTCTGGTTGGGGATGAAAATGGGGGAATATTTAGAAACCAAACTTGGAATCAGTAGCCTTCAGAACGAGCTATCCAATGAATATAATTTTAGTATGTTTTGGTTTTATTATCTATCTATTTTTAAGTTTTATTAAATATAGGTTTTTCATCAAAACAAAAAATCTCTCGCTCTACACAAGTGGAAAATAGAAGATTATAAAAAAAAATTAAAAATATGAGTGCAATCTCGTGATATTGAAGTCCTTGATCCAACAAAAAAAAAAAAAAGTAGAATAATTTGACAAATACAAGAAAAGTTATATACATAACGGTCACGCTTATGTCCGAATCATTATTTGATTGATCTCTCAAACTTGATTAAGGAAAAAATATTCAATAAAAACTATCTAACCAAGTGGAAGCACTAGATATCGTGAAAGAAATCTAAATTTGAAAGAATTGGAATTTTATCCTTCAGAAAAAAAGTTATGCGTTATACGGTGTGCGTCACTTTTAAAAATGTTGTTTTTTAGAAAAAACCAAATTTTGTGGGAGATGGAAAAAGAAGTGCAATCTGATTCCAAAAAAATTGAAAAAAATATTTTTAGAATCTACAGACAAAATGTGACAAGACTCTAGTTTACATCATCTTCAAATTCCTTACGGTTTAATCGCTATAGGTGACCGAATGTGGAGATTATGTTTAAAAAAAAAATATCAGTGTCCAGTTAGGCCAAAAAGTGTAAACCACTATTGTGGGATCACCCCATGTGTAATATCAAGTATAGTGTATATCATTGCATACATCAAGCTACCAATAGTATTAGCATATAAAATTTAACACATTGACTCACTTTCTTCTCCTATTTTAGGATATTTTTCAACAGATAATCATTAATTAATAGGAAATAGAGTACTCATTTTGCATTCTAAATCTCTACAAAATTAGTTTAATATTTTTTTATGAATAAGTCTATTTAAATATTTAAATTAAATAAGAAGATAACAAAATAATATTCACACCCAAAAATCTTTGTGGGGCCAAGACCAAACTTAAAGGGAGATTCCAAAGGGCCCACCTTGAATGTAACCTAAAAAAGCTAAGAAACTATTGTAACCCTAGTAGAAGGGGATTTATCACTAGGTTTTCCCCAAATATCACTAGGGGCAAGATTCTCATCAATCATCCCCTAGCCTACAATATAACCCTTTTCCTCAAGAGTATTCTCTAATGTTTGTTGAGTATGAACTAGAGAAATAGCCAACTCTAGTAAAAAAAGTTTTCTAGTCTTGCCAACCAAAAACACCATTCCCATTAGAAGAGGGGGAAGGTGGCTAAGGAGGTTAAAACCAAGCAACTATATCATTATCTCTATTTGTCAAGGGTTGAGTGTAATAACCTTCCCAATTTACTATATATTTTTATATTGCTATATCATTGCATAGAAGACGGGAGGGAACTAAAATAAACTTAGAATCATAGCCATACAACCACTTACACTATAAACTATAAAATTGAGAGTATTTAAGGAAAATAGGCCCATTTTCAAAGTATCTAGTTTCAACACACAACTTTCAAATCCCCCTTGAAATCCTTTTGTTTATTTATCCTAAGACCCTCTAGCCTCATCGTAATTTTAGCAAAGGGTAGGAACTTGTATTACAATATATTACTAGATTGTTGTGAGTGTGTGTATGTATTTATGAGCCACTAATGACTAATGTTAATGAATATTCATGAAAACACAATAGTGGTTTACACTATTGGGACATCTTGATTTTTGTTGAAATCACATATTTTTAGAAAATATAATGATTTAAGCCTTGAAAAGTTCCATTAAAGGATTCCAATTGAAGAGGGTTTGATCAACCCACCTTAGATCAAACCCCCTTCGAAAGAACTCAACTCATTTTAAACCATACATATAACTTTGAGTCCCCTTTACACCTATCAAAATGATGATAAAAAATCACTTTGATTTACCTTTTAGGGGATGAAATGAATTCATTTAATTTTATTTTTTTGTAAGTATGTATTCCTTATTATAAGCTTCCCAAAAAGTATAATTTTAAATATATTTAATTTATTATTATATTTATTTTTTATTTCTTGTGAATGTAATTTTTTACCAAAAATCAAGCTCTTTGTTCTAGACATGTGGAAAAATAGTAGATTACCAAAAAAAAATCTAATAAATATATCCATGCTAGGTATTGATGTCTTTGATCCAACAAAAAAAAATCGATATATACAAAAAAGTTATGTTGTACATGGTCCGCCTATGTCTAAATTGTAATTGGTTTGAATTCAAAACTTAATTAAGAAAAAAATATTCACAAAAACTCTATGAAACCAAATGAACATGCTAGATATCATAGTTACAAATCTAAATTAAAAATAAAAATATCCTTCATAATGAAAAGTTATGTTATTTATGGTGAACATCACTATTTAAAAATGGTGTTTACTATTAAAATTTAGTTTTCAAAGGAGATGGAAAAAGAAATGCAATATGATTCCAATTTTTTTTTAAATATATTTAGAATCTACAAACAAAATGTCACAAATCACTAGTTTGCATCATTTTCAAATTCCTCATGGTTTAGCAACTATTGGTGCCAGAAAGTGAAGATTTAGTTAAAATTTAGTGCATTGAACCCAACTAATATTTGACTCATGAAATTATACAAGGAATATTGTGTGACTATATAGGTACATAGGGTATAATATGAGGTAGATTAAATATGGGTTCAAAGAGAGATATAGAGAAAAAAGGACCATAATGCCACCCGAAGATTAAGACATTGGCATTAATGCTTTGCCTAAAACTTAGAATCACTTAATATGGAATTGGGTACCCTCAATGATATTTAAATGATTCTTTAACCAATAGATTGAGACAATAGTGGTTATAAATCTAAATCCTTGTGCATAACCTTAAGATCCTACACAATTATTCAATTTTAATCTAGCCACTTATTTTTAGTGATGCATTTGTAGCACCAATGATAATTAATCGAGTGGTAGTTGGAATTGGACATTGAATAATAATAAATTTATTTAAAATATATAAGAAATATATAAATAAAGTAGAATAAAATAAATATACATAGAGAAAACATAATTAAATAAATTATTTTATATGCCCATTGAAACCATTGAAGAAAAACAAAAAGAAAGGAAAGTTACAAAACTAAAATAATTTAGGAGAAAGAGAGGAAGGGAATGACCTGGAGAGAAGATTGTTATAGCCAGAGGTAAGCGAAAATACTAGAAATAAATGGTCTAGTTGACTGTCTAACATGGTGCCCAAGAGGGACCATGCCTCTCCATTTAATTAGGTCATGTATACACTTGTAGCTAGACATCTTTCCACTAAATTAGGAAGTTTATGAGGTACTAGAGGAAGAAGGGAAAGAAGAAATAAAAAATATTTTACTAAGTGAAAAAGGAAATTATAATTTTTGGACCTAAGAGGGAGGTTTGAAAAAAGAGAAAAGGACTTTTTATGATTCTTAGTAATGGAATATCATTTCTAGGTGGGGTATGTGTAGGATCATCATGGAAAAAACATGACCTTAAGTGGCAAAAATTTTAGAAAAATCAGAGTTAGGAAACTTGACATAAAAAATTGAATAAGTTATCTATATTATTTCAAAAATATGTAACAATAGAATTTGCAACAAATTGAATGTAGTTTCTAAGCTACTAGGTTTTTTTTTTTTAAATAAAATCTATTTGGTGAAAATTTGAAACTTTAATATAGTAGTACTTAAATTTCAAGGAAAAAATAAGTAGGTATCTGTCTGACCACCTTAACCACAGTAAAATGATAATAAGTAATCAAGATTTCTGGATTAAACTGTGTGTGATTTTTTCCATCAACGTTTCGGATCATACTCCATGATCCATCATCAGGATGATTTTCTCTCTCTATCTGCTAATCATCCTGATGATGGATCATGGAGTATGATCAAGCGTTGATGGAAAAATACAGTTTAATCAAATCTTGATTACTAAATGATCATGTTTGGAAACAAAATTTTATTAACTAAAATGATAATATTTTTATAAGATTTTAGATATAAAGAGGACTCATGTCCAGATGTGATGCATTTTTTTGTAATTTTTTCCAAGTAAATAATTAATTATGAATTTTTTTAACAACTTTTAAAAAATATAAAAGCTTCGTTATGTCGACCACCTTAACTTGGTAAAAACTTCATAAAATTCATTTTTTTTAATCTATAGTATACTAAGTTATAGAATGTGCATGTTTTGGATTCAAAAATGTGATACCGTTTGAAAGCTATAGATTTTTTTCAATCAGTTTATCAATCAGGACTTTAGTTGTAATTCAAATAGAAAATGAATAATAATTATTTATTAAATTCAAAGTTTTAAAGCATAATTTATATTGGTGGAAATTTGAGAATATATTTTAAAAACCCTTTTCATTTCATCAATTTTGGGTAAACAAAAATTCGTCAGCCACATACCCTACAAATACCCATCTTATCGCCACTTTTTTGCCCATCATGATCTTGCACATACTCGGTGCCTAGGGTTGAATTTGGGCACCCAATTGCAAGCCCTATTCTTATGCAATTTATTTTAGTAAGATAAAGCTAAAAATAGAATAGAATATATTGCCTAAGGTCTATTAGTTGAAGTTATGATTGAACTAGAGATCTATTTCTTTCCTTGTTAAAGCTATTAACCATATTGACTCAATTCATCTCTTTGGTGGCTATCATTCCATACCCATGATTTCTTAGGACAAGAAGTATTAAAATCATCGCTAAACTAAGTAGCTTATTTTACAAGTTAGTTGATGAATTCCCTACAACTAGTCATCCATCTATTTTTATTAGTATTTCTCTTGTTTTAAAAGTATACATATCTAAGGCTATGCCTAGATTATTTGGTTGGATTAGTATGGCCTTGCCACTCACCAATATAAATGTAACTAATAACTTCATAGACCTATTTTATATTTATGAAAGAATAAGAATATATGGGAAATAAAGAAGAAGATAATTTTTATCTTCTTATTATATAACTATATTTATATGATTTACAAGAAATCCTATTAGTAGAAATTAAATTCTAGTATGAAGTTGATAATGGTACACGTTTCCTACCCTTGTGCTCCATCCCTCAAATGTGGAGAGTACTATTTCCATTGTGATAGCTCCAAAGAACACCCATATCATGCTAGTACTTTATTGTGCAATCACTCTTAGTTAGCTATTATGTACATGATAACCCATGGATTAGAGGAAGAAGGGAAATAAGAAATAAAAATGATTTCACTAAGTGATGTAAATGATATTATGCCCTATCATGCCAAATCACTCTAGAAGAAATCATGAGTGAATGGTGAGCTAGAAGAAGAGGTTTATATAGAACAATCAGAAGGATTTTAGTTGTCAGAGAAACCAAATATGGTGTGCAAATTGAAGAAAGCTTTATATGGATTGAAGCAAACTCTTGAAGCTTGTTATGCAAGGTTAGATGGGTATTTGATTCAAAAAGGTTTCAACAAAGGTACGATGGATATTAATCTATATTTTAAGATTGAAAAATGATAAAATGTTGATTGTAGTTGTGTATGTTGATGATATTATCTTTGGAGGAAATAAAAATATGTGCAAGATGTTTGTGGAAGGGACGCAGAAAGAATTTGAAATGTCTATGTAATAGAGAGATGAATTTATTTCTTAGGCTACACATTAATCAAACAAGGAAAGGAATCTTTATTACATAGTTGAAGTATGTGAGAGAGATGTTGAAGAAGTTTGGGATGGATGGTTCCAAAACAATAAGTACTCCTATGGTGATTGGTTGCAAAGTGGGTAAAAATGATGATTCACTTAAGGCTGATCAGAGCAAGTATAGATCTATGGTTGGTGGACTACTGTATTTGACTGGTACTAGACCAGATATTATGCATGCAATTTGTCTTGTGGCTAGATTTCAAGAAGATCCTAAGGAAACACATGTTGATGTTGTTAAGAGAATTTTTAGATATTTGAATGGCACTTTGGATTGTGGATTATGGTATCCTAAAGATATTGAATTTACTTTAAGTGCTTATACAGATGCAAATTGGGCTGGATGTGTAGATAATAGAAAGAGTAAAAGTGGTGGTACATTCTTTCTTGGATGCAAACTAGTGGAATGGTTGAGTAAAAATAAATATTTGGTCTCCTTGTCTATTGCTAAAGATGAGTATATTTCCACTGCATCTTGTTGTACACAAGTTCTATGGATGAAACATGCAGTGAAAGACATCACAATGGTGTATGATGATCCTATATCTATTTTTTGTGATAATACAAGCACAATTAACATTTTGAAGAATCCTACGATGCACTAGAGGATGAAGCATATATCTATCAGATATCATTTTTTGAGAGAGGTCATGGAGAATGAAGTAAAGATTGTGTATGTTCCGATGAAGGATCAAGTGGCTGAAATATTCATGAAGGTTCTTCTTAAAGATGCTTTTGAGTATCTTTGAGAGAAGTTAGGGGTAATTTTCCCTCCATTCTTGAACTATATGCATATGGAGATGCATCAGTCTGGTGGATCTATGGATCTATCTTTCTTTTGGACTAATGTTTTGGTGGCTACCTCTTAGGGGGAGCAAGTAGTAGTAGGTGTTGTCATTGTATGTATTATGTTTTCTATGTCAAAGGGGAAATCAATGTAAAATATATTTTTCCTTTTCCATTGATGTCAAAGAGGGAGAGGAAGTATGTGAAAAAAAAGAGGAAAAAGAGGAAGAGGAATCATGTGAAGAAAAAGAGGAAGAATATAAAAGATTATCTACTAAGGGGGAGAAATAGAAAGAAAAATCTTGAGAAGTGTATTCTGAGTTGTATGTTGTCTTTGATGTTTTTTCACATCATGTGTTTCCATCAATGATTGAGGGGGATATTTTTGCAAGAATGGAAAGATTGAAGTTGTTGTCATTGATGCCAACTAGTTAACTAGTTATCTACTAGTTGTTGTTGGTTGTATATTTCAAGGATATTGATAAAATTGTAATGGAGATATGTTGCATATGTTCTATAGTTTCTCCATTTTTTCTCTAGATTTTCCCCTATATTTATATGGTTCAAATATGTTGGTTTTGGTTGTTAGAAGATTCTATATCTAGTTTTTTGTTTGTTGATTCATTGTACAGTGCAAGTTATGTTCTCTAGTTGTGAATCGTGGTTTTCTATGTATCTAGTTGAGGTTCAAAAGAAATTTTGTTGGTCTGTATTTCTCTTTTATGAAGTCTTACGACTTACAGCTCTAGAGTTGAGTTAGCTTTATTGTATTGAAGATAATTTTGGCATCTAGAAATTTCATGCTTAATGGTTCTATGTGTTTTGTAACACTAGTTCGACCGACCTTGTGTGAAATACTACTATCAAAGTTGATGAATTGTGTTGGATATATTTGGGTCCCTATGAAGGGTGTTTTTGGGTCACCCTCATTCCAATTCCACCATAGAATACTTTGCTGTAGACCTAATTTGAATTTGAATTTGGATGGCTCAATTTGGATATGTTTCAAAGTAGAAGATGGTATAAATACAAGATGAGCTAGTGGTGAAAAATATACAAGAGCAAAGAAGAGAGATAAATGGAAAAGAAAAAGAGCATATTAGTGTGACATTGTTGCTATCTAGTGAGTGTGTGTAATGCAAGTGTGTCAGATTAGTGCAAAGTCTTAATGTTGAGTTTTCAGAAGCAGTGAGCTAAAGGTGAATTTTATCATTCATGCATGTCTGTGAGTGATTATGGTGGAATCCTTTGTTGCATTGAGATTGTCTTCTCTATGTAATAAGTCTTCTTTTTCTTCTGTGTATCTCTATTGCATTGATCCCTCTGAGTTGTTAGCCCTGTTGGATAATGAGTCCTTATTTTTGTAGTGAGCCTTGTTTCACAGGAAATGAGCCTTTTGTTTCTCTATAGTGTGAGTTAATTCTCACCATGCTTTTTCCCTTATTGGGTTTTCCACTTAAATCTGGTGTTATTGTGTTTATGTGTTGGATTTAAGTTTTTGCATTGGCTTTTGATGATTAATCATTTAAGTAGTGTTAAGAATTAGTTCTTGTGATTGAACTAAAAGATTAAATATGTGACAATTGATTCAACATCATTGTAAGCCTTGATTGTAATTAGTTCATTATTAATAATAAATTTTATACAACAATGTAAGGTAGAGGTTAGAACTCTCAAAGAATGAATCCAAGGTCTTGCCAAGAGAATATTGTAAGGTAAATCCTAACCAAACATTACATAGACCAAGGTGGGTATGGTAATGGGTCCTACCCTCAAAGATAAGATTATAGTTCCTAGGGCTTGATGAACAGTGTTATCAAATCCATGAATATACATGAAAGAATCAACTAAAGAAGAAGAATCATTAGAGGATCCACTTTCTTATGTACCTCTAGGGGTAGGAGTTATTGCAAATAGAGCATAATATTCAATGAGTCTATAGGAATATGAGCTATCAATGCATTAGCATGCACCAACCTAGTAGAAGAAGTCAAGATGATCTTTTGAAAGGCTTCTTGAAGCATACCTTGATAAGTTGGAGTAGACTATCAAAAATCCCATAGTGAAATATTGGCTAGAGTAACATCAAGTTGCTTGACAAGATCATAATTACCAAGTGCTTTAGGTATAGGTTTAGGTGTTGAAGAAAGAATTGGATGAGAAAATCTAGTGGAGAAGTAGAAATAGAACATGGTTGATTCACATTCTACTGAATTCTTCTAGTATTATATGTATTTCCTATGGTCCATTATAAGAAGAAGAGTTCATAGCTCTTAAGAATACTGCATAGAGGTCTGAAGAGTCATTAGAGACTAGAACCCCATGAATAGAATGTGTCCTATTAGGAGAAGGGCTAGCAAAATTCAAGTAAATGATGAGTCTCTTAGGCCTTTGAGGGGACATGGAGATAGTCACTACATTCAGAGACTCTTAAAACTATGAAGAGGAAGTATACAATTGTGACAAAGAAGTTTGTTTAGGAGATCTATAGATAGGAGAAGATTCCTCTAAGAAATTGTCTAGGGAATCATCTAGCATATCAAAATCCTCCATAGAAAAAGCATTATCATCAACATTAAAACACTGTAGAAAAATATTCAACATGATTTATGGGTTCACGTCGAGTTCACCAAATTATGAAAGAGGGGATTCACTCCTCCCAAGTCCCAAGACAAATAGGGTCTAAATGGTTTGAATTTTCAATGGTTGCCTCAAGACTACCTCAAGACTAACCAAAAGGATCAAGATGAAAGAGACTACAAAAATTTGTTAAAATTGGAGTTTCTAGAATGATCACATATAAACAACTTCAATGAAAAAAGAGAAAATTGTAGAGATTTCATTAGACAAGAGGAGAAGTTCTTAGCCAAAGGATGTTTACACATGAATGAGATGACATTATAACATGCTATCATCATAGGGATGCATTGGTGTCTCATACAAAAAAATAACTCAACCTTAACATAGAACTCAAAGAATCCACTTAATTGTTCAGAATTTGAGGTCTGTTTGATCTACTAATTTAACAAAATATAAGAATGCAAATAAATGAAAAGGAGAGTAAGGTATCAACTTACAAGTGGTCCTATGCTTTGAAGCCTCTTGAAAAGCTCCACATGAGCAACCTACACATAAGGCAGAGAAGGAAAAATGTTGAGGATGTTTTAGGGCTTGCCTCAGTCAAACCCCCATTTTGGTGTTCCCATTTTCATAGACAAACAGATAGATAGAGAGAGTAAAATACATAAGGTAAAGTAGACACAAGAGTGATAAAAGGAAACCCCATGGTAGAGGAGAAACCATATTATGTAATAGACACCAAAGTGATAAAATCAAAACTCATAATGGAAGAGAACCTGTATCATGAAATATAGACACAATAGATATTACGCTAGTAAAGTGTCAAGAAAGCAAGAGAGCATTACCAACTATTCTTGGCTCCCTCTTGGCTTGATAAACATGATGTTGAGCACTTCCAAGAGATATTTGGTTGTTGGTGAGACTTCAATTCAACAAAGCTTCATCATAGAGATGTGATGTAGAAAAGGAGAGCAAGAAGAGAGAAAGTTTGAGCAAATTTGAATTAGCAGTGTTACAAATGAGAGTGAAAAGGAGAGTTTAGTATAGCTGCATGAGCAAGAAGAGCTGCTACACTTGTAATCCTACCACAAAAACACATGTCATGGGGAAAGACTTCCAAGAATCCTCATTTAAACTCAAAAAGTACAAGGACACTAGCATGTCATGTGAACATTCATGTGTCATACAAGCATCAAACTCATAATTTTGTGACAAACATGGTGGTGAACTACTACCACTTTTTCATTGGCCCTTATGGAGTTGAAATCATGAAATTTAAATTGATAAGGTTCTTTTCATAAACATGACTAGGTGCTATAAATATGGGGGAGGAAAATATGCAAATGTGAAATTGCCACAAGGTGCAATTCTACAATATTACAATAATTATGCAACCTTTGAATCAAAACCTGATGGAGGGGAGGGAAGGCCCCTTTTTCCTTGTATTGATGTGATGATGTAAGTAGAAAATAGGTAATTTTAATTTTCTCATTTATCCTTATTTCATTTAAAAAAGGAAAGTGATAACCATGCACTATGTGTTAGTGTAGGTTTTTTAATATTATTTTTCCTACACATTATTAAGCATACCTTAGGTTATAGGAGATGTGGTTCATCTAAGGACATGTGGCATAATCCATCGATTACATGTGTTGCTCCCACTCACACTTGGGTGGTTGAGTTTCACACCCTCTTTTGGCCTTATATGCCACCTCACAAAACCACTCATCTATCTCTTTCTGAGTAGGTTATGCCACATGTTTGGCATTTTCCAAGTAGGCATAACTCCCACCTAATTTGGTTATTTGAGAGTTATTGCCCCTCTTGGAATTATTTTCCCATATTCAACTATATATTCTACACTCACCTCTCCTCCTATCTAGTCTAGTCAAGTCCAGATGAGTTCATATTAACTCAGTCAATTGAAGGGAGAGTTGAGGCATATTGTATCATTTAGTGTGTGATAATAACATCATTTTGTTATTGCACTATATTCCAACATTTTATCTCTTGCTGGTCTCATGTGGAAGGTTTATCATGATTTTGCAGGTGATCCTGGGTTCTCGAGTTCATCAATAACTCTTACATGGTATCAGAGCGTCAAATCTGCAAGCCCCTTCACAAATTTGAGAGATTTGTGAGTGTTTTAACCAGTATTGTAGGTTGTAGCATGCCTTTTTTTGTCTTAAGTAGCTGATTCTACCTTTTCATGTCATTTTTTGGTTGTTGGGGTCGTTTTATGTTGCTAAAGGCATTTGTTTTACACTAGATCCACATTTTATGTATATTTTAAAGAAAATCCGCCATCTGGGTTTTATTCAAAACAGAAAAAAACCATCTAGGTGGGTGCTAGTTTCTAGATACAGGTTACATATTTTGTAGAAACTAAATCAGAAAATTTCAGCAGACTCCCTCTCCAATTGCATTTTTGATTTTGTAGTCAATCTTTGGAGGGCCATAATTCAATCATATGAGCTCTTTTTTCAAATATTTTTTTTTATTTGGGGTAGAATTTCACAGGATTTGCAGTGGTGTGATCCATTTTTTGTCAAGTGATCCAAATTTTCCATAAAATCAGTTTTATCAGTAGATCTGAAGGACGATTCTCATTTTTGGAACTTCAAATGGCTATAACTTTCACATATGACCTCGGATTGAGGTGATTCTTGTTTTGAAAGTTGATATTTTTTTTATTGCTATACATTGGTACTATTTTGAGGTTCTTATTTTGTGATTTGATTGTACTTTCAGTATTTGGGTCCAATTTTGGACATTGTAAAACTCTAGAAAACAACTCCAGCATTGTAAATGCACTAATTTATAAAGTTCCAAATCATTTTTTGTTGGGGGGGATTCTTTATTGAGTGAAAATTGGGGGTAATATTGTAGTTGATTCTTTTGTGTTGACCATTTGAGGAGGTATCATGGGTTTTTCTATTCATCCTTCTGTGGTAATGTTGAATAAGGATAATTATGAGTCTTGGAAGAATGGCATCCTGACACATCTCAGGTGGCTTAAGCTCTTGCCATACCTTTATGGGCTCATACCTGAACCAGACACACCTTGGAAGCAATCAATTTGGGGTAATAATAATGATCACATTATAGGATTAATTGGTACATATATTGGTGTTGATATTTATGTGGAGATCTCACATATTGAGTGCCCACACACACTTTGGACCAAGATTTGGGAGATTTTTGGAGACCATCATATCTCTCCATTCCCAGATGATCCTGTTGCAGATTGTTTAATTCCCCTTGATGATGCTAATAATATACCCTATGATGATGATACTTTAGAGGAGCTTGAGGATAATAAATGTCTTGAATGTCTAGTTGACAAAGAGACTTCTCTTCTTGCTTCTCCTCCTCCTATTGAGATCACATCCTCATCTACTGTTGCATCTGAAGATACTTGTGTTGCTACATTCATGGCTTCTTGTGATTCAGTGCAACAGGATACACATTGTCTTCCAGATATAGCTACTTCAGATGACTACTTGACAGACATTGCAAGTTTATTTATGGAGTCTCATGTTTCAGACTTGGGAGACACTATTCATGACATCCATCTCCTCTTTGATGAAGTTGATTCTTCTTCAATTTTTGTGGAGGAACCTTTGTATCCTCTTGTTCATTCTCCACATGATCATTCATCATTGTTTGGCATGATTGTGGATACTTTTGAGCAACATTTGGAGGAGGCACACTTGTCTTCAGAGGAGATATCTTTTTCTTCAGATTTTGTTCTACATCCATCTCCACTAGGTTCTAGATTGTCATCTTCTGCAGTGTGGCCTAGAACACTTGATTTGATGGTGACAACTTTTAGCATCGACATGGGGACACCTAAATAGAATTCAGAGACATCATACATTCTTCCTTCATATTCCTTTCAGGAATGGGAAGATATCTTGCATACATCCTTGGTTTTCTTTCTTCCTAAGGGGAGAAATAGTGTTCAATGATCTTGGATCATCTTTAGCTTCTTGTGTCGAGCATTCACCAACAATGTAGGAGATTCTACATTGGGGGACTATATGGTCTCTCTTCTTCTCTCTTGGGGGAGAGTTTTGTCCTACGGGTTTTCTCTTTCTCATGTTTTGAGAGGTTTCATCATTGTACATGGGTACCTTACATGGCCTTGTAGCCGAGACCCATCTTTGCATTATTTCATCCTTTCACCCACCTAAGCTATGCTTAAGGGGGGGTGTTAGTGTAGGTTTTTTAATATTATTTTTCCTACACATTATTAAGCATACCTTAGGTTATAGGAGATGTGGTTCATGTGAGGACACGTGGCATAATCCATCTATTACATGTGTTGCTCCCACTCACACTTGGGTGGTTGAGTTTCACACCCTCTTTTGGCCTTATATGCCACCTCACAAAACCACTCATCTGTCTCTTTTTGAGTAGGTTGTGCCACATGTTTGGCATTTTACAAGTAGGCATAACTCCCACCTAATTTGGTTATTTGAGAGTTATTGCCCCTCTTGGAATTATTTTCCCATATTCTACTATATATTCTACACTCACCTCTCCCTCCTATCTAGCCCAGATCAAGTCCAGATGAGTTCATATTAACTCAGTCAATTCAAGGGAGAGTTGAGGAATATTGTATCATTTAGTGTGTGATAATAATATCATTTTTTTATTGCACTATATTCCAACATTTTATCTCTTATTGCTCTCGTGTGGAAGGTTTATCATGGTTTTGTAGGTGATCCTGGGTGCTCAAGTTCATCAACAACTCTTACACTATGGTATATCAACCTTCTAACCTAAATTATTTTCATGATATGGATTCTTACCAATCCATAAGGATCTAAAAGTTTCTCCCCATCATAACCATTTTGGCATCTTTGAACAACTGGTCTTCTCCTTCCAAATAACTATTGATAAAACACTGATAGTTTCCATTGCTAACTTTGGGAACTTTGAGCCCCTAACACTCCAAACCTATGCTTTATTAATAAGCTTAGGGTGACAACAAATATAATACCACCAATCTTGACTTTATTCTATTTCAATGAATTGAAAAATTTAGAAGTCAAGTCATTGTTGTATCCTTTCATCTCTAGGAAGAAAGATGAAATTCCCACCTCATTGAACAATTTCTAGAAGTCCACATTCTACCAAGTAAAGGGACGCACAACAATGGCTCTAATTTATTTTGGGTCCCCCCATATCCACCCTACAACCTTGTTTTTATAATTCAGTTGCAACAACCTCAACCACACTCTTTTAGATGCAGCTACCCAAATAGAAATCATGGCCTTTCCTTTTTTTTTGCAAAAAGTATGAAGATAAGAAAACCCTCACCTCCCAAATTAAAAATGATAGAAAACAGTCTTCCTTATTCTAGAAGGGTCATTGCTTCATAATTTGGACATCAAGATTCAAGATTTGATTAATCTTAGGCTAGGTCATTTTGATTTTTAGACATGATCCATAGCTTGTGTAAACTAACCATCCCCCAATCCAATAAAATAAAAAAATAGGTTAGACTTTCCAATTTGCAGCTTAAGGATATGATGCGAATCTATATTTTTCACTTAAATCATGTGGAAGGCCTCCTTATAATTATTCCAATAATTGGTGTGGGTAAAATAATTAGTACAAAAAAAAAAACTTATAATTACTATTAAGTTTGGTCAAATATGCCAATAAGGGTGTGGTTTGGTGGTCAAGTCGCTTGGTTGTAGTGACGGCTACTAGGGTTCAAACCCTCACTGGGCCAAAGCGCTCATAGACCTTGTACCTTCACTAGGATAATGTGCTCATGGGTTTGGTAGTTTCTTGTACTCAGTTCATAGCTCCGGTCAAAAGCTCATTTACCCCTCATAATATGGGTGCATTACACCATTGTTTTTTTAAAGTTTAGTTAAATCAAAGCCCTCACGACCTTTAATATACACAAAATTTGAATAACTATTCTTGGAGATATTATCTTTTATGTCCTTTATCTTTTTGAAGCAATCCTTTTCATTATTAATATCTTCCATAGAATTATTATTAACAACCTTAGTCTTTTTAGGCTTATCCTTGTTGCCTAGCAAATAAATTTGTTGCGAATAGCATGTGAGGAAAAAAAGGACCACATGGACTAAGATCTTACACAAGCTAATTTGTGGGGTCATCAACTTGAGTCCCATTCCCATTCTTCATTTGAAACATTTTCATTAAGTTAGAGGATTCAAAATTCAAAAAAGGCCATCAAATAAAAGCCTTTCTGAAAAAGGCAACCAAAGCCAAAGCCTCCAAAAATTGTCTAGCTATTACCTTCATTACTATTTTGAAAATTGAACTTCTCATTGCCTATTCAAAGTCAACCATTAGATATATTAGCTTTAGTTTGATGAGGAAGGCTCTCAAAGATCCAAATATTTCACTAGGTATAGGATAATTCGACAATAGAAGTAGCATCCACTACCTTATTCCCCTCTCTTAAAGTATGTTGCACCAAGAATTAGTCTAGAGAATTTATTATCCTCTTTGAGTCCTCAATCATATTATTAGTCTTCTAGGGGGTTTAACATTATCCTTAAGGGATTCAATAATCAACTTTGAATCCCCTTCAATTATCAAAATTTTAAACCCTAATTCTTTGGCCCTTTTTAAGCCCCACTACACTATAGTGCCTTCAGTCTCATTGCTATTAGCATTCCCCAAACCTTTTTCATATCCTTCTATTAATCTACTTTTATAGTACCTAAACAATCCTCCTATGGTAGCAGCTCTCAGATTTCCCTTTGAGCAGCCGTCAAAGTTTAACATAATCCAACCTTCAGGGGGAGGCATCCATATAGTCAACCTTCTTAAAATATTTATCCAGTTAATTCAAGTTAGATCATGTTTAATTCCCCATATCTATTTTAATGTTAGATCTTTATATGTTGGTGTTACCTTAGATATGGAAAATATTATGGAATAAATATTTTCCTAAATTTTTTGTTTCATACAACTAAAAACTTCCATTCTACTTCTTTGTTGCTCCCTAAAAACCATGTTTTTTCTTTCTTTCTATAGATTCTAGGCTATAAAGGGATGGATTTTCTTTCAATGCTCCACAATAGTGGGATGTGTAAAAGTGAAAAAAATTCCTTCAATAAATCGCTATATATTAGGAACACTCCAATTGTTAAAAAAAAAAATACCATGAAACCTCCAAAAAAGTAAGCATATAATGCATCAGGATTATACTTTCAACATATTTAGAATAAAGAGGACACCTATTCACAAATCAAAATCCCCTCCTATTAAGGATGCCAATGGTTAGGATTTTACCATGAACTGTTTCCCACCAAAATCAATTGATCTTTGGGATTCACCTGATATTCCATACATTACTCCAACTAAAAATACTAAAGACTAAGAAAAGGACATTCCAAAAACTTATAAGATACTTTCACCGATTAAACACTAGATAGGTTATCACACAAAACTTAGAAATCTTCTTGATCCCAGTAAAATAGCTCACAGTCTCCAAAAAGTGAGTCCATTATGGAAAATGAATTTGAAAGGATTGATAGAGAATCACCCTAATAGCCCTCCGATCAGGAAGTCATTGTTTTCAAAATATTTCCATTTATGTGTTCCTCATCCCCAATCATATAAAAAGATCCAATAGAGCCTAATAAGGTATAAATTAATTTGGTTCATCCAAAAATCTTACCCACCTTCAATTCCCTACTCTTCTCCTATTACCCTATCTTAAGTTGTCCCTTGCTTTCACCAAATTATTCCACATAGTAGAAACTTTCAAAAACTCTTGTGAATAGAGCAAACAATACGTATTTTTCACTACCTATATATTTAGCTTTTAACATATTAACCCAGTCCTTTTGTCCTCTAGTAGAAAATCAATCTATTTTCGAGAGGAAGGATTTGTTAAACAAATTTAACTCTCTTATCCCCAAGCCTCTGTCTAACTTAGGAGACCATAATTTCTCCCAATTAACTAGAGTAATTCTTGCCTTTTATTTAGTTCATGTCCAAAGGGAGGTCCTTTGAATTTTATCAATTTTACTATTGATAAAGGTTGGCATCTTAAAAATGGAGAGGAAGTAGAAAGGGGAATTCTCGAGGGAGGACATAAGGAGATGAACCTTCCTAGCTTGACTCAACATTTTTTCTTTCCAACCAACCTTTTTTTTTGGATTCTCTCAATCATGCTATTCAAGTAGGAATTTGGGGTATTTTTAGTACACAATGGAAGCCCAAGGTAATAATTAGGGAGAGTTGCTTCCTTTCATTCAAGTATTCTCAAAAATTTAGTTTTCAATAGTTGATTGGAATTAAAGAAGTACAACTGACTTTTATTATAATTAATGTGTTGTCCAGATGCTTTAGTATATTTTTACAAGATAGATTTCTAATTGGTACCTTCAACCATCAAAGTAGGCCAAAATAAAATTGCATCATCAACAAACTATTGATGAGAGGAAGGGGGCAGAGAAGAAGCAACTTTGATTCCATTCAATATCCCTCTATCCAAATTTCTTTGAAGGTTTGGACCCAAGACTTCAATAATGATTAAGAATAAATAGGAGGGGAGAGGGTTACCTTTCCTTAAACCTCTCCCATAGGAAAAGGGGCCTTTAGGAATATGATTGATTAGAATAGAAAAGATGGGAGTAGAAATAAATTATTTTATTAATTTAAAGATTTTTCCATAAAAACTAAAATTTTCAAGAACAATAAATAGAAAGCCCTAGTCTACTCTATCATAAGCCTTTGAAATATCTAACTTCAAAACCATACCCAATTTCTTGGAGTATTCCATCGAGTGTATGTACTCATGGGAAACAATAGTAGCATCTAGGATCTATCTTGTAGGGTTGAATCATTTTTGATTGATTGAGATGATCCTATCAAGCACTGCTTTTAGCCTATTGACAATGATCTTAGAGAATATTTTATATTAAATATTACATAGAATTATTGGTCGATAATCCATTATGGAAACAACATCTTTCTTTGGAACTAGGAAAAAGAAGGTAGCATTAATTTGATGAAGAAGACTCCTTGATCTAAGAAATATCTAACGATGTTGAGAATATTAGAGGATAGGATATTCCAAGAATATTGAAAAAATGCAAGAAGGAATCAATCCATGCCAAGCACTTTATAGGGTCCAAAAGAGAAAAAAATAGATTTGACATCTTGAATCAACACCATATTTCCTAATTCCTACAAATCCCCTTCAAAAATCACCTTCGAGATGACATCCAAGAAAGAGTCAAGATCATGAGGAGGATTATGAGATCCTCCTATATTTTTGAAAAAAGATATAGCACCATTAGCAATATCTTCTTCATTAGTTAGTAACTCACAATTCTTATTAACAAGGAGATTTATTGTATTCCTTCTTTTGTGTTTTAGGGTCGATTGGTGGAAAAATATGGTATTCTTGTCTCCTTCTTGAAGCCATTACACCCTGGATTTCTATTTCTAGAAGATTTCCTCCTTTTTAGCATTGTGGAACCATTCTTCCCTTAGCTCCTTTTCACTTCGAGAAGTGTTTTCATCCACTACACCATTTTGCATCTTCTCTTGAATAACTTTAAGATTACATTAAGGATATTCTCTTTCATATGGAAGATGTTTCCAAATGAGATTTTATTCCATCCTTGAACATTAATCTTGGTTCTTTTGAATTTTTGAGCTAAAACGAATATTGGTGTAACTTGACAAGATAGTTCCACCAAATTCAAATGAGGTCCTTCAATTTTAGATTAAAATTCCACATATTCTCATATATGAAAGGATAGGAGACCCTACATTTCTTATCCTCCCAATTCAAAACCAAAGCACTATGACAAGAGGTTGACCTAGTAAGAGAAGAAAAATTCAGCTTAGCAAGGATGTTCCAATCACTAGAGGGTAGCACTTTGTCTAGCTTAAATTGAATATGGTCTTGAAAATGAAATCTATTTGACCAAGTAAACTTGGTGCCTATGAGATACACATCCAAAATGCCATTGACTAAAATAAAATTAGTAGAGTCTAGCATGTTATTCGAGAAGTCCTCCACTTCCCTAGTTTTTTAGAAGGGTAGAGGGGGGTGTTAAAATCCCCTACAAGCATCCATCTCAACCTCTTATCCAAAGACAACCACATAGGAAGAGATTTCAAAATCTAGTTTTTGGAAAACCTTATGTTTGGGGCATATACATTAAGAAGGTTCCACATCATATTAGTCCATCTAACTTTCATAATTGTTTCCCAATAATTTTTCTTGCATTGTCCTTTGGATCTAGAGATTTTTTAGGATTCCACATAATTTATAAACCTCCTAAAGCACCATTAGCATTACTGAGTCAAATTTTTTCCTTAGGTTAAATATGTTTAACTACTTTTATGATTGTATCCTACTACATTTTAGTTTCTTGTTGAACCAAAGGAAATGAGGTGTCCACCTTTTAGGAGATGGAACTTTGGGACCTATTTCACATTGTAGTTCATTAGGAACCTATATTCCTCAACCAAGTGACTTGATTAAGGAAGGGGCTTGATGGTTCCTATTGTGATTAGATGGAGTTTTACCATTAAATTAAGCTTCAAAAGGAGAAATACAAACACTTATGCAAATTCACTATGAAACCTAGAAACTTAAAAGCATGAAATCAATTGATAAACTAAAAGAATAAAAAATGTACCTAGAGGAATGAAGAGGCCAAAACAAGGCCTGTAAACCCTATAAATTGTTGTTTAAAATTGCATCAGGACTAATACACCAGGTTGGGTGATTTAGTCCCACTCTAGGGTTTCTGAGGCACGAACTAGGATTCTCAAAGAGTTTATCAGTATCTGCTAAATGGTGGTCAAAAATTATAACGTGACTAATACACCAGTTTGGGTGTATGAGTCTTTCTATAGAATTTCTTAGGATCTTTTCAAATCTTACAAACTAAGATCTAACACTACTAAATGCTGTCAAAAGGGCTTATCAGGGACTAATACACTAGGTTGGGCATGAATGAGTCCTATTCACCTAAGTCTAGAAAAAACACATCACAAGAGAGGGAAAGAATGTTTTTTTGTTAGTGGATGGGGTCTACCTCAGTTAGATCCCCATTTGAGTAATTAAACTTTAAAATGAATTGAAATAACATGAAGGAATGATGAATGAAAAAATGAATGTAATAGCTCACCAAACCTTGTTCAATCCTTGGAGTTTAGATCTGCAATTTGTATGAACTAGCTTCAATCGAAGTAGATCTTGATCATGGAACTTTGTTAGAGTAGATTACATTTACCTACTTTGTTCATTATTTTTGCATTTAATCTTCTGGGTGTTTTTTCCCATGTGGGTATTTTTTCCACTCGTCACCTATTTCACAGCATTAAAATCCTATATCATATGTATTTTTATTCATCTATTTTATTCACTCATTTTTTATGGTGAAAGAGCCTATGCACTTCTCTCTATTTGGCGAGGTTATTTTCTATAGTTGGTGATCTTGGGCTCACACCATCATGCTATCAGAGCCACCTAGTCTACATGCCTTCCCATTAGATTTTTCATTAGAGTGCTTGCCTTCTTTTGATTTTCTTGATTGTTGGAAATTTTCCATCTAGTGGCTGCTATTTTCCTCTAGAGGGCTCAATCCCCTCTATCCTAGGTGTGATTTTCTTTGGAAGCCATGATCTTGTTGGAGGATACATTTTAATTTCTTTTGAAGGAAAAATTTCTATTCCTCCTAGGCAAGCATGATTTCCATTTGAAGGGCATCAATTTAATAGAAGGCATTTGTTTTTTCTTCACTGGTGTGAATTCCTTTGGAGGGTTGCAATCCATGTTTGGAGGTGTCTTCTTCCTCTTTTTTCAATTTGAAAAGAGGCTCTTCATATCCACATCATTGTTGGTGGGTGCATAGGGTTTCCTTGTATTTTTCAATTCACTACTGGGCGATTTGTATTGTGTTTGAGACCGAGTAATTTTTTAAGGTGGCTAAGAGGCATCATTATTTTGTAGTCTATGGAGGATGTGATTTCCTTCATCTGGAGTGACTAAAATCTTGCCATAGTCAATAGAAAACCATTCAATAAGCAAAGAACCCAAACCGGGTCTAGTCCCTCCTCCACTAGCATTGAAGATTAGTGACATTATGTGAGGGGCATGAGAACCCACTGTCCATGTAGGTAAAATATGGAGCACTTGTAGTGTACAATATTTCCTGTAGTGCCTTATCTCATATAAAGGGTTGAAGAATCCTGTGGAATAGAATCATGGAAATCACATTTCAAAGATGCATTAACTTTTGTGATCAGACTTTAACATTTATAAAGTTTTCATCAAATAGTTTGGCTTTGAACCTCATGGCAGGGGGCTCACAAACTAGTGCAACATAATAGGGAGAAAACTTCAGTGTTTCAAATGTTTTTCCAATAAATATCGGCCATGGTTGTTGTGGTAGGCCCAATTGGAGCCCAACTGAACAACATTATTGGGAAGTTTAGTCCCATATTCTTCCTATGGCATGGTTCTTAGCTATTGAAATAGCCTCTTATTTCCTTTCTTTGATGTGAGAAAGTTTGACATGACTGTGACTTGTTCTTGTCTCCCATGAGGACTTGGTGATTTGTGAGTGGTGACTTGTATATTACTTGTTAATTGGCCACATGGTGGCCCGATTGATTGTCTTGGCGATTTGGAGTCCACTTGTCCCGATAGGCTCATTTTTTAGCCCCTATAAATTTTGTGCTCGTATGGTGTGACCAAGAGCTCTAGAAGATTTTGAAAGAGCCTCTATAGGCCCTTTTTCAGTTTTGCATATCTTTTGCAAATAGAGGTTGATTTTCACAAACTAGATATCAATGAAAAGGTATTTTAGTCACCTTTGCAGTAGTTGAGGAATTTTTTTCATATTTTGTTGTTTGGTGGTGCTTTTAATCTATTGAAGTTCAATATTGGTGTTTTTGTGCTCTTTGGAGTTGCTTGATTCTAACCCTATTTTGTATTATTACTTTATGAAGAATTTTGTGAAGGCTTCATTTGCAGTATTTGTGAGTTTCTAATTGTTGTTTAAGGTTATTGTCTTTGTATTTTTGAGGATTTGTCATAATTGATTATGGGGTTTTAATTGCATCCTGCTATGATTATGTTGGAATGGGGAAACTATAAACAATGAAGAGACAGTATCATAAAACATCTCATATGGCTTCATTTGTTTCCACATCTATATAATTTGGTTCCCCTTCCTGGTACTGATATTAAGAACTTTTCATGGAATTGCAATGCATAATGAAGATGACACTTTGAATGCTATTGATCATTTTGAGTTTCCTTGTATTCTTTGGACTAAAATATGGGAAATACATGAAGATCTTGATACTCAACCATTCCTAGATGATCCTATTTCAGATTATCTTGTGCCTCTTCATTTTCCAAACATGATACCCTATGATCATGCTACTATGTAGGAGTTTGAAGTGCTGGAATACTTTGAGGACCTTCAGATGAGGATGAGGAGGGTTCTTCTGATGCTCCTTATTCTCCATGAGGGGCAGTTGATATACCTTCACCTTTAGTCATTGATTGAGGTTCCTATCATTCTTGTTGAGAAGGATCATTCATTTTGTGTTGATGATTCATTGAGCACATCCAATGATTCATTACAACCATTATTTCATTGTTTTCCTGATTGGGATTCTTATTTGTCAAACATTGGTTCATTGTTCATGGAATCTCACATTTATGACTTGCAAGACACATTATAGGGTATATCCCTCCTATTTAATGATAGTTGTGGTAAAATTGTTGTCACTCCATCTCAGTCTCTAGAGAGTGTTCAGGATCAATTTCTAGTGGTACCTTTTTCGTCACCTTCTATTGTGATTGGGCATATTCATGATTGGTTTGTGGCATCATTTTCCAAGGTCTTGGTGACACATGAGCATATTTCAAAAACACCATCATACATTTCATTCTTCTTTCTTTCAAATCCTATTTGGAATGGGAAGCATACATGCATTTGTATTAGGTTTTGTTTCTTCTGAAAGGGAGACAAATTGTTTGTCAACACTGGATCATGTTTTATCTTCAAGAACTTACCATTTTTGTAGGTAATTACAGATTGTGGGGGGGCTATATAGTCTCTCTCTTTCCCTCTTTTGGGGGGGCTATTTATTGTATATACATGATGCATGTAGTCCTTGGGGGGTGTGATTGATTCCTTCATCCATGGATTATTTTTCTTTTATTCTCTCTTTTGGAGAGGGGTTTTTTCCCATAGGGTTTTTCTCTTTTTGTTCTATTGTGAGAGATTTATGTTTTGCATTTTAGTTGTAAATGGGTACCTAACATGGTTTTGTAGTCGAGACCCATGCTGCATCTTCATATTTGTATTTTCATTCTCCCTAAGTTGCATTTAAGGGGGGGTGTAAGATTAAATTACATTTACCTCCTTAAGTTTACTTAGGTAGATTCATTTACTATTTTTGCATTTGATCTTGTAGGTGGTTTTCCCTATGTGGCTAGTTTTTCCACCCGTCACCTATTTCACAACTTTAAAAGCCTATATCATATATATTTTTATTCACTCATTTTTATGGTGAAAGAGCCTGTGCACTTCTCTCTATTTGGTGAAGGTTATTTTTTGTAGTTGGTGATCTTGGGCTCACACCATCAAACTTGATATGGCCTTGAATTCTTGAAATTGGATTAGAAATGCTACATCAACATTTTAGATCACAAACACACATGATGCATGAAGACCTTGACGTGATGCCTTACTCTTGAATTGATGCTCTAAAATTATTGATAATATGCGCTTGAGTGCTCTTGAATGTTTTTGAATGAATACTTAAAGGTTCTAATCTTGGAATAATGATTATAGCTCTTAGGTGCTTTCTCTTAGATCTTCTTAGGTGAAACATAATGAAATGACCTTGAATTTATACTTTTTTATGCTTAATTTCCTAAAATTACAACACTACAAGCTGACATCATATCTAGGATAATAAAATCCTGTGAAGAATTTGAATTAAAATAGGTCTAGGTTAAAGAAGGACTCATATGCTAGGTTGGGTGTATGAGTCCCAATGGCTAAAACCTAGGACACAAATTTCAAGAAGTGCCTTGTTCAATGTAACATTTAAAATCAAGTCCTGATACCTAGGTGGGACCCATATTCCTAGAGGGGCATATGAGTCCCAAATCCCTAGATCTAGAACATAGCTAAAAATGTTAAATTATGACTTATGCTTTGTTAAATTTCAGGATTATCCTCAAAATAATACATTTAATTAGGCTCGTGGATGTAAAATAGGACCAGTTAAGGCATAAATGAGCCACATTTTAATAGGGAGGGCCCAAAGAGTGTGAAAATGTAATAGGATACATTTTTCTACACTACATTTAGGCCCCACTTTAGTGAGATGATGACCTTGCATCAAAATCACACTAAAGTAGACAAATTCGCATCAAGAGGGGTCCCAGTGTACTAATACTAGTGAGATAGGATGACAATGATCAATAGAGTTGCGCAAGCCCCTAGGATCAAGATCCTATGGTAAACCAACATAGGCACGAAATAACATGCATGTGAATTATGTATGAAGTAACAAGATACAAGCATAAACTACCAAAGACATAAAGAAGAAAGAAAAGGAAAAATAGGTTTGATCAATCGTTGACTACTTGTATAACTCAATGTGGATCAAGCCTAAACTATTTTTCAAAAAATATGCTTACAAGTGGAATAGGATGTCCACTATACAAAACAAATGCACGCCTACATGGGCTAATGGAATCAAGTATCCACTAGGTGATGCCCTAGAAAAGTGGGACACAAACTCATGTGGCTGGTATGAATCCACCTAGACAAGCAAGTAGCTATGGGAAAGTCATGCCTAAGATCAGATCCCATACATGAACTAACCATACCAAAGCTATAAACCTTTGATAACTTCAATAAGGCACTTCTAAATAAAAATTCAAGCTTTTAAACAACATGCAAGTAAATATTTTTTCAAAGGGACTTTGCTTAGTTTGTGTAATATCTCTTCTTAGGGAACATTGTGCCTAGTGTCTCCCAGAAAGGAAAAATCAAAGAAATATCACACTCTCAGAGGAAATCAAACCCAATGACACCACTGAGAAAAGGATGTATCACAAGAAGAAAGAAAATCACACAATGAAACATGAGAAATGTTGAAAGATAATGCTAATATATGCCTCCAATTTAAAGCGATTACTAACACCATTGCTATGAGAAATATACTTTAAAGTAGCCAATGAAGAAGACATGAGAGATTATTCAAAACTCCTTGTGCCAAGTCATATGTTCCCAAATGAAACTACGTCATGCATAAAGGGTTGCCCCCAAAATGTAATGCTAAACATAGAAAGAAAAAGTACGTTACATGCGAGCCAAATTAAGGCATGTTGTCCACATCCCAACCTTACTCTTATATATACATGGAAGGTGGTCAACTAGTAGAAAGAGAATTAAAAGTTCCATATGAGGACAAGGATATCTAACTCCTTTCCCCCACTTAGTGCAAGACAAGGATGATCAAAGATTATTGATGAAAAAGATGGAAATAAGTATCAATTAGAGGAACAAGGTGCTTCAACAAAAGGAAGAGCACAACAATCCTTAAGATGTTGAATTTTATCACCTAAATCTTTACATTCATTAGTAGAATTACCATGAACTCTATCATATTCATAAAATGGACTCTTGTAGTAAAATTTCTTTTTTGTTCTTGGAGGGAGGGATATCAAATGATCTTGAAGGAGTCTCGACAAGATACTTTCTTGATCAAAAGTAGAATATGTTCCTTTATTTTGTGACAAAGATATCTATTACTTAGTAAAATGTGTCATACTTACAAAAGACTCTTTAGATTGTGAGATTTTGTGCTCTCCTTTATAGGAGGGTGTAAAATCTAATAAATTATAGTCATTAGTTTTTTGTGTGATGAAATTGATATTGAGTGAGGATTTCTTTGATTCTCTCATTTCTTTCAAAGGACAATAACGATGACCACTAGTGGTTTCTTGTGTGTTAGGCTGTATGGGGACATAGATACCTTATTCTCTAGTACAACATCCTTTTCCACTATAACCAAATTATGTCATAAGTTCATAACCTCTTCTATAACTTAGAATTTTCATTTCTTCAGGATTCAATGGTTGCTCATAGTCAACTTCATCAAAGTTTGTTGTGTAATTTTCTTCTTCTTCTAAAGTGGTTGAGGTGGATGCTTTCAGAGGTTCTTCCAAATTTTGTGTTGAAATTACTGCTTTTCCTTTTTCCATTTCAGACTCTTTTATTGTGATCTTGTATTGTCCCATGAATATTGGTGTGAATTCTAAGGAACCCAAATCATCTTCCAATAACTATAATTGTTCAATACACTTTTCTTTATCTTTAACTTACATGAGTTCCACTTGTGTAGTTGGTGTCAATGTTTTCAGAGGATTTTCCTTGCCTTTCTCAATGTTCAAACAACTATTTGGTTTAGGGTCAGCTTTTATTCTATACACTTTGTTATTGTAGACATACTTCATTATATGATGGAGATTTCAAGGCACCACATCCATCTCATGAATCCATGGTATTCCTAAAAGAAGATTGTGTGAAAAATCATGAGGCATAACATGAATAGGAGTTTGTAACATAACTATGTCAAATATAATAGGTAACTTGATCACTCCAAGTGGTTATTTTCCTGTGTTGTCAAATCCTCGAATCAATAAGGAATCAACTTCATTTCTTGATTTAACTACGCCAAGCTTATCCAAAAGGGTTACACTACACACATTAAGAGTTAAGCCATTTTCAAGAAGGATTTTTTTTATCCCTGTCCTATTGAAAATAGTTATTATCATGAAAGCTTCATTTTGTTTTTGGACTTCTAGAAAAGGTAACTCATCTTGATGAAAAGTAATGTCTAAGTTGACTAGAGTTATAGCTTGAATTTGGGTTGCCACATCATTTGAATGCACATTAGGGGGGTAGGAATTTTTTGTAAGGCACTTTGAATCATGTTATGATAATGAAGGGAAGCTTGAATAAGGTCCCATAATTATATCTTAGTAGGATTGTTCTTAAGTTTTTCAACAAGATCATACTACCTTCCATTATGTAAAGCTAAACATGGGGCACTAGGAAAGATATGTTGAGGTAATGAGATGGATGTTGGAGTTTTTTGTCTTGGTTGTGGATTGTTTCTAGTGTTATATGTATGAGCATTGGTATTACAACTTGATTGCTATGAAATATTATTCTTAGGTGGTTCAAGGATGAGGACGGGTTTGATTTGAGTTTTTGGTTGCTTTGAGGGTTGGTAAAGGATGAGTTTAGCCTCAAGAGGTGCAATAATCAAAGGATCTCTGGGACATCTAAGAATTGAAGGAATCAAGGGAGTTCTAATGTTTATAACGTCACCAAACTTATCCTTATTTTCATGATATCTTAGTGAAGGTAAGCCTAATGTAACTTCATCATCTTCATCTAAGGAAGTCACATCACTATTTTTTGAAGATGTTTCAATATTCTCATTTTCTTGCACCATGATATCCTCCCTAGTAGGATATGTTTTAGAACTACAAACTACATATTCATGACATTCAAAGGTTGTATCTTCAAAAATGAATTCATCAAAAGTAAGGGAGTTATCAATGGTTGGAGTTTTTTCTTATCAATGATGACATTATCTTGTTTGATATTGTTTTCCCTAGGGGAAGAGAGACAAATAAAATTCTCATGAATCTCATCGATTGGATTTTCTAACATTTAAATATCTTCTTTACCAATAGTAGAGATATTAGGAGAAGGACCAATTTGATTTTTATTATTTCCAATGATTTCATAATTTTTCTCTAAAGTCTCATTCCCTTTTTCCATAATATCTATCCTAGTAGGAGATCTTTTAAGAGAGGAGAAAATAAGAGGTTCATCACATTCCATGGTTAGATTTTGTAAAGTAGTTTCATCACAAATAGGGGAGGCATCAAGATAAGGAAAACTATAATTTTCATGCTTACCAATGATTTGAACTTTTGGTTCAAATAGATCTTTCCAAATGGTAGGAGCATTAGGGAAGGGAGGAACAAGATTCTCATGAATATCAATAAGTGTATCTTCTAACACCAAACTATATTCTTCGCAATGAATAGTGGCATTAGGATAAGGACGGATTTGATTGTCATGGTTATCTACAACTACATCCCCATGTCCTATATTGTCTTCCAAAGTAAGAGAGGTAGGATTATCATATATCTCAATCATTGGATCTCTTAACACCAACATATCCTCCTTAAAAATGTGATTTTATTGATTTTATATGATTGTATCCTCTTTCACTAAAGCATTCTCACAAGTAGGGGAGGTTTTGGGAGATGAATGGAGACTAGGTAAAGTATTGTCAATGATAATATGATCTAGAGGGAGACTAGGAGAGAGAAAAACATGGATTTCATGATTCTCAATGATTTTATCTTCCTTCAACAAGATACTTTCATCAAGAATAGGAGAGGTATGGAGAGAAGAACTATGATTATCATGATTGTCCATGCTTACATCCTCTTTCACTAGAACCTTCTCACAAATTATAGGAGAGATATTAGGGGATGAGGGGATGGTGGGAAATGTGGTAGAATGGAATATTTCAACAAGCTCAATCTCTTTCACTATGATATTCTCCTAATTAACATGCTTGATAATGCCTTGTTTCTTTGTAAACTTGGAAAATAAAGATACTAACATTAGAGAAATGTAATCTATCCAACTTATGCAATGTTTGGAGATGCAAATAATTATCTAATAGATCCGATGATTTTCACTACTAAAAGAAGTTTTTCCATGAACAAAAGATAAAAATATGCTTTAATTCCAATTCTTATGCTTACAAATTCAGTTGAAATGAAACTAATTATGTAAAGATTGCCAATGAAAATAATTCTGCAAACTAAAATAGTAACCTAAATGCAACAACCAGAAGCCAAATGATAAGATTTCAATGTTGTAAAATGCAAATTCAGACCTAATTCAGGACTAATATGCCTAGATGGGAGAATGAGTCCCAGTTAGGGTTTTTGGAAGGATCGGATAGTGAAAAATAAAGAGAAAAAATACCCAAAAATATAGAAAAAAGACCTGTACAAAGACTAAATCACCCAGGTGGGAGAATGAGTCTCAATTAGGGTTTTTAAGCTTGAATAAGAAAATTCTAAGTTGATTTTAATGTGTTTAAGTCAAGTATTCTCAATGATTGTTGACAATTATAGATTTCCAATGAAGTTGAATGATTCAAAATACAAAAATATAACCTATATGCGCTTTTCACTAATGCAATGTTTAGAATCCATAAGTGCAATTCAACTATTGAAAATCTAATGAAAATTTAATGCAATATAGATATAGGACTGAAAGGTTCTCCAAATCAAAAATTCAAGGGTCCAAACATTGGGTTGATCAAAATGAACCAAAGGAAATGGCGTGTCAACCTTTTAGGAGATGGAACTTTGGGACTTATTTTGCACTTTAGTTCATTAGGAACCTAGGTTCCTCAACCAAGTGACTTGATTAAGGAAGGGGCTTGAGGGTTCCTATTTTGATTGGATAAGGGTTCACCATTAAATGAATATTAAAAAGGAAAAAAGAAAACACTTATGCAAATTCACTATGAAACCTAGAAACTTAAAACAATGAAATCAGTGGATAACTAAATAAAATAAAAATTTATACCTAGAGGAATGGAGAGGCCAAAAAAAGGTATTTAATCCCTAGAAATTGCTGTTTTAGATTGAACTAGGAATAATACACTAGGTTGGGTTATTTTGTCCCACTCTATGGTTTTCAAGGTAGGATCTAGGATTCTCTAAGAGTTGATCAAGATCTACTGAATGGTGCTCAAAAACTATAACGACTCACTAATGCGCCAAGTTGGGCATATGAGTCCTACTATAGGAATTTTAAGGATCTTTTTTAATCTTCTAAACCTAGATCCAACATTGCTAAATGTTGTCAAAAGGGCTTATCAAGGACTAATATGCTAGGTTGGGAAAATGTGTCTCATTCACCTAAATCTACAAAACACACATCACAATAGATGGAAGAAATGTTGTTTTAATATTATTGGATGGGAATTTTCCTTAGTCAAATCCAATTTGAGTAATTAAACTTTAAAATGAATTTAAATAACATGAAGGAATGATGAATGAACAAATGAATGTAACAACTCACCAAGCCTTGTTGAATCACTGGAGTGTAGATCTACAACTTGTATGAATTGGCTTCAACAGATGTAGTTCTTGATCATGAAACTTGATATGGCCTTGAATGCTTGAACTTGGATCACAAATACTACATCAACACGTTAGCTCACAAACACACATGATGCATGAAGACCTTGAAATGGTGCTTGACTCTTGAATTGATGCTCCAAAATGCTTGATAATCAACTCTTGAATACTCTTGAATGGTTTTGAATGAATACTTAAAGGCTCTAGGTCTTGGAATAATGATTCTAGCTCTCAGGTACTTTCTCTTAGATCTTCTTAGGTGAAGCATAATGAAATGACCTTGTATTTATACTTGTTTATGCTTAATAACCTGAAATTAGAACACTACAAGCCGACATTAGATCTAGGATAGTAAAATTCCACCAAGAATTTGAATTAAAATAGGTCTAGGTTAAAGCGGGACTCATACACTAGGTCGGGCATATGAGTCCTAGTGGCTAAAATTTGGGACACATATTTCAAGAAGTGCCTTATTCAATGTAACATTTAAAATCAAGTCTCGAGACCTAGGTGGGACCCATACGCCTAGAGGGGCGTATGAGTCCTAGATCCCTAGATCTGGACCACATAGCCAAAAACATTAAATTATGATTTTTCCTTTGATAAATGTAATGATTTTCATCAAAAAAATATATTTAATTAGGCTTGTAGATGAAAAATAAGACCAATTAAGGCATAAATGAGCCAAATTTTAACAACGAGGGTACAAACAAGTGTGAAAATGTAAAGGGATACATTTTTGTACACTACACCTATATGCGTAGGATGCTAATCTTCAAATCAATGATAAAGCACTTCAAAATATATAGTTTTTAGGGGCTATTCAACCCCCTAATTTTCCATGTCATAATCTTCATTAAAACATACATACAGTCAATATTGGAGAATTATTAACCCAATGGGAGAGTCCTACCCAATTTTATTTTTCACATTTCTTCTAGTTAGAAAGACCCTCAAGGGTCCTCTGTTTCCCTGAGGCTATCTCCCTCCTCCCTAGCCGCATCTCTTGGTCTTGCATCTTTTTTGTTCATTCTTCCCACCTTTTGATCATTGCCTAAATATTCTTTCTTTTATTTTTATATTTTTCATTAACTTGAGTCCAATTATCCTCCATTTGATATTTATTGTAAGACAAAGACGATTCCAACTCCTTAAACCCCAAAATATTAATATACGCCTAAATCTTCTTATTGATTATATCTTGAGAAACAATATCCTCGCCATCCAAAGAAATGCATAAATTCTTACCTATATCCATCTGAGAACCTTTAAGGGAGCTAGTAGGGATAATTGCATCCTTCTTATGGGATTCAACAAGAGAATCCACATTAGATTGTGGGTTGGGAGAAGGTGAGGGAACAACCTTTCTATATTCATTCTCCCCAAAACCAATAGCAACCCCTTCAATAGTCAATGAAATTGGATCCTCTAAACCATGTGACCAAGGAGATTTCAGCTCAAACATTTGAGTCCCAACATGTTTTCCTATAGAAGAGGAAGGAGCACCAAGAGCTGAGAAATACTTATCTTTATGCTTAAGATTCCTTTTACAGTCATGACTAAGGTGTCCAAATTTCCCACACATTTCACATAAAAGGATTTTTTTTTCATACTCAATGGGCTGGGTCCAAATCCCAAATTTAGATTTTTGGGTTAAATAGGAAGGAAATATACTATTTACTACAACATTAACATAAATTCTAACAATGAAAAGTTGAGACTTTTGATCCATAACCTTGTCAATAGCTAGTAAAATACTAAAGGAATTAGCAATTCCTTTAAAATTCTTATTATTCTAGAATTCTAAGGGTAGAATTGGAAGCTAAACACAAGTAGGAGCTACTAAACCTAGGTCATCAAAAGGGTCTAATATTGGTTTCCACTTGTAGAAGGAGAGGTAATTTTTAAATTTTCTGCGGAAATCCCAAGGGCCTCTAGTGACAATCTTCATCATTTCCTCTTGATTAAAGAAACTGAAAAGGAACAACCCATTTCACTTAGCACTAATATTCATCCCTCCTTTAAGAGACCAGAAGGAGTTAATCCATTTACATACCTGATCAATATTAGAGTGGGATGACAAAAAAATTTCCCACGAGTGGCAACTGTAGACATGCAATGGACTCATCCATTATATCATCTAGACCAATGAATTTCAAGCTATCCACCACACATCATGATTTAAAAGTAGCAGAGGATAAAGTAGAACCTTTCAAAAAGGATCTCCCACCGACCACTTTTTCAAACATAAAAAGTTGGAATATCCTTTGAAACCATGAGATCAGATCCTAATAGAGGGGGGAGGAAATGGATTTCACCATACTGAGACAAAGCACTATGTGACAATAAATCCTTTTTAACTTTAGTCCTTGAGGAGCTAGCACTAGCAACAAGATCACCTTTAACACAAGATGACACAAAGGGCAATCTCTTGGAATTGGACACCAGCTGGGGGCCTCCATCTGATGATGCCATGGCTAAGAAAATAGATAATTTTTTAAAATTGTAGATCACACACACACAAAAGAAACTTTGTGTAGATTAGGGATTCATTTGTTTCCTAGACAATTGAAGTTTTTCTTTGTTTTTTTTTGGTGTTCTTTTCATCTTAAAGACTCAAAAATTTAACTTTCCTCAAGGTACTTGTGGATCCAATAAAAATTTAAGTATTAAGGGAAGGATGCCCTAACTTTAGAGGTGCATAGAAAGTTGAATACAAAGATATGGCCTCATATTGGGCACCATGTTATGTGTTGTTCAATAGTTAATGCTAGTGAAAAGTTATCTACCCTACCTACCATAACATTTTCCCACACCCTTTTCCTTCACTTTTACTTCATATTTTTTTATTTTTCTTTTCATAGGGTCAAATACGCCAAGTATTATTTGACCATTTCTTTTGATTGATGTTAATGATTATTATTTTAATATGTTCTCTTCATTTTATTTTAAATAATAAGTTTAATAATAATTGGTAATTAATGTTGATCAAGGAATCAAATTAGGTTTAATATTTGCATCCCAATAAGACACAATCAAAAGGAAATTGTGACTTAAAATTTCAAAAAAGGAAAATTATCCTAGTGTCAAGTGTCAAGATTGTGACACAACCAGTGGATTCAATATATTGAATAATAAGTTATATTAAATATAATACATGTTAAATGCCACTTTAGGTGAGCCTATGATTTAGGAAATATATTATTGCTAAGGTCTTTGACACTCAATTGATGTTATAATATTTTAAATTTCTCTCTATGGAACCATAGAACACACTTCACCTTGCACCCTTGTGCCTAAAATTAGACAACATTCCCTACACAATTTCATTAATAAGAATTTTGTTATTTGTTAGTGTATTCTACTCTAGTTAGGCTAACTTAAGCCTAGTTAGGTGTTGGAGTTAATCCTTGAATCATTCCCCTTGAGGTTTCAAGGTTGTTGAGGTGACTTGAGTGGTGTACAATCCCTCTTGACACCTTTCCCTTGCATAGAGGAGAGCAACTCACCACCACTATAGGATGAGAAGTCCTCTCCTCAATCCATGGCATGTGTGCCTATTCTTATGGCATGTGGTTGCTCATCCTCATGCTTTATATTGAGGGTTTGAGCTCATTATTCTTGGGTCAACTAATACAATCTTATTGCATTGTTCACTTGTGCTTGTCATTTCATCTCCTAGATCTTCCTAATTCTAACACTATTATTAGTAAAAGATATACTCAATGGATAAATTATAGTATGTAATTTAGATAATATCCATGTTTATTAAGAATAAACATTAATGGTTGATAAATAAACACAAAAATCAATTAAAACATCATAGCTATAGGTTAACAACCCCTAGTCCAAATTACAATGAGGCTAGGGTGGCCTTTGAAGTTGGTTCCTAGGGGATGTGACATCTTGGTTTGTGGGGAACACTATAAGGGAAATTAATGAATATTTCAATGTTGGGATTGCTAGTTATGGAGACAAATCCAACTTATGATAGGAAAGTTTGGCATGGATTAGTCAAGCTAAATATGAGGTAGTTGGTGAACTTAATGACGACCAAATCAAGAAAATTAATCCACTTCTTTTCATCATCCTACTAACAAGCATCCTAATGCATCCCCACTCTTTAATTTAAATATAGTACTAGTCATTTTAATTAAAAAATTATCCCAAGATTTAGATAAAGAAAAATGTTGAGTAATAAACTTTTCTATATTATGCATTTTATTCACATAAAATAATTTCCTTACCCTACCATTGAAGGAAATCAGTTGTTTATCGATAGATTCAATGTCACTCATGTGTATTGAAGACAACTTCTTTGAAATAATATTTTTATTTTTTAGAATTTCCTTCATACAAAGCTCCCTATTTATTTTGTAACTACTTTTTTTTTTGATGAGGGAGCAAACTCGAGACACAAAAAAAATGATGCAAACAACTTGAGAACTTTTATTATTATTTAGAATGGAACTTCTTACATGCATAGGATCCCAAATCCTCGAGCTCTGTGATACATGCAAGCTACAGAAGTTGATAAATTACAGAGGTTACCCTTTTCGTAGCATGCAAACTCTTTTCCCCAAAAAGTTACTCACAAATCAGAAACTAGCCCATAAATAGCCCCTTTTCGGTTTGGAGCCAAAAAAAACTTTTGAGTTATGAGTTTTGGCGGTTTGGTGCCAAAAAAATTTTACAAATTGAAATTCAAAATTTGAGTCCTAATTCAAAAACTAGCAATTTTCCAAAAATCGGCCAACTTCTGGAAGCCATAACATTTGATCCAGAACTTCGTTTTTCGAACCGGTTGACCCGTTGGAAAGGTCTCAGAGTGAAGAATGCGCGAAGAACCCGCTCCACTCACTCTAAAAATTTTTGGGCCCGTACGGGACCATTTAGTGCCTCAAACTAGACTTGGAAAGTTTTTCAGGACAAAAAGCAGAAACTGAAACTTGAATAACTTTCAAACCGTGAATGATCTTAACCTGATTCTTTTGCCAAAGTGCTTATTTTTCCATCCTGAACCTTCCCATAAATTTCTATAGATTCCCACACTTTCAAATTCACACCTGCTAAAATAGCAGTTGAGCAGAAAAGCATAAAAGTAGTTTTGAAAGTTGGGAATTCTTATTCGATGAGAAGGGTATCTAGAAATGAAAAAATATCTACAAAAAGAAAACAATAAGAACATAAATGGAAAGCATATTTTTGGGTGATGCAAGATTTCCCTCACACCACTGGATGCTCTTGCATCAGACACCCAGGGTAATTTGAGAAGTGACCCCATCACGTCTTAGATGGTTGAGGAAAACCCAAATGGTCAACCTCTATTTTAGACAACTAGGATGAATCTTCCACAGGCCTTCCTCTCCACTTCACTAGATATTCTTCATACTACCTATTTCTGGTACTCCTTCCCACACGGCTATCAAGAATTTCTTCAATCTCCTCCTCTGAAGTAGGTGTTGGAATGCCACACTGTTTCATTGTTGGTACTTCCTCTATGCCACCTTCATGATACTAGAATCAAAATTGAAATATTGAACACATGGGAAATGTTGACTCCATCCAGCAACTCTACCTCATATGCATTTCCTGATTCATGCCTCTTCAAAATTTTACAGGGATTGAACTTCTTCATCTTCAATTTGTTATAGGTTCCCACTGGAAACCTTTCTTTCCTCAAGTGGACCATCACTTCATCACCAATCTGAAACTCCTTATACCTCCTTTTTTGATCTACCTTAGCCTTATACTGCATATTCATCTTATTAATATGTTCTCTTACCTTCTCATGTATATTCTTGATGTGCTCTACAAAGTCTTCGGCTTCAGCACTTGTCTTCTTCTCTTGGTCCATCTTCCTCAATTCTAGAGTGGTCCTAGGACTACCTCCATACACAATCTAGAATGGTGATCTACCAGTACTTCTGTTGACATAATTATTATAAGAAAATTATGCCTGGGGTATGATCAAGTCCCATCCCTTGGGTTTATATCCTACCAAGCATCTCAGTAGGTTACCCAAACTTCTATTCACAACCTCAGTCTGCCCATCAGTTTGTGGATGGTGTGTAGAACTGAACTTCAACTCTTTTTTTAACTTCTTCCACAAGGTCCTCCAAAGGTACCCAACAATTTTTTTGTCACAATCTGAGACTATACTCTTTGGCAGACCATGTAGCCTCACCACCTCTCTAAAGAACAAATCAGCAATGTGGACTGCATCATGGGTCTTTTGGAATGGGATGAAATGTGCCATCTTCAAAAACCTGTCAACTACCACAAATACTGAATTATTCCCTCTTTGTGTCCTTGGAAAACCAAGAATAAATTCCATCCTTATATCCTCCCACAACCTCTATGGTATAGGTAACTTGGGTTTATACAACCCAGTATTCTGGCTCACTCCTTTAGCCATCTGACATACCCTGCAACTCTGCACAAACTTCTTCACATCCTATGATAATTGATGCCAATAATAATGCTCACTGATAATGGAAATGGTTTTATCCCAACCAAAATGTCTTACCATTCCTCCACTGTGCTTCTCCTTTATCAGGTTCTCCCTCATGGAACTCCTCAGAATACACAATTGGCTTCCCTTAAACAACATGCCATCCTGGATTATGAAATCCAGCCACTTCGTCCTGTCAACTGTAGTAGGTTCCTTGAAAGCTTTCCAAGCCTCTACAAAATTAGGATCTTCAAGATATAGTGTCTTGAGTTCATTGAACCCAATCACTTCAATCTACATCTTTGTCAACAATGTTTTCCTCCTACTTAAGACATCTACAACCCTATTCGACTTGCCACTCCTATGCTTTAAGAAAAAGGTATAACTCTGCAAAAATTCTACCCATTTCATATGCCTTTGATTTAATTTTCCTTGACTACTCAGGTACTATAATGCTTGATGATCAGTATATAAAAAAAATTCCTTTGGTAATAGATAATGTCTCCATTTCTTTAATGCTTGAACTATTGCATAAAATTCCTGATCATATACATAGTACTTTCTCTTTGCATCATTTAACTTTTCACTAAAATAGGTAATGGGCTTACCTTCTTGGCTCATCACTACTCCAATGGCATAACCACTAACATCACAATCCACCTGAAACACCTTATTGAAATCCGGGAGGGCCAAAAATGGTTGCTCTGTCACCTTATGTTTCAATATATCAAAACTCTTCGCTACTCCAGTGCTCCACTTGAACTTTTTTCTATCCCCTCTCATTGTTTTAGTCAAGGGTGCACAAATACTACTGAAGTTTCTAATGAACTTTCTGTAAAAGTTGGAGAAACCATGGAAAGATCTCACCTCAATAGCAGTTCTTGGGGTAGGCCATTCCAGAATTTCCTTCACCTTCTCTGGGTCCATCTTAAAACCTTCTGCCGAGACAACAAACCCCAAGTACACTAACTCCTTCTTCACAAAACTACACTTCTTCAGATTAATCAACAATTTCTCTCCTCTCAACTTTTCAAAGACTCTACGAATATGCATCAAATGCTCACCCAAGTACTTATTGAATATTAAAATATCATCTAAGTACACAATAACAAAATTTCCCAGAAACTCTTTCAATACCTCATTCATGAGCCACATGAATGTGCTTAGTGCATTGGTTCACCCAAAGGGCATGACTAACCACTCATACAAGCCCTCCTTGGTCTTGAAGGAAGTCTTCCATTTGATCACCCTCTCGAATTTGGATCTGGTGATATCCACTTTTCAGATCTATCTTTGTGAAGTATTGAGCTCCACTCAAATAGTCCATCAGGTCATCCATCCTTGGCAGGGGAAATCTATACTTGATAGTTATCTTGTTTATGGCTCGGGAGTCTGTACACATCCTCCACTCCCCATCCTTCTTTGGTGCTAGTACTATAGGTGCTGCACATGGGCTCAGACTCTCTCGAATCAAACCATTTCTCAACAACTCTTGAACTTATATGTTCAACTCCTCATTTTCTGTAGGAGTCATTCTATGAGCTGCCTTATTTGGAAAACTGGCTCCAAGGATCAAGTCAATCTAATGATTGATCTTCCTCATTGGTGGTAAACCCTTAGGTACATTATCAAAAATAATCTCTTGAAACTCATCCAATAGTCCAGAAACTTCTACTGCCACTTTCTCATTATCTTCCTTTTCCATTATAGGAATCAATGCATAACACATACGCTCATGCTTCATGCCTTCTAAAAATTTCCTTCCATCGACAAAACAAATTCTAGCACTATTGCATACCTTTTCTTCATCCTTCTTCACAGGTTTCAACTTATGGCAGACTCCATCCTTCATCAAGGAATAAGTGTTTGCATGGCCATCATGTACAACACGCCTATCGAACTACCACAGCCTCCCCAACAACATGTGACATGCATCCATGGGGATGATATCACAGAGTATGGGTATGTGCAGGATCATGATGGGCCAAAAAGTGGCAATATGATGGGTATATGGCCGACGACTATTTTTTTACCCAAAATTGATGAAACGAAAAGGGTTTCTAAAGGAGATTCTTAGCTTTCCACTGATATAAATTATGCTTTACTTTGAATTTAATAAGTAATTATTATTTATTTTCTATTCAAATTACGACTAAAGTCCTAATTTATAGGCTGATTGAAAAACATCTATAATTGTCAAATGGTGTCACATTTTTTGAATCCAAAACATGTGTGACATTCTATGCTTTGCATAATATAGGATTAAAAAAATAAAAATTAAATTTCATGAAGTTTTGACCAAGTTAAGGTGGTTAGACATACAAGTTTTTATATTTTTAAAAAAATTGTAATAAAAAATTCATAATTAATTATTTACTTGGAAAAAAATCACAAAAAAATATGCATCACATCAGGGAATGAGTCCTCTACTTATATCTAAAATCTTATTAAAAAATTATTATCATTTTACTGTAGTTAGGGTGTATATCGGGGAATGAGTCCTCTACTTATGTCTAAAATCTTATAAAAAAATTATTATCATTTTACTGTGGTTAGGGTGGTCAGATAGACACCTATTTATTTTTTCCCTAAAATTTAAGTACCATTGCATTGAAATTTCAAATTTTTACCAAATAGATTACTTTTCTTTTAAACAAACCTAGTAGTTTAGAAACTACATTCAATTTTCTATAGATTCTATTCTTATATATTTTTGAAATAATATAGATAGCTTATTCAAATTTTTATGTCAAGTTGCCTAACTCTAATTTTTTTGAATTTTTTGCCACTTAAGGGCCTTTTTTTTCATGATGATCCTACACATACCCGTACCTCATGACGATAGCTTCTGATCTTGAACTTCACCATGCACTGCTCATTGACCAGAACTTTGTGGTCTTTCTGCAACCAAGCAATCCGATATGGATGTGGATTTCTTTCCCTTTTCAGCTTCAACTTTGTAGCCATCTCATCTGACACCATATTATCAGTGCTCCCACTGTCAATAATGACATCACAACATTTTTCTTCACACTTGCACCTTATGCAGAATAGATTCTTCCTCTGTTCTAGCTTTTTCTCTTGAGTCACCAGAGCTCTTCTAACCACTAGGGCATCTCCCCTTTCAACATCATCTGAACGCTCGGATTGAGCCTCCTCATCTACATATGCAACCATTCCATGACCTTCCGATCTTCTGTTTGTCCTTGATGTTGTGGACATTCATAGGCTTGGTGCCCTTCTTCACCATAATGGAAACAAGTTCCTCTAAAACCACCTCTTCCGGGTCCTAGCCCAGATCTTCCTCGTCCTCTACCTCTTTGATCACCACTGTTTTGATCATGAGGGCAGTAGAAGTTATCATTCTTCTGGCTTCAACTAGTACCCACATCTTCATTTTTCCTTTCATCCTCATTTCAGCTCCCAAAATTTCTTCCACTACCCCTTCCACTTTGACCTCCTCGTCCTTTTTGCTTGCTGTCAAATCTTTTGTTCAACTTCTCCTCAACTTTCAAAGAAAACTGGTATGCATCCTCAATGGTGGTCATTCTAACTAAGCTTAGCTCCTCTTGAATGCTCGTTCGTAACCCATTAAGATAACAAGCTACCTTCTCCTTGTTGGCCTCTGCATGGCCCGTTCTAATGATTATCTTGTGAAAATCTTCTATGTATTCTTTCACAGATCTATTTCCTTACTTCAACCCTTGCAATTTCTTCAGCAGATCTAACTCGTAGTCCACTGATATGAACTGCTTCTTCAGTTTCTCCACCATGCAATCCCAATTGTTTATCTTTCCTTTTCCTCTTTGATTTCTCTCCAACTGGACCTCTTTCTACCAAATATTGGCATGGCCCTTTAACTTAATTTTTGCAAACTTAACCTAATCTGAGTCCTCTACTTTTTCATACTCAAAATATTCTTCTAGCTCATTGATCCAATCGATCAACTCTTCCGGGTTTAGACTTTTGGAATAACTGGGGACTTCTATTCTAGCTCTTTTTTCAATCTTCAAAATGGCCCTAATCAGCCGCATTTGATCTTGATCAATCGCTTCTTCTTCCTATTCTACATTTGTATCTTCCACCTCTTCTTCATCTTCGCTTTCTCCTCTCCTTCCCAGGTTTAACCCTCTTCTCATTTTTTCCTGTAATGCATCAATTTGTCTCTGGAGGGCTCTGAAACCCTCAGCTGCAATTGGATCTCTTCCACCAACATTTCTACCACCTCAGCCACCTCTGGCACCACCATGCCTACCAGGCATCACTCTTGGAGGCATCTTAAAAACCCCAAACCCACAACCACGGTCCTGGTGTGAACTACCTCATAATCGACGATTTGTCCACATGCTCAAGAAAACCCACTCTGATACCACTTGACGAGGGAGCAAACCTGAGACAAAAAAATGATGCAAACAACTAAAGAAATTTAATTATTTTTTAGAATGAAATTTCTTACATGCAGAGGATCCCAAATCCTTGAGCTTTGCAATACATGCAAGCTACAAAAGTTAAAAAATTACAGAAGTTACCCTTTTCATAGCATGCAAACTCTTTTCCCCAAAAAGCTACTCAAAAATCAGAAACTAGCCCATAAATAGCCCCTTTTTAGTTTGAAGCCAAAAAAAACATTCGAGTTATGAGGTTTGGTGGTTTGGCACCAAAAATTACAAATTGAAATTCAAAATTTGAGTCCTAATTCAAAAATTGGCAATTTTCCAAAAATCAGCCAACTTCCGAAAGCCATAACTTTTGAGTTGGGACTTCGTTTTTTGATCCGTTTGAACCGTTGGAAAGGTATCGAAGTGAAGAATGTGCTATAAACTCACTCTGCTAGTTTTAACAATTTTTGGGCTGATACGGAACCGTTTAGTGCCTCAAATTGGACTCAAAATTTTTCTAAGGGCAAAATGCAAAAACTAAAACTTAAATAACTTTCAAACTGTGAATGACCTTAACCTGATTCTTTGTCCAAAGTGCTTATTTTTCAGTCCTAAACCTTCCCATAATTTTTTGTCTTTCCACGCCTTCAAATTCACACCTACTAAAAATAGCAGTTGAGTAGAAAAAATAGAAAAGCGGTTTTGAAAGTTGGGAATTCTTATTTGACGAAAAGGGTATCCAGAAATGCAAAAACATCTACAAAAAAAAAAAAAACAGGAACATAAATGGAAAGCATATTTTTGGGTGATGCAAGATTGCCCTCACACCAGTGGATGCTCCTACATCATTGTTAGTTTTGTTAATACATTTAGCAAAACTAAATTTGACAAAAATAATTTGATTAACCTCCTTGACTTCCTATTAGTAGCTAGCTAGTCTTCACCCTTCATATTATATGGTTTTTTTGATGAAACAATAAACAATTGTTTTCTATCAACAAACAAGTCTTCCATCTTTAGTGTCCATAACTCAGAATTATTTCGATTAGTTTTTATATCTTTATCCTTGTGCTTTTTGTAATTATAATTCACAGAGAGAAATTCATTTGTACAAATTCCAATGAAGGCAAATTTTATTATAGGAAAAGGAAACCATAACCTTTCAAATTAATCTCAAACCAAGATTTGATACTACATGTGGGATAAAATAAGTGTGATAAAACTATACAACATTAGTATTGCATGGACAATTTAAAATTATAATACAATACATGAAAATTTAAGTTAATACATAGTATTTTAACTTGGCAAACCCTTTTGGGTAAAATACATAGCATAGTAGAAGGTTTCGCTCATGCAAAATCTCAATTGTTCTTTAATACACTACCAAATCTCTGACTTCACCCTTAGACACATCAAAAATTGAACTTTCCATAGTGCATGGAATCATGTAAAAGATAAACATGAGTATTTTAAATAGATGGATGAAACTAAAAGAGTCCAAAATAACACCATTTTTTAAAATATTAAAAAATTTAAAAAATAAAAATTCACAATTTTCTAATTAACTTACAAAATAGATTCCATCCTAACTATTAAACATTAGAAGTATACAAAACTTATTCAATTAAAACAACCATTTAAACTAACGCTATAAATTTAATTTTAGAATTTTAATTAATCTTTAAACATTAATTTATTTAAATGACTTAAGTGTTAAAAGTAAATTGAAATCAAGAACTTTATATCTTTAAATAAATAGTATACCATAACTTCATCATACATTCCATTTAGATATAAAATGCTAACTAATTATCCTATTTTAAAATTGTTAAACACTATTATTAACCATTTGAATAATTCTATGTATGTGTATGTGCATATATATATATATATATATATATATATATATATATATATATATATATATATATATATATATATATATATATATATAAGCATATATGCATATACACATGTATATACATCTATATGTGTATATATATACATATGTATGTATGCATATGTATGCATATATAGATATTATTTTGTCCATTACTATCACATTAAAAATTTGATTGGTTATAAATTTGTAAAGAAAATACTATTATAAAAATTCACCTCAGCTCCAGATGTACAAACAGATTAAAAATAAAATACCAGAAAATTGCCAAGTCGCATGAATCGTAACAATAAGAAAAGAATATAAGGTTCAAGAAAAATGTACTAATTTAAATATACTACTTTGATCAATCACCCATCTTAAAAGAGTCTTCTTTAGCATCGTGTTTGCTCATGGTATGGAGTAGTCTTATCACATGACTCATATCAGGTCTCTCTTCCTTGTTACGCTCAGCACATTTGAGGGCTAATTTTGCCACAGCCAAAGCATTCGTGAGATCACACTGATCACAGTCTTCCATTCTCAGCCTTTCATCCAAAGCTTCTTCTAAACGATTGCAGGCCATCATATAGCGTACATAGTCTGGAATATGAAACTGGCTTGAGCCTCGTTCATTGTCAACATGCTTCTGCCCTGTTATCACCTCCAACACCACAACACCAAAACTGTAAACATCATGCTTGTAGGAGAGTTTGTGGTTGAGACAATACTCTGGAGCCCAATACCCTCTAGTTCCCGCTATTCTATCAGTTGATCTGTGGTGCCGTCCCAGTCCACATGCCTTGAAAGCCCAAAGTCTATAATTTTTACCTCGTTATGCTTACAGTCAATCATCAGGTTCTGAGGTTTGATATCTAGATGTATGATTTTATTGAGATGTAAGAATTCTATTCCTTCAGCGATACTTAATATTATCCTCAGACATTGCTTCCAATTCAAAGAGAACTGTGCACCATTTCCCCTCAAGTATTCATCAAGAGTACATCCACTAACATATTCATAAACCAAATAAAATGTGTTTTCTTCAATACACCATGCAATTAGAGAGACTAAATTTTTGTGCTCCTTACCTTGCAGAAGTTTCACTTCATTCTCAACAAATTTCTTGCTGTCTCTCCCTGCACGTTTTATTTTCTTTATAGCCACATCTTTATCTTTCAAATTACCCTTATATACTCTTCCAAAGCCTCCTTCCGCAATTTCGCATTGTTGGGTACAAAAGTTTTGCATTTGAATTATCTCATTATGTGTAAGGTTTGTGAAGGTGGGTAGTGAAGGAACTTGATCCAATTGCTCTTGTTCTTCCTGGTCCTGCTCTGTTTCATTTCCAGTTAGATTTTCTGACGTCAATGCTACCCAATTTTCAGTTTGTCCATTTTCTATAGCTGCAGTAGGCTGAGGCGGAGAGGAACCCATTTTATATAACGCATAGTAAAAAAGACCTTTTAGCAACAGTAGGAGCAGGATTCCACCAGCTGGAAAACGAAGATACAAATTATAAATTGAGCAATAACATTTGGTTACACTACATAAAGGTGGTTCCACTCTGAGTTAGATAATGAGACTGATATTTAGGTCCTTACCAACAGAAACAGGAGTTTTCCATTTTTGTTGTCTCCTGTTGGATTTGTGCTTGTTCTGTTGTTTCCCTAACATATGAGATTTATCAAATTCAATTAGTTCCAATAAGCATAAAATATGAATGGAAGAAATTTTCAATAAAACTTAATAATGGTAGATGCTTTACTTCAGGGAAACACTGAAGAATAGATGATATTCTTCAGAAGAGGTGACAGACGAATTTATACACCTTTAATTGAAAATTTGACAGATCCAATGTAATACTAATAATTATGTTAGACTATGCGATGACAGGTGTGGCAGACATGTTAATCCAATGTAATACTAATAATTATCTTTGATGTTTGGAAAGGACAACTATCAATGTAGGATACTAGAGACCGTTAATCTGAATCCTGAATTGCCATTCTATTTGTAAACAAAGAATTTTGCTTGATATAGCCATTCCAATAAATTATTTTTGTCAAATTTAAAAGTGGTTTTGCAAAACGTGTTAAGCAAAGTACGAGATTCTGCTTTCGCTTGTATTTGTTTGACATTTACTAGATTTGTAATTCTTATAAACATTGTAGTAGCTAATGGAAAACTGTTTGAAAGTGGAAGAGGTGATCATTCAGATGCCTGAAGTGTGTTTTTGCCAACACATTTTAGACATTTTAGTGGCATTTAAGATTTATCAAGAATGGTGTTAGATTGTTTTAGTTGAAGCTGGGTTCAGCAAGTGTAAGTTATTAGTGTTTTAAATGTTGATACTTAGTTGAATTAGAGTATGTCTGTAACGTTTGCCAACTATCACAGTATATTATAGCTGGGTGAAGATGTTCTGAAAAATTGTAGTGTCATATTACCTTTCGAGACCTAATTTCAAATTTGAAACCCCAAATAAAAGATCTATCGGCTACATATATTGTATAAATAGAACCCAAAAATTGAAAAAACAGAAAAACACCTTTACTATGGGAAAAACGGGAGAAATGTCAAAAGTATTGCTATCTGTACCACAAGACGATCAACAGCGTCCTCTGCTATTATTGTTAATTTGGCCTAATTCATAAACGATGATAATAAAGGAAAACATCTTAACATACCAGTATTCCGATAAAGAGTACCAGTGCTTGGGGTCGAGCTTGGTTGGGGTTGAAATCTCGGAGTATTCCCATCTATACCACAAAGCGATCAACAACGTTATCTGCTATTAGTGTTAATTTCATCAAATTCATTAAGCAAATTTAGTTGAAGGAACTTAACATACCGGCTTGATAAGGGATAAAATACACTCCGTAAAATTGTGGTATCGCATAACGGAATTTTAAACTTCAAAGCCCAAATAAAATGGCTATCTATTGTGTAAAAGCAACCCCAGAATATGAAAAATACCTTTGCTAGTGGAAATGCCGGGTGGAAGAACAGGAGGTCGAGATGTCGAAGTATTCCTATCTATACCACAAGACAATCAACAGCGTCCTCAGCTTTTAGTATTACTTTCAGAAAATTCTTAAACGAAGTTAGTTGAATGAAAGTAACTTAACATACCCATTTGATAAGGAATGAAGTATACTCTGTTCGCCCGTATAATGTCTGGGTTCTGGATGTTGTTGAGGCTTATTATGTCGCCAATGTTGGAGTTAAATTTTCTAGTTATCTTCCAAAGCGTACCTTTTGGTGGAACTGCATAAGAAATAATTGAATGCCATCGAGGAATAGGGCACCCACAACCCAGAGCTAGCTCTATCTTATCCCCCGTTTTGTATGTCCTAAATTGTTTTTCTGTCCATGCAGTATGGCTAAAATACTTATCAGAAATCTGTTTTTCATATAAACCCCCATCAGAAGTTTTCACTGTATAATTCAACCTGTAAAAGAATCCCTCCACTCCCAAGAAATCTGAGCAAGAGCACTGAATTTTGGCCAAATAATTTGGCCCATTAAAGGGAGTCATTTCTTGGGTAGAAATGTTCAATCTGGATGCAATAGATTTCAAGGGTTCAGTAACATTACGGAGATAAATGTAAGCATCACAATTGAGAACAGTTGAAGTGGAGCAATTAAGGGGTGTGAATGTTTCAGCCCAAGTTGAAGTGTAAAGCCAATCTGAAAGTAAAACTGCTAGAAAAGCACCAGCTTTTGAAACTTTGTTCATGTTTACAAGGCTTTACCAGATCATCAATCTTAATGCAATCTTTTCTATTAAGGCTTGGGAGCTAAATATTCCATTTGCTTTACGTGTCTTGAATTTTTTAGTTTGACTCCGACATTTATAATTAAAGTTTATTTGTGTAATAAATTATCAATCAAAAAGATTGTATAAAGAAAAGAAGTCTCAAAAATCTGTATAGTAGAAATAGTATATATAATTTAAATTAAAAGTAGAATGATAGAAAGTAAGGGCTTCACGATGGTGTTTTCATTTGGGAAAGTATATAAAAAGTGTAGTATAGTTAAATTTTGTATTTGAAAAATTTAATTGTTTTTCAATTTAATAATAAATTTTTCTTGCTTCAGTCTTAAGCATATGGAGGTATAAATAGATATATTAAAAGAGGTTTTATACATTATATGAAGGTATGCAAAATATAAACATTAATATTTTAAAATATGAATAAAAATTTTAAATATTTAAAATAACACAACTCCAAAAAATATTCTTAAAGATTAGAAAAGGTTGATCACATCTAGATTATTGACAGGGCATCTAGACTATTAAACCCCAAAATTATACAATACTTATCCAACATTCTTCCCCTCGTTAGATACTTTCGCAAAAAGAAGATAGTGTTACAATATAAAAGAAAAGGTAGGTGGCAAAAGCTACACCCTAAAATTCTATACGGGACCAAGTCCAAACTAAAGGAAAAGAGTCCAAAGGGACAAGCTTGAACATAATATAGAAAATCTAAGTAGCTAACACAACATTAATAATAGGGGGGTCTTTATTGTCAGGCTCTCCTCAAGCATCATTGGGGAAGGATTATCATCAATCATCTCCTAGCTAGTGAGAGAACCCTTTTCTTTAGGGGCATTCTTTGAAGGTTCTTGAGATTGAACTAGAGAAATGGTCCACTCTAATTTAGAATATTTTCTAGAGATTGGCTAACAAAGAGCACCATTCCAATTAGAAGAGGTTAAAGGTACCCATAAGCACAAAGACGAAATACCAATGACATTCTCTATTTCTTATGGGCTATGATCCATAGGACTAGGAACTATAGTCTTTTCTAACAAATTAGTTGTCACCTCACCAATGTCATCAAGAAGATGAAGAGGAGGGAGGAAAAACTCTAATGATAGTTTATAGAGTGTTACCTCAATGATCCAAAGTCTTTTACAAATGTGTCATGTCATGTGTAACTTTTATTTCTTGCATTTGAATCTACATAAAAGAATTAGAGTAAATCATAGCTTTAGTATATAAAGAGAAATAAACATCAATTGAACATCCTAAATAAAGTATTGCATTTTTATTTTTCTAAATGAGAAAAAATTCTATCATAAAAGCATGTCAAATCTACATATACTTGGGGTTGGGGCCCTAGCTCGGTTAGCTAAATCTTTCTTGTTGCAGGAGGTTGGTCACGAGGTCTAGTCTCCCCCACCCCCATGGCACCAGAGGGCATGTCGCGCCAGCACTGCCGATCACAATAAAATTTTTACCAGGCGCACTGCAGTTTATAGGGGGTCATGCTACCCGATTCCTGCAGTCTAAAAATAAATAAATAAATAAATAAAAATCTACATATACTTGAAATGAAGATAACGCCAATCTCCTATCAAAATCATATGCCATGAAAAATGAGCAAGTTTAAAAGGCCTATAAAAATCATGAATCTAATTCCAAACATCTTGACTTCTTTTAGAAAACTAGAAAAGATGCTTGATCTAGTCTTTAACTATCTATAAAATGGACAATGAGAATTATAAACTCTCAAATATGTCTAGTGAGAACTAGGTAGAAGGCCTTAATAATGAATGCACCAAGAAAATGGGCTGGTTTAGGCTTAAAAATGCAATGTACTAGTCAAAATACTTATTGAAATATAGCCTTAATCCTTCTACATTTTTTTTGTAGAAGGATAACAACTATGCTAGATTCTAAATATTAGAATTAGCATCACATTTTAAATAGCAAATGACACATAAACCTATCAAAAACCTACAATAAATGAGACCATCATTTCTAGGATTTCATTAGGATGAAAATCAACAAGGTGTATAGATTGACTTTAAATGTTCAAGATGAGCCAATTAGACTTGGATTTGATCATTTTGAGTCTTAGGAATGAATTGGAAATTATTTTAAATGATTGACCTAATTAGACTATATGACCTAATAAGATAAGTGCAATTTTTTAATAACTGATAAACAAAAATAGTCAAGTTTTGACAAATCTAGAAGGTGTAGAGGACTATGTACTTAGAAAATTTGGTCTGGATGTGCCTACATGGACTGTATCGCCCCATGGAGATTCACTCTTTGAAAGGGGGCCTTGCTCAATTTGTGGGGTCCTCCGGTGTTGGATCTATGCTTTGGTTTTCTGTCTACAAATTTGTTGGAATGTAATCAGTAAATTTTGTAGGTGAGTTTATGTTTCTTCACAAGATTGATGACAACAATTGTAACAATTCAAAATGGACCTTCAAAATCTGTTCAATCCTCTTCAAACCTATTACTTGCACATTCATAAAGAGGGAAAATTTTAAATTCCATATAGAGGCTTCCCTTAGTCAAACCCCATGTAAGTGTTCCCACTTCCACAATGACAATGCCAATGATAAACCAATAATGAAAAGGAAGGAAATAATGAATGAACACAATGCTACAAGTCACCACCCTTCAATGGCTTCCTTGAAGGACTGAAGTCATGTACATTAGGGTATGTGCAGGATCATCATGGAAAAAAAAAGCCCTTAAGTGGCAAAAAATTCAGAAAAATCAGAGTTAGGCAACTTGATGTAAAAATTTGAATAAGTTATCTATATTATTTCAAAAATAAGTAAGAATAGAATCAGTACAAAATTAAATGTAGTTTCTAAAACTACTAAGTTTGTTTAAAGAAAAAAAATCTATTTGGTGAAAATTTGAAATTTCAATGTAGTATTACTTAAATTTTAGGGAAAAAAGAAGAAGTAGGTGTTTGTCTAACCATCCAAACCACAATTAAATGATGAATTTTTTTTCTAATACTTTAGATATAAGTAGAGGACTCATGTCCTGATGTGATGCATAATTTTTTGTAATATTTTTTCCACGTAAATAATTAATTATGAATTATTATAACTTTTAAAAAATATAAAAACTCTTATGTCTAACCACCTTAACTTCGTCAAAACTTCATGAAATTCAATTTTTCTTTTTTTAATCCTATAGTATGCAAAGCATAGAATGTGATGCATGTTTTGGATTCAAAAAATGTGATATCGTTTGAAAGCTATAGATGTTTTTCAATTAGCCTATCAATTAGGACTTTAGTCATAATTCGAATAGAAAATGAATAATAATTACTTATTACATTCAAAGTAAAGCATAATTTATATTGGTGGAAAGTTGAGAATCTCCTTTAAAAACCCTTTCCATTTCATCAATTTTGGGTAAAAAAAAAATCATCAGCCACATACCAATCATATTGGCACTTTTTGGCCCATCATGATCTTGCACATACCCATCACTTCAACAATCTTAGATCTTGCTCGATCAATTTTCTTGAATTCTTGAATGCTTTGGAGACCTACAACAATGTTAGCCTTCACAAAACATGACCATGAATACACCTAGAATTTGACATGAAGTTGGATCTTGAATTATTATAATAAACTCTGATGGTTTTTTCTTAATTATGTATCTTAGATTTCAGATGATAAAATAACTAGGTATTTATATGCATTTTTCTAACTTCACAAAAATTAGATTCCAAAAGATGACACTTCATATTTGAATTTTGGATGTTAATGTACCACCAACAACATATTTGAATTTGGGTCTTGGATAAGAAAGAGGACTCATTCATCCATGGGAAACTAGGTCCTACCCCAAATTTATAGAACACTCAAAGTCAGGGACAATTAAATGATTGGACACATTTTTTTAATTCTTGTCCTTCAAAAAATGGTAAAAATTAGGCATTGGAATGCATAATTTGGAAAATTAGGAACTAATAGTATGAAATTGTTAAGGTATACAATTTTCTACACTACATTTAGCTCCCACTTTAGTGAGAGTATAAATTTATGCTCAGACTCACTCTAATGTAGAAAAGTGTGTCAAGAGGGGTTCAATTGTACAAATTTTGAAGGAATGAGATGAATAAGGATCAAGTAGGTTGATCAAGCCCCCAAGACCTAAGATCCCATGGAAAACCAAGATAAGAAAAAAGGAACACACATGTATGATATGCAACAAGATAAGATACACAAGCATACATGTCTTGAAACATGAACTACAAAACAGGCTATGGACTATGAAGTTGTATTATGTTAAGACCCATACAAAATACATTCATGTCTCACACAATAGAAAAGTATGATATTTTCTATGTGAATCACAAAATGGAAGGCACACAAGCTAGTGAAGTCCAATATTCACTAGGTGAGCAACCTAGATAGAATGGGAAACACACTACGTCTACAAGGTGCACCCATAATGGTGGAAAAATGGAAAACACACATGAGGTCTACAAGGTGTTCCTAACTATACCAAGAGTTATACTCCTTGATAATCTTAATAAGGTTCCACAAGATGCAATGCTAATGCTACACTAAATTGAACTCTTGTGAACAAGGTGACACAAAAAAATGCCAATATCAATGTCAATTGTTAACACATCACTAAGTCCAACACCTATGAACAAAGTGAAGCAAAATAATGACAATGTATGCCCAAAATTTAAATAAATTACAACACACCATGCTATGATCAATTAATTTAAAGTAAAATATGCTAAATGCTATGTAAGAAAGGATCACAAGATCTTATTTGGAAATTCTTATGCCAGTGATATGTTTCCAAATAAACTAAATAATGATGAGAGGATAAAAACAAACATTTTGGGTCAGCATGGAAGAGACCTAAATGTCGAAACGGCTTGCATTATCCACAAAAGGAAACACAAGATAAAGAAAATATAAAGTTTATGACATATAGAACAATTGACATACATATAGAAAAATTTCACAACAGGTTTGTTTCCTTTGTATCCTTGTGCCAACAAAGCAACAATGGTAATCCAAATAATTTTCACAAACATAAAGACACAAAAAGAAGAACAGTATGGGAGATCACATCACATACAAGCAAACACAAAGAATATAGAAAGAAAATACACTAAAGAAGTACTTCATATGTGAGCCAACCTAGAGTAGGATGTATGCATCCCAATCTTTATCATAATAAATAGAAGGTGGAAAACTAGCCAAAGGGACTACAAAAAGTGTAATACTAGAAGTATCTCTAGCTGCAACATGTGGTTGGTCACTCTCATCAGGAGGATCATCATGTTTGTCCCCATCTAATTTTGTTTCCTTTGAAAATAAAATATTAAGCTCATTATGCACCTCTCCATCAATTTTAGAAATTTCATCATCATCATGCAAATTGATCACAATGGGAGGTTTAATGACAATTGCATTAAAATTCTCTTTGTTTGTTTTCTAGTTTCGGTTCTATTTCTTATTTTGGTGAAAGTTGGATTTCTTCTTGCGTTGTTTCCATGGGTGTTGGACTATCATGCACTATTTTTTTCTTTTCTTCCAATTGGCAAGTAATTGTAGGAAATCTACACCTATTCTCTTTAACATTTCTATTTCTTCATGCATGATTTTCAAGTTGTGATGGGATGGGAGAATGGGTTATCAACCATTTTCTTCTATTATTCCCTTAGGAGAGGATCTAAAGGAACTTTCAAGGGTTGGGAAACCATTGTCTCTTTTGGTTTATAAGCTTGTTTTATCTTTGGATACACAAAAGGAATCATTTTATTATCTCTTGGTATTTTTTAGGAGATGGGTAGAGGAATTGCATCATACTTATCTTGGTTACTTGGAAGGGTTTTTGGCTCAATCATAGGTTCATCGTGATGGGATGAGGAGAAGAAACAACCATGGACCTCTCACATTTAGGAACATTACTAAGAGATAACTCTATTATGTGCTTTCCTTTGAATTTTTTATATGACTTAAAAAAAATATTCATGAGGCTTTATAGGTTTTGTAGTGTAAGGAATTATATATCTTTACAATTTCACACTATGTTTAGGTCATTTAATTAAATGGACTTAATTAAGCTTCTAATTTTCTAAATTATATATTCCAAGGCCTTATTTTTCCTTGTTTCTGAAAGGAGAACCTATATTTAATTAATGTAATTCATATTTTAAATAGCCTCGAATATGTGTCTCTTGGAATTTTAGGCTAGGACCAATTTTCCCAAGGAAGAATGGGTCCCCCTTAACCCCTAGGTCCTAATTTTTAATATGTTTTTGGCAGTCTTTTAATGATTCAAATTTCATAAGCAATTGCCAGCTTTTGGAATATATTTTTTGGGAAAATAGATAAACACCTATAAATACATCATCTTTTAATCAATTGTAATCTAACAATTAAGAAGCTACATGATTAAATATTCCTCTTAAAAAATATTATTGAAAACATCATTCAAGAGTAGGTTTTTCAACCATTTTTTGCAGCATTCAAGATCCTATCATCATGTTCAAGATTATGTGTGTTCATGTCATCTTTTGGAGGCTAATATGCATTATTGATCCTTAAATAATCCAAGCATTCAAGTACCAAAAAAATCAAGAAAAGCAAGATCAAGTTCTTTGGAGTGATGTTTTTGACTTCAATCCTCCAAGGGAATCCATTAAAGGTTTAGGTGAGTTGTAACAAGCAAGTGTTCATTCATCATCTCCTTCCATTTTTCAATTTCCATTATCTTTCTATCAAGGTTTAATTACCAAACTTGGGGTTTGACCAAGGTAAACCCCTATTTAAACAAACAATTTTTCCTCTTGTTATATGTGTATATTATAGGTTATAGAAAGATTGAAGAGATCTTGAAGAAAATTTTTGCTTTGGTGCATTTGCGGTCATTGTTGTTTTCAAGCGATGGAAACTAGGTTGTGGATTTTATTTCCAACTTTTTTTTAGTGGGACCTATGCCAAGTAGAAGCCAAGATCCAACATCAGCGGACTATCAAAACTTATTCCAGACACCTTAACCAGGACCCATTCCCCCTAGGGTGAACCTGTCCTTCAAAATAGGTCAAAATCATTTTTTGGTGTTAGGTACATGTGTCCAAACCCTTCTCAAATCTACCTACAACTATAATTTTGATTTTTTTATATTCAGAAAATTGAATTTTTTTGTTCATTCTTACAGTTCCATTATTTTAAGGGCATAAAATCATTTACATTTAGTTCCTTCTCTTCCTACCATCATAAGGAATTGAGAATCAAGTTTGATTGGCTTACTATTGAGGTTGAAATTTAGTCTCTACACCTTGTGATCTATTTCCTAATAAATTTTGCGAAAAAAGATCCACCTTTCATCGTAGATTCTTTGCATGTAGGATCTAGGACACCACTTTTTTTCATCCATTCCATTTTAGCATTCCCCCAAATTCCCTATATTTCATTTTGGTGAATCTGAAAATATATATCATCTTTTTATAATTTGGAGATCATTAAAACCCTAGATCTAAGTCTTGCATCACCTTGTTTTACATTACTTTTAGGGTCACAAATTGCATATTTGCATCATCTAAATTCATAAAAATAAAAAAATATTGCACACATTTTGTATATTAGATTGCATAAAAGTGTGTTTCAATCATTTAGATCAGAATTACTTCCAAAAAATGGATTCAAAAAGTTGTCATTTTTATCATACATTATCATTCAAATTGCATTTGCATTTCATCAAATTTCTAGAAAAAATTGTCACTAAAGAATTTGTTTTCAATTAGGAACAATAATATTAAATATCAAATGAAACTATAGACACTAAAAATTTTCCCAGGCTTGCGATTTCTAAATTCTCCATCATTTCCTCTTTTGTCTTTGATAATTAAATAATTAAATAATTTAATTATTTTCTAAAGTCATAATTTTTCTATTAATTAAATAGTTTTAATTATTTAATTAATTAATTTTTTTCTTTCCTATTGTAGGTGGTTGGTCACGAGGTCTAGTCTCCCCACCCCTGTGGTACCGGAGGGCATGTCGCGCCAGCGTTGCCGGTCACGTTAAAAAGTTTACCAGGCACACTGCAGTTTATATGGGGTTGTGTTACCCGATTCCCGCAGTCTAAAAAAAAATTTTAAAAAATAATTCATTTTTTTATGTTTATTCCTCCTTGATTAATTAAATAAATTTAATTTATTTAATTACATCACTAATTAATTCCTCTTCTTTCTAAAATTAAATAAATTCTTATTTATTTAATTTTTGTCCACTTTCCACTATAATTAAAATATTTTTTAATTATTCATCAGCCTTTTCTCTCATAAATTAAATCCACTCTCTTGAATTTTGAATTAAATCATTATTTAATTCAAAATGATTCCTTTTGTCACATTCCTCTATAATTAAATAATTATTTTAATTATTTAATTATTCATTGGCCACCTAAATTAAATAATTTTTATTATTTAATTTCTCCTATCACCTCTTTATCCGTGTCAATCTTATCTTCCACATCAAATCTTATCTCTTGACATCTCATTTAATCATGGCCCTTGATTGAATTCTCTCATAATTCAATCTCAACCCTTCATCTTTATCATTGCCCTAATTTTTCCCTAACCCTATTTCATACTACAACTTTCAATCTTGGCCATTGATTAAGATATCTTATTGGAATCCAATCTCAACTGTCAATCTAAATCAGACCTTGCCTATAAATCAACCCTCTCATAAGCCATTTAGGGGGTTGATTCTTCAAGTATCTTTATGCTATCAAAATCATTCTTGAATCATTCATCCATTTTTGTCTATCATCATTCATCTATCATCTCCATCTCAATGTTATGCTACTGAATTGAGCAACCAACATATCAAATCAATCGAATAATTCATCCATCATTGCATCTATTTGAGGTACTGAAGATTTGGATTAGGTAATGCATGTTATTTGTTTTATCATTTTTTATTTTATCTAAATTTTTCATATACAAAAACATTCAAAATTTAATTTTTCAAACCCCTGTCTAAAGACTCATTCAACCTAGGGTGAACCTATCCTTTTCTACACAAATTTCAAATTTTTTGTACATTTATCTATATTTGTTTGCTTCATACTCCTTTACTAACACATCTCTATTTTAGTTTCAAAAATTGCATATTTCTATATGTTTCCATTCATTTTAATTAGAAAGAAAATGTGCATTGTTTGAAATCTATATTTGCATTCAAAAGTAATGATCTATCAAGTTTATGCATTTAATATCAGTCAATTATCATATTCATATCTAAAATTAGCAAACATGTTTCCTTTTCAAACATATGGTTTCCATAAGGTGTCACATGGCTTGTATGAATTTGTCACCTCTCTACTTATCAACATAGCCTAAGCAAAAGAAATGAAACCATTGACAATCATGTTAGTTACCCTCATAAACTCTCTTTCATTAGTATGAATGTTATAATGCTAGAGGGTATGTGTAGGATCATGATGGGCCAAAATTATGGGTATGTGTAGGGTATGTGGGTTACGACTTTTTTTTTACACAAAATTGATGAAACGAAAAGGGTTTTTTAAGGAGATTCTCAGATTTCCACCAATATAAATTATAGTTTACTTTGAATTTAATAAATAATTATTATTCATTTTCTATTTGAATTATGACTAAAGTCATGATTGATAGGCTGATTAAAAAACATCTATAGCTTTCAAATGGTATCACATTTTTTGAATCTGAAACATGTGTCACATTCTATGTTTCACATACTATAGGATTAAAGAAAAAAATGAATTTCATGAAGTTTTGACCACGTTAAGGTGGTTAGACATGTGAGTTTTTATATTTTTTAAAAGTTGTAATAAAAAATCCATAATTAATTATTTACTTGGAAAAATATTACAAAAACATATGCATCACATCCGGACATGAGTTCTCTACTTATATCTAAAATATTATAAATTTTTTTATCATTTTATTGTGGTTAGGGTGGTCATACAGACACCTACTTCTTATTTTTTCCGTGAAATTTTAGTACCACTACATTGAAATTTCAAATTTTCACCAAATAGATTTTTTTTTTAAAACCTAGTAGTTTAGAAACTACATTCAATTTGCTACAGATTGTACTCTTACATATTTTTGAAATAATATAGATAACTTATTCAAATTTTTACGTCAAGTTTCGTAACTCTGATTTTTCTAAATTTTTTGCCACTTAAGGGATTGTTTTTTCCATGATGATCTTGCACATACGCTAGAGAAAACAATCATGGATAATCAGGAAAATCCTAGACTCCTAGTAATTATTATCCCCATAGCCACCCTCCTTGTGAAGAAGGTTCCTTAGTGTTAGAAGAATCAATCATTGAGTTCCATAAGAATCATGTTTGTGCCTCTCATGATTATTCTTTCACTTGGAGAGATATTATGGCAGAAGAAGATGAGATCATTAATACATTCCTTAGCACCACTTTTCCTAGGCTTCATTCACCTTCTAATACGTCCCCTATTTGTGCTAAAGATACCTTGATAGACCCAATTGTTGACCATCATGAGAATATTGTTTATGTCCCTTGAACCACCTCTCCTAGTAGGAGAGATTTTATGGTTCAAGGAGATAGAATATTTTATAAAATTCTTTCAAAAGACAATAAAGTTACTTATAAGGATAAAAATAATGTCACCTTAGATCCTCCTCCTTTACACCAAACCATTTCCCAACCAAGAAAAAGGGATAAGTGTTCAAAGAATCCTATAGTCCATGATCCTCTTGACCATTTACATTCCCTATTATATGAATCCAAAACTAAGCATGATTTCTTCAAAATTTTATATTGTGAGTTGATTAAATTACCCCCTAAATCACACAGATTAACTAGAAAACAAAGAAATCAAAATAGACCATATTGTGCACACCATAGAATGTTTGACCATACAAATAATTGTACTCACTTGTAGGAGATATTAAGATAATTTCATCCCTCTAAGAATCAAATTGGATAGCATGCACAAGCTTTTCTCCTTGCCATGTGATAGTTGTAGAATCTTAGCATACTTATTATTACATGTACTACACTTTATGCAAATTATATTTCCTTTTTCAAGGAAAAACATATGATCATCCATTTTCATCCCATCCTTGTCCTACATTTGGGGGGAAAGAGGTTAGGTAGCCTTGTCCTAGTATCGTACTCATTTTTTCCCCTTTTTCTAGTTATCTACCTTTCATATATGATGAACAAGATTGGGATGCAGATGACTTGTTGTAGGTTGGATCACATGTGTCATACTAATCTCTTTCTTTTATTTCTATGTTATTTGTGATTTCATGTATCTAATGTGATCCCTTGTATCTTGCTACTTTGTGTGTCTTTATGTTTGTGAGCTTTCTTTGGGTGACCTTTGTTACTCTATTGGTGCAAGGATACAAAGGAAGTGAATATGTCATGACACTCTTCTATTTGTATCTCTATTCTTCTATCTGTCATAAAAATTATTTTATTATTTTATCTTATATTTTTCTTTTAGGGATGATGCAAGGTGTTGAGACATTTAGGTCTCTTCCATGTTGATTCAAAATATTTTATGTGTTTTCTCACTCTATGTGTCATTCCTCCTTTGTGTTCATTTTTCTACAAAGTATTTCAGAATGATGATGGTTCCAAGCTCTATTATATCATTGTAGCAATGACATACTCTCACCAAAAATTCTTGGATCCCTTATGTGATTCCTTTTAGATTGCATGTGGGGGAAACCTCCTTTTTCATGATATATATTTATTTGGAAACATATGATTGGAATAGGGATTTCCAAATAAGCTCTCATACTTATATTAATTGAAATTTATTATTTTCTACTTTGAGTAATTGTTCATAGAATGGTGCTTAGCAATTTCTTTAAAGTGGGGGCATACATTGGGATTATTTCATTTCAGTATTGATTATTATTTGGGCACTCACTTTTGGGGACACAATTTTTGTGATGAATTTACCCATGTGCCACCTCTCTTATGAGTGCACACCTTGTAGACCTAGTGTGTGTTTCTCATCATTTTTCCTCACCTAGTGGACAACAAATTTAGATTATCCCATGAGCATCTTATATTTTTTTTGCATAATGGAAAACAAGTTTTCACTTGTGAATTTTTTTTATGGACAACAATGCAACAATGGCTAGTCCATTCTTTTCTTTTTTTCTTTTTTGCATCAGCTTTAACATTGTATGCTAGCATATCTTGTCTTGTTGCACATATCTTACACATCTTGTGTGTCCCTTGTTGAATGCCTGAAATAATGAGAGGGAGGGGATTAATTAGTATTCACTAAAATTCATTAACTTTAGCAACTTTAAACATTCATTCAATGCATCACATTAAACTTGCAATATTAGAAAGGTACATACAAACCATACATCATATCAAAGAACACAAGAACACTAGATTTACATAGAAAACCCAAAGAGGGAAAAACTATCATGAAGATTAGCTCACAATATATTATAGGGTGATCCCATAATAGTGGTTTACAATTTTTGGCCAAACTAGACACTGAAATTATTATTTTTAACTAAATCTTCACATTCGGGCACCTATAGTGGATAAACTGTGAGGAATTTTAAGATGGTGCAAACTAGAGTCTCATCAAATTTTGTTTGTAGATTCTAAAAATATTTTTTCCAAAATTTTTGGAATCAAATTGCACTTCTTTTTCCATCTCCCACAAAAATTGATTTTTTTTAGAAAACGACATTTTTAAAAAGTGACGCACACCGTATAACACATAACTTTTTTTCCATGAAGGATAAAATTCTAATTCTTTCAAATTTAGATTTGTAACTCTGATATCTAGTGCTTCCACTTGGTTAGATAGTTTTTTATTGAAAATTTTTTCCTTAGTCAAGTTTCAAAGTGAAATGAATTACAATTCAGACACAGAGCGACTGTATAACGCGTAACTTTTTTTGTATATGTCAATTTTTTTTATTTATTTTTGGTTGGATCAAGGACTTCACTATCTGGTGCACTCATATTTTTCAATTTTTTTTTGATAATCTTCTATTTTTCCACATGTGAAGAACAAATAAATTTATTTTAGATGAAAAACCTATGTTTAATAAAACTTAAAAAACAAATACATAACAAAACCAAAACATATTAAAATTATATTCATTGGATAGCTTGTTCTAAGAAATACCATAATAATTTGAAATAAATTTTAAATGAACTCATTTGATCCCCCAAAAGCTAAATCAAAAGTGATTTTTGTCAGCATTTTGATAGGTGTAAAGGAGACGCATTTATAGGTATGGTTTAAAACTAGCGAGGTTCTATCCAAGGGGGTTTGATCTAAGGTGATTTGATCAAACCCTCTTCAATTGGAATCCTTAAAATGGAACTTTTTAAGGCTTAAATCATTATATTTTCTAAAAATATGTGATTTCAGCTAAAATTTGTTCATCTCAGGAATTGTAAACCACTATTATGACAGCACCTTATAACTGGTTATAAGATATTATAGAATGGCTCACTGTTAGGTGGACGCATTGTCGAATGGACTCACTATCCAAGAAATAGAAGATATGCCTCATTGCTAGAATAGAATTAAAGATGGCTCACTCCCAGAGATTTGAACTGATATAATGCACCTACAATATGCTAAATAAAGTTCCAATTAAGCTCTATAAACTAATTTAACACACTCCATGCTTCTCTATTATCACACTCTTCTCTATCTTTCTTAACATCACATTTGCATCACATTGGCACTCTAATAAAATAAAATCTATACAACAACTAAATCATCCTACATTTATCTGCATTACATTTGTAACCACCTACAACATTAATTAGGTTGACCTAACTAGATGAAATGTGTAAACCGATAACCTATCATCTCAAGATCCAACCATACACACCTCACAAAATAAACAAAAAAACATATAACACATCAAAATAGATCCAAAAGGACCTATAATTACTCCCATAAGTTCAATCCACACTTACTTTAACTCTACATGACCTCAAACCTTTTAGGTTGACACTGTTGGAAAAGTGACAAAGAGATGAACCAACTATTCATCTATCTTTTAACATACAAACCTACCAAACACATGCTAATTTGAAAAAAGACACTTCAGACACCTATAAACACTCCCTCCAAATTGTATAGCAAGACAATCATCCACAGTAGAATGTAGAGCATTACAATCAAGTATTCAATAATTGTAACTCTTCCATATCGAGAGTGATACTCCATCAACTCCAAATCCAACTAAGGAGGGCTTAAATATGTGAAAATTTAGATTTGGATTCCTCTAACAGGTACCAAATTACCTCATAATGAGATAAATAGATTCTTCATAGTAGAGCAATGTGGACCTCAAAATTGATTCACTATATATTAGAAATTATGCTCTGGGACTTAGGAAATTCTACAAGACATTTGGTTTGCATCAGACCAACAAAAACTACAACTATGCAATAGGTTTCTTTTACTAAATTCAATCCTTCTCATCAAATAATAGAAATACATCAATGTTTATACTAAAAAAAATTTAACATCAGTGACAACATGATATTAACATCATCTATCATACATCTTCCAATATTCTCAACGATAAACTTCCAACAATCTGCCCCTTTGTCATTAATGGCAACATGCCTAAACTATTCTCCAAACTATTTTCCCCCTTTGACAACAAGGGAAAGGGGCTCTCAATGTCAAACTTGGTAAGCTAATTCAACTATTCTCCCCCTTTGTAGACATATATACATATATGCATGAGAATAAGTCCCCCTTACAAACTTATCCATCAAAAAATGATCAAAAATGTATTGCAACATTATTTACAACTTTCACATATGTACAAAGAAATATGGAATTGCATAAATAAAACTAAAATGTACATAATCAATTGGAGGAGGGCAGAATAATCTTGTAATATACCTTCAACTTTTCAAGGTGTGACTCCCAATCCTTCTTTCCAACATCCCAATCCTTCTAGGGGTATGTGTAGAATCATGATGGGCCAAAAAGTGGCGATATGATGGGTACGTGTAGGGTATGTGGGTGACGACTTTTTTTATACCCAAAATTGATGAAATGAAAAGGGTTTTTAAAGGAGATTCTCAACTTTTCACCAATATAAATTATGATTTACTTTGAATTTAATAAATAATTAGTATTCATTTTCTATTTGAATTATGACTAAAGTCCTGATTGATAGGTTAATTGAAAAACATCTATAGCTTTCAAATGGTATCACATTTTTTGAATCCAAAACATGCATCAGATTCTATGCTTTGCATACTATAGAATTAAAAACAAAATTGAATTTCATGAAGTTTTGACCAAATTAAGGTGGTCAGACATACAAGTTTTTATATTTTATAAAAGTTGTAATACAAAAATCATAATTAATTATTTACTTGGAAAAAAATTATGAAAAAATATGAATCACATCGGGACATGAGTCCTCTACTTATATATAAAATCTTATAAGAAAATATTATCATTTTATTGTGGTTAGGGTATTTAGAAAAAAAACCTACTTATTTTTTCCCTAAAATTGAAGAACTATTGCATTGAAATTTCAAATTTTCACCAAATAGATTTGTTTTTAATTAAACCTAGTAGTTTAGAAACTAAATTCAATTTGCTACAAATTCTACTCTTACATATTTTTGAAATAATATAAATAACTTATTCAAATTTTTATGTCAAGTTTCCTAATTTTTTTTCCACTTAAAGGGCCTATTTTTTCCATGATGATCCTACACATACCCCTAGGAAAAGATAAGCATGTTACTTTGGCTTTCAAATTGCATAAGGGGGTCTTCTCCTGCATCTAGTGAACTATGTACCAAGTTATTTTGTGCTAACTTCTCTGCATGTACTACAACACTTGTCTAGGAGGTAAGTCTTGCACTTATTAGATCCCTTAGTTGATAGTATTGGACAATTATCTTTTCTTTTTGTTCTTGTAGCTATAAAAATTGTTTGTGCAAATTTTCTATTGCAACCCTTGTAGCACCACTTATGTCATTAACTAGATCATAGAATTTGGAGGCCTAAGAAATATGTGACTCAATTGAGTCCATATGATCCTTGATGCTCTTTATTGAATTAGGCCATTTTAGACAAAATTGAAACAAAAATTGTGCTTTATCCAAACACTTTTACACACGTTTCATATTTCTTGCAATTTGGTATGTGTAACACTGCACTTGTCAAAAAAATTAGTCAATCTTCTATCAGTAGCCTTCTTTATTAACTCTTTTTCCAATATTTCTTCCAAATTGGAGGAATAGTCTTTAAAAGAATCTACTAGTAGCTTCAATTTTTCCACATTGAATAAAGAATCATCAACAAATACTCTAGGAATCCCTTCTTCCAACACTTTGAATAATTCTTCAATCAAGTATGTTCTCTTTTTATGGGTTTATAATATTTCCTTCCTTGTGGAAGCATGAAACACACCACCAATTTGAATTTTCTATAAGGGAGATATATTTTTCCATGTCTACTTAACCCTAGTCCATAGGAAGTTGTAGCAATTGTGCAGATACAATAAGTTCAAATTGTAGCTACATTTCCAATAGACCCTTGAGTGAATCACTAGAGGATTCATCAAAAACCTTTGTTCTCTCCTCTTCCTTCTCCACACTCTTCTCCTTGTCTACACTTCCAAAATCTTCCTTTTTCTTCTTTTCTTAAGTAGATTTCTCACCATCTTCTAGAGGAGGCCAGTCTTCAATGTTTTGTGCTTCAAAATTCTCTAGGTTTTCTTGTATATAAACCTCCTCTTTTTGTATTGTTTGTACTTCCTCTTTCTACATTTCATAACCCTTTTCTTCTCCCACATTCTCCACTGCCAAAGATGCATTACCTGTAGCCACATCTTCATACACCTTCTCTTCTTGCTGCCTAATCTCATTTTCTATTGCATTCTCAATAGTTTCATTAACTTCTAACACAAAAGTCTCATATTGCATTTCAATTCCACTATCTGAAGAAACTTTCAATTCATTTTCTAATTCTTCTGTATTTTATAGTGTCTCAGTTTTCAACCTCTCAATATTGTCCTTTTCCCTACTTATCAAGGTGTTGAATCTTTGTTTTGTTCTAAATTTTCTACTATAGAATTGTGCCAATCTTGATTTATCTTCATCGGAAAGAGAAGAACCAATCTTCTTTATGGAATCTTTCCTTATTTTGACATCCTCATCTATTACCTCTTGTCTTCTCACACTAAAAAAACTCTTCAGATCATCTGGTAAATGATCTTCAATTTGATCCAAACTAGTATAGAAAATTACAATATACTTCATAATTTCTTCCTCTATTGTAGCCTTGTCTACCTCATTTCAATGTGAATACATTTTGGCAGTCTCTTCTAGCATTCCATGCTCAAAAATTCAATTGAAAAATGCATCTTTCCTTAGTGGGATATGTTTTATTTTTGGATAGGATTTATCTTTCTTCTTCCCCTTAGCTTTTTCTACCTTTTCTTCTTTTCCAGACTTCTCTCTCACATGAATGCTTCCTTTTGCGTCCTGACTTCCTCTTCACTACCAGTATCAACAATGTATAATTTTTTTCTTTACATTTGTCTATTAAGAGACATTAGATTTTATTTTTTGACCCAATTGAGGTCCTTCTTCTTCTTCTTCATCATCATCATCATCATATCCAACATACCTTTCTCTGGTAGCCTTTTCTTTTACTCTTCTTTTTTATGGAGCGCTCTATTCTTTCACATGGGCACTAGTTGACTCTTTCCTCTTATATCTAACAAAAAATTTAGTCCCAAAGGACTTAGGAGCATTCAAATATTGGGTAGATCTCCTACCTAACCTTTTAGCACTAGGGGAAACTTCTAGAGGACTAGGTATGCCTTTGTATTTCTCGACAAGTCCCCTTTGTAGTCCCATCATCTTCACTACTTATTCCTTCATCTTTTCCAAATTCTTTGTGATTTCAATTTTCTTTTGCTCCATATGAATTTCATTGGATTTTTCTTCATATGTACCATATCTTCCTTCTTTAGTGTCTCTAGAAATACTCATCATATGTTTTGGTAGAATGGTAATTACATCTTTAGCTACCTCATATCCCATTTTAGGGATCCACACTATCCTTGGCTCAATAGCTTCCATGATACAATAATATTTTCTAACCATGAAGATGATTTCATTTTATACTTCTCCACAACACTCTTAGGAATCCTTTCCCTTTATTGCATATTCTCTTGAAATGTTTTGAAGAAACCCCACAAAACTACGTTTTGAGTGTTTTCATTTTCAAATCTTCTCAAGTGGTCTTTGATTTGTGTAGCAAATAGAAAAAAACTCAACATATAATGTTCTTTGTGTTAGGTACTTATCTAAGAAGGTATAATAGTAAGCATATGATTAGGGTACCATATTGGAAGGGGTGCTAAGATTCTTTACTCTTCTAAAGATTATCAAACAATTGTTTCCTCAATAATTAACTCAAGTCAAAATCCAATCCTTTCTTCACCATTTCATATGCAATTTTGATTATTGTCATAGAAATAGAGTTCTCTCTATTTGTGAAGAAAATCCTATATCCAATCATCATCAATGCATACTTAACAACTAAATATTCAATGTCCCTTACAATTAGGGATCCCTTGTCAAATTTTGCACTAGTTAACTTCTCACTACTTTATTCTTCATAGATTTAAGAGCCGAAACTATTCCAGTTGAGCATAAACCTATCACAACCCTAATATATTCCTTGTTGATCATGTATGGTCGATCCAACCAAATTAACTTATCACTAATTTTTCTTAGCAAATATCTAATCCATTCATCAATATAGTAGAAAAAATGAAAATTATTTTAGACATCTAGTTTTTTATCCATTAAACTTTCATACTCCAATTTTAGCTCAAAATCATCAACAATAAGCTCATCTACCCACAATTCTCCCAACTTATGATTATTGTATTCATCCATTTTTGTATGAATATAAATTTTAACATCTTTAGTATGCAATACATCGAAAGGAATATGTGAGAACACACCCTCTAGATCCCACACCATAGATTTATTTGGATGATTCTTAAACTTGGGTCGAGGTTAGTCCATAATATTAACTAATTGATGGATAGAAATCTTGAAATAATTCTAAAATTAGGGAAAAGTAAGAAATTATAAACACCTTTGACATTACTACAAGTTAGGGTTTCACACACTAATTCAGAACCGCTTCAATTCACCTCTTCTCTACTCTTGACACTTTCAATACTCAATTTCAAATGAACTTTTCATATGAAAAATCATATATAAATTCTTTTCCAAATACCTAAAGTGCACTGATTGGAGTGATTATTGTTAGGTTGGAAATATGGAAAATGCTAGTTGTTATTACATATTCACCTTCAAATACTCCACAAATCTCTAAAACAATAGGTTTTTCACTAGTGATTTCATCAATAGGTCAAGCATGTCAACATATATATTGTGTTAATGTGTTGAAGGAATCAACACCATCTCTTTGGAAGGGGCTTAAAGATCTTCTACTAAAACCTCCCCTAAGTGAAAGCTCTTCATTTAGTTTGGACCAAGAGAAACATTTGTACTAGCAACTGGCACAGACTCATTCTTGAATTCCCTTCTTTCTTTTTCTAGATTTTTCCCATTTCCTTCTTGACTTCTATCGAATCCATATTCTTTACTAGATTATCCTTCATTTAAATTGAAAAAGAGGATTTCACATTCATCCTTCTATAGAAGTTAGCAATGTGTCTAGGTTTATTGCAATTGTGACATATGGCATTCTTTTGAACAAGCTCAATTCTTTCCATTCTTGAAATGAATTCATTAGACTCATTCCCAAATCCATTGCATCATGTATAGTAGTAGCTATTGAAATATTGAAGCATCGTACCATTATTATAGCCATTCAACATATAGTTTCTACATTCACTAGCTCTATGACCAAATCTATTGCATATATAGCATTGATAGGAAATTATTGAACATTTTGATTCATTCTACTTCTACATTCTATAGCCTTATTTCCAAACTTATTAAAAGAATAACAATAACCATTAGAATATGGATAACTTTGTGCATTTGATTGTCTGATTAGTGGTCTTTTGAATTCTTCCTTTTGGTTCTTGACCTTCTTGAATTTTCTCTTCTTGTCATTCTTCTTTTCAAAAAAATTTGGAGTTTGATCTACCTTTTAACTTTCTCCTTTCTCGAACCCCAATCCTTCTTTTTCCTTAGGACCCTTCTCGTTTGCAATCATCTCATCAAGCATTGTGGTACTCTTCTTGAATTTTTTCTCCCTCTAGATGTAATCTCAAGGTTACAACCTCTTATTAAAGCTTTGAACATTCTTAAGATTTGTCTTTCAATTTTGCATTTAAGCGGTCTTCAACTCTTTTACCTTCTTCAATTCATAATTTGGGGCTGGTGATAGTCTCATTTGATTTCTTGAGATCCTTTATTCTATCTATAGATTTCTTGAGTTTCTCTCAACTTATTAATACATTCATTTACATCACTAAAATCCTTTTTGAGAACTTTGTTCTCATCTCCTACTTTATCCATATCATTAAGAGCTGATTTGAGTTTTCCTTCCATGCCAACTAAATAATCTTCTTTAGTCAATGCTTTAGGGATAATTTCTTCCACATGAATATGATACTTCCTTGTAGCCATGTGTTCAACCTCCAAGATCTACCTCATATTAAATACAATTGAGGGAACTTGTCTCTAATATTAATTTTTGAAATCTTGAAATATTGAGAGGGGGTGAATCAAAACTCACTGAAATTCATTAGCTTTAGAAACTTTAAATACCCATTCAATGGATCACATAAAACTTGCATTATTAGAAAGGAACATAGAAAGCATGCACCAAATCAAATAACATAAGAACACTAGATTTATGTGGAAAAGTCAAATAGGGAAAACCAATGATGAGGATTAGCTCACAATATATTATAACAAGTTATAAGATATTACAAAATGGCTCATTACCAAGTGGAATCACTATCTAGAGGACTCATTATCTAGAAAAATAGAAGAAATGGCTCATTTCCAGATATTTGAGCTGATACAATGCATCTATAATATGTTGAAGATAGTTCCAATTAAGCTCTATAAACTAATCTAACACACTTCATGCTTCTTTGCGATCATACTTTGCTCTATATTTCCTAACACACTTCATGCTTCTTTGCGATCATACTTTTCTCTATATTTCCTTACATAAAATTGACATCACATTCAAACTCTACTAAAAACATCTCTACAACACAAAAATCATCTTCCATTTATATGCATTACATCCACAAACACCTACAACATCAGTTGGGTTGACATAATTAGATGAAACACGCAAACCAACAACCTGTCGTCTCAAGATCCAACCATACAAGCCTTGTAGAATAAGTAAAAATGTATAACACTTAAAAATAGTTTGGTAGGGACCTATATAATTACTCCCATAATTCTGATCCAAACTTACTTTAATTGTGTATGACCTTAAACCTTTTAGGTCAGTAGCAATGGAGAAGCGATAAAGAGATGAACCAATTGATCATCCAAATTTCCACAATCAAACCTCCAAAGAACTCACCATTGGAACAAAGACACTTCATACACCTATAAACACTCCCTCAAATTTTTATAGCAAGACAATCATCAACGGTGAAATGTGGAGCATTCTAATAAGGCATTCCATCATTGTAACTCTACCATATCCAAAGTGGTACTCTATCAGCTCCAAATTCAGTTGTGGAGGGATTCAATATGTGAAACATTGGATTTAAATTCCTCCAAAAATTACCAAAATTACCTTAGAACTACATACTATATTCTTCATAGCAAAGCAATGCAAACGTCAAAATTGGTTCACTATACACTAGAAATTGTGCTATGAGACTTAGGAAATTCTACAAGATATTTGGTCTACACCAGACCAACAAAACTACAACTATGCAATGGGTTTCCATCACTACATTCAATCATTCTTATCATACACTAGAAATATATAAATTTTGGTACTACAAAAATATTGACATCAATGCCAACATTGTAGTAGCATCATCTTCCATATGTCTGCCAATCTTCTCAATGACAATATTCTCAATGAAAAACTTTAATCAACCCTTTCTACTTATGTTGATTTTCCATGGGATCTTAGATCCTTGGAAATTGATCATAATATTTTATCTTTTTCATCCTATCTCTCTGACATTTATACACTTTCAATCCCTCTTGATGCATATTTATTTACTTTAGTGTGTGTCTAAGCATGAGTTCACACTCCCACTATTTAGTGGGGGCTAAATGCAGTGTAGTAAATTCTTCACCTTTACAATTTCACACTATGTTTTGGTCCCTTAATTAATTGGGATTAATTAACCATCTAATTTACTAAATTATGCATTCCAAAGACTTATTTCTCTCATTTTCCAAAAAGAGAACCAAATATTTAATTAATGCAATTAACATTTTAAACACCTTGGAATATGTGTGCCTTGGAATTTTTGGCCAGGACCCATTCTCCCAAGGGAAAATGATCCTCTTTAATTTATAGGTCCCAATTTTTAATATTTTTTTACTGGTCTTTTAATGATTCAAATTTCATATGGAATTTTCAACTTTTGGAATCTAATTTTCAAGAGATTAGATAAACAACAATAAATACATAGTCTTTTTATCAATTCAAATCTAACAATTAATAATTTGCATGATCAAATGTTCCTATGAGCAAATATTACTGTCAGGAGAATTCAAGAGTAGGATTTTCAGTCATTCGTTGCATCATCTAAGATCCTATCATCATGTTCAAGATTGTGGACATGAAAATAGTAACCCTTTTAATTTTTCTTGTTTTGTCCCTCCTTGTTCTTATTTGGCTTGATTTTTCCTTGATTTAATGTTGCAATGTGGCCCACACATTCACATTAGTTCTTGAATCTTTATGAATTATTAAGACTTTATGATGTCTTGTAAAGGTGTTGTGAAGTGTTGTAACATATTTTCACACTTTTACAGACTCTTCTTATCATAATTCACCTATATACCCTCTTTTTATCACTTACCAAGTCTTATTTTAAACTTTTGTAAAGTCTTGTAACAAACTTTCATTCTTTTCTAGACTTGTCATCACCAAATACACCATTCTTATGCTTTATTTGACCCCTTCATGCATTTATAGGCCTTAATTAAGTGTATTTTTAAATATAAACCTAAAAAATATCATTAAATACAACTTAATTTCTGACACCCACTCATATGCCTTTAGTGGGACCCATTCACCCAGTGTAGTGAATGAGTTTCTCTTGGCACAAAATTCAAAATAAATTAAAATTACTAGTGGGTTTTTATTCCTAAAGAAATAATTTCATCGTTTCATGTTGTATCTTCAATAAATTAGGGCATAAATTATGTATAAATACATGATTTTCTATTCATTTTAACCCCCATTCATCCAAGTATTCTTTCTTGCGTTCAATCTATCTAAGAATTCACTCAAGCATCATAGCATCATTCAATCAAGCAATTATCAAGCATCTTGGAGCAACCATTGACATATCTTCAAACTTAAACAACAAGGCTTTGGTGAGTCTATCAAATTTGCATGTTATTTGTTCATCATTCCTTTCTTATTTCATTTCATTATCAATAGTTTGATTACCAAAGTGGGGTTTGACCAAGGCAAACCCCTATACTCTAACCCTTAACCATTTTTCACCTCTTTGCATGTGTGTTTGCAGGTCTTGTAGGAATATTTTTCAAGGAGAAAGGTATTGAAAAGTGGTCAATAAGTCATCAAATTCCTCATAGTCAACATAACCCTAATTGGAGCTTGAAGACCTTTTGTAGCCTATTTTTTGTGGATTTAGATTTGGCAACCCAACAAGTAGAAAAGTGCAGACCAGGACCTACAAAGTTGACCTTTGACTTTGCATATTTTTTAGGTGGACTAATTCACCATCAATGGCAAATGAGTCTCACTGCTAGGCTGGAAAAAGAGTTCTTTGTAGTTTTGTGTTCCTGACATCCTGAAACCTGTTTCAAGAGATTTTACCAGAAGTGGGACTAATTCGCCATCTGTGGCGAATGCGTACTAGTGGGAATCAACACTAAATTTTGCAGCATTCCAAAATTTTCTTAGATCTTATTTCAACTTCCAGGTGCACCCTTGTCAGTTTTATTCCATTTTGTTTTCGTTTGTGCATGTTTCTAGTTCATTTTTGCATACAACATTGTGTTTTCAAACACTTCATATTTCTTAGTTTGCATACAATAATTTATCTATTTCATTAGTTATTTCCATTTAGTTTGTTTTATTTAGGCATATGGCACCCACATTACATCCATCTTTGAATGTAACGTTGCATTTTGGCACCTAATCTTATCTCCTTTTAGGTGAAAAACCCTAGAAGGAGCATAAAGCATTTTGGTTTGCCAAAATCTTTGGATACATTTTGGTGAACCCAACTTTAGAGAATTTTTACTTCTGATTTTAAGTGCATTTTCATCCCAGGGTTAGATTACATTGTCATTGCATTAGATTTTACATTGTTTTGCACCTTAGGGTTTTCAAAAATTGGATTAGTGAAAACATCATATAGCTTTATTTTTGCATTTCAAATCATTTAAAAACACTGCATTCTTGCATCTGTATCATAATTTTGCATCATACAGTCTGAAATACATAAAATTACATTTAAAATTTCTAAAAAAAATCAAAAAAATTCATCCCTGAACTCATTTGCCACCCTAGGGGAATCAGTCCAGTTGCACATTCTGAACTACATTTTTTGGCATTTTCTGGGCATGTTTTGCATTTCTATTTTCTGTTATTACATCTCTATTATAATTTCCATAATTTTTGTTATTAGCATTTTATTACTCATATTTTGTATTTCATTTGAATCTACCCCACCTTTAGTAGCCCTTGTATGAGTGTTTGGCACCCTATTGATAATACTTTAGTGAGAAGAAGTTCTTGACTCATGGCATCCCATGATAACATACTCATTGTGGACCTTGGGTTGTCTCAAGCTCCTACTCCTAGTGTTGACAATAGTGCGTTAGGCATGGATCCCACCTTTAGCAATAATTTTCCTTCTCATAACATGCAATTTGACACACCAAACGATCGTGTTCTGCAAGAAAAATAATTAACATTCATGAGGATCTTGCACATTTGAAACAAAACATGTGTCTTGAAAAAATTTCAACCACCACAATTCCTGCTATAGACAAAATTCATCGTCTTCTTGAATGTAATGAAGGGTTATATGTTATGAAACAAATTGATGAGATATACCACAAACACATTCCTTCCACCTCTAGTACATCTCAACCAGCAAACACTATGGTTATCCATGGAGGACCTTACATTCCTCCCCCATCAACTATAGCATCCATACCTACCTATACCACTCCCCAAGTCACAACCACAATGCAACAAGTTAGCAATGTGATGCCTTCCTCGACAATTCCTACTAGCATTCCTAATTCTTTTGTGGCATTGAATGTTTTCTACTCTTCCACCATAGCACCTATTAGCATTCCATTCAGTTTCCCTCTAACTACATACACTCCAACACCACTATCTCTTCCACCTCATACCACTTACACTAACCATCTCATCATGCAACTTTTCCAAACTATTTCCTCCATGCAACACCAGATATCCACCATAAGCCAAATTCAAAATGCTCCACCCACCTATTATGTCTATAGAATCCCATTATCTTTAGAAATATTAAGAACACCAATGCCACAAGGAATTGAGATACCTAGTTTTGAGAAGTACAAAGGGAAGGGTGATCCTACTAATCATGTTAATTCTTACACAACCTTATGCAGTGACTTTGTTAATTGGTTTTACACCAATTTTGGCAAAAAATGTAATATAAAAAGGGGTAGAATGGGGGTGTGAAGGAAAGTGATTTTGGAAGAATTTTGCAAATGTGAGAGATTGTTTTGCTTGGAGAAATTATTGTATTTATGTGCTTTTAGAGAGGCTTGATTCCATGCACTGTGGAAGTGCATTTGTATATTTCCTTGTAAACCAAGGGGAGGTTCTTCTGACGAATGTAACTAAATTTTTGGAGGAATAATTGGATCAGTCCACTCTATTGGAGACGGGCCTAGAGACATAGTCCTAAATGATGAACTGCATTATCAATCTTCGTTTGCACTCTCTTTATCTCTCATTATGTTCTTTCTTTAATTACTTTGTAATTTTTTTATTTAAATTATGTTTGTGTGTTTAATTATCATTAAGAACTTTTGGTTTGTAATTATTAACGTAAGCATTCAAAGCAAATGTCATAGATCCTTAAAAAAATCATTAGTAGTCATGATGCCAAATCCACTACTAAGCGAACTAAAAAATCTGAACCTAGCACTTCAAACAATTCACAACCATTTCAAAAATCAAACAAAGGAGTTTTACACATTAACACCCCTCCTCAACAACCACCTCAACCCGCCAACAACCAAGTAATAGTTGTTAATGCTGCAATACCTTTTACTTATGGTGATCCAAAGAGATGATTTACACCTTTACCATAAACTTTTCATAACACCATGACCCAACTAATTCAACAATAGGTGATTACTTTACCTACTATCAAACCATTGGATCCAACTAAACCTTTTCCTCCAACCTTTCAACCCATTGATTATTTCCATTATCATAGAAAAAACGTACATGACACAAAACAATGTAAGTGTCTTAAACACATAGTGCAAGACCTCATTGATTCTAGTTGTCTATCTGTTTCAAATATTAATGTTAAAGGAAATCCATCTGTTGCCTCACCCAATCAAAATTTGTAAATTTTAACCAATCTGATGCCCAAACATACCATGTCATTCATCAAAGCCAGTGAAACTCCAAAAAATGATGTGATGACTACTAGTAAAACTATTGAACATCCTAATCCTATTCCACATTCCACTAATCCTATGGTTGATTTGGTAGGAGTGATTGACGTTTTCCCTCGTAAGGGCCAACCTAGGAAATCTCTTGATATTACATTCTCTTCTAAGGATATTCTTCTGAATCTTTTCGATGGTCTTCTTTACATAGATGATCGTATTTATCATAAGCCCACTAATGGGATACTCATAGATCTCACTATGGTGAGAATGTGATCACTGCGGAATTTTTGGTATTTCATGATCTTTATTTAGATATTTATGACAAACCAAGAGCATGGATTGAAACACATAATGGTATCATTCCAAAATTGGATCAATTTCATTTACAACTAGTTCATCCATGGATTCTCTCGATGAAAGTTGTTCCTTCAGTCATACACAAATTTTTAAAGTTTCTGCATGACAATCACATATTCACTGTTCACCATAGTGGCTTTAACCCTTTGTCTTCTAAAGGAAACTTCTCCTAAGAATCCTTTTGGCTAGAGCCCATGGAACCCATAACACATTGCAAAGAATTATTTTGCATTGCTTATCAAATGTTTAAAGAAAATAAAATTACTAAGTTGTCCCTCCACAACCAATCCCCATCCACTTCTGACACTCCCATCCTCAATGAGACAATGCTTCAACCTAAACCTAAACCACCAACTCCAGATCAACCAAGAATAAAGACTTCACCTTCCTCAGCCAAATGGCCAAGAGATAATGAAACCAACCCCATCATGCCCCCTTCACATAAAACAAGTCTATAAAGTAAAAGAGAAAGTGATTGAATCACCTCCCATGGTTCCTTCTATTCCTCCCCTTTGGAAAGTAAAGGAGCCTATGGTGGATCAACCCGCTCTTACACCCGTTCAATTTCAAAATAGAAAAAATAAAAATTGAGGTCTGATGAAGAGATGATGGAGAATGATAAATCTAATTTTCTAGGTCCAACATTGAGAGGAAGAGTGATAGAACCTATCGTAGAGAAAGAGAAACCATCATGATTTTTTATCCATGATTTTGATTGTTCATAGTTGTCTTAATAAAGTTCTTGCAAAAATAAGAATTCATCGGTAATCACATTCTCTATACATGTGGGATTAATAACTATTTCTTGTGTGGGTTTGTTATTGATACAACCAACAATGTAGAGAGGACCATCCAAAGCATTTCTAAGTGCATTATCATTAGTGAGAGCAATTCCAGGTAGTTCAAAGGTTTTCCCTTACAAGGTTGCACATCCACAAACCAACCATTGTTTGTAGACCATCTTCATTACTATTGTAATCATTCATGATGTCATTTGGTGTATTAATAAATTCACCTCATCATTATTAACAGCATAATATTTCACAAATTTGGTTGAATGGTTAGGCATATGACTGGTAAATATTTATAAATTTTGGTTAGGCAGGGCAATAAATTTATTCCCTTGATCGTTAACACCACCCAATTAGATGTGATTAGAATAAATGAGGTCTTGAATTTGATGTTTAAGATTCATTCATCGTTTTATATCATTTCCATTTGTGTAGTGATATTTCTAAAAGGCACTTGGATTAAAACTTGTGGGTAGAGTTTTGGCTATATCCATAGGTCTAATTGGATGCAAGAGGATTAGTATCTTACACCAAATTTGTAACATAATTGAATTGATGAAATCTAGTAGTGGGGTAAATTGTCTATCTTTTGACCTAAATTGGTAGGGGGTTGAAATTATGGTAGCAACTTGAGGCTCAAACTAATTTTTTTGGGATAGATTTGTGTGCAGGTGAAATTCCTAACTAATCATGCAAACACAATGAGATGCAATTTAGAGGAAAACACAAAAAACACCTCAAGATTGGCCTAGTTAAATTCAAGAAAATAATAAGAGAAAAAAATAATTATTACCTTGCTCAAATTGATGTCTTGGTTGGCCCTTTAATTTTTGAAGATGTGTGCTCCTTTAGATAATTTCATAGCATGCAATTTATACTAAAATGATTGTATTCATATGATAAGTGCAATAGATATGGATGTAATCTTCAATAAGCAACAATGGTGGTAGTGAGAGTTTAAGCTTGAAAATACTAAGTGTGTGTGTGCAATTGTATCAATGATAAATGTTATAAATGGATGAATTTGGATAAGTATCTAGCCAATTTGGAGTTCATGAAATAAAGGGCCTAGATTGAAACTAGGTTTAGGAGATCAATGGTTGAGCTGCCTTGAGGCATCTTAACACATATGGTGAGGACAAATGTATTCATAAGTGGAAGGAGGGAAGTGATGTGGAGCTGAGGTGGAGGTAATTTTAATTACCTTGGGGAATGGAGAAAAGGATTGACTTGTCTCATCCTTCCTCAAATGATGGAAGGATGTGACAATTGAAATCCTTCTAGATTCTGGAGAAGGGTGTCAAAAAGAGCAAGGGGAATTAAAATTTCCTCTTGCAAGGGCCTTGGGAAGAAAAAGGGGAATTAAAAATTCCCCTTGTAAGGACCTTGGGAATAGGGGAGAATAAAGTGGAATTCAAAATTCCACATGGGATGCCTTGGAGGCATAAATGGAATTAAAAATTCCAAGTTGGCATGTTGGCGAAATAAAAAAAGAATTAAAAATTCCTTGAGGGATGGGTATTACTTCTCCAAAAGGAGAAATAATTTAAGAAGATTTACTTAGGTACTCATGCCATTAATGGAAATAGGCTTATGTTAGGATTAATTATTCATGATTAAGGGTTTGAAAAATGATTAGGTAAACTAATAATGGGATTAGAGGAAAGTGGGTTTTTATGGAGGATGTGACACTAAACATAGTTAGTGGTGTGCACATCCTAATTAGAGGTTTATTACATTAACGTATGGTATGGATGAATTATAGAGGATGGTGACATGTGGAGAGAGAAAATTGAACTAAAAGTTGATTTAATTCTTGTGTGCCAAATGAGAAAATTAAATAGATTGGTACATTTATTTAATTTGGAGAGGAAAGGAGTAAAGAGTTGAAGTAAATAATTAAAAACTTTAGGGAATGCTAGAGATAGGATAAATATTAATCAAATAGTGAATTATTTAATTAATATGGATAGGGAGATGGTATTAGAAGAATATAAGGGTAAATTTGACCATGTTAGGATGGAAAAATTTAGGTGTCTAAATTTTTTCCTCTTCAAAATGTGGTTGAAATAATGATGTTTCAAATAAAAATAAAATACAAATGACTTGATGGAGGGAAAAAGACTACAAGATGGTCCAGTATGACTAGAAGAATGACAAGGAGGAGAATGAATAAAATATAAAGGGTTATACCCCCTCAAGATGATAGAAAAAGAAGAAGGGGGCCCTGGGTGGCATCTCAATAGGAAGAAAATGATGGAACCATGAAGATGATGATGAAAAATAATGAAAAATAGCTTTTGAATAGAGGAAAATAGACTCACGGGGTGAAAATGGTGGCCAAATGGAGAAAATAGGGTAAAAAAGGGGTAAAAAAAGTATAAATAAATAGTAATTTAGAAAATTACCTTTTACCTTTTGAATTCTTTTATACATGTGTGATTAGGTGATTCAAGAGTGATTGAGACCGATATGGCTGATGAGGGAGGCATCATGCATTGCAAGGACCTTGTTTAAGAGTAATATGTGGAGAGAACTATGCCCCAATAAGTACACCTTTAAAACCATACTATTTTATTTTGTTTTGCATTTGTCAATTGCTTTTTTGTATACGTGGGCTAGATTAGGGCATGGAAAATTTTCCTCTAAAGAGATAGATTCACCTATCTGGAGAGGCACAGTCACCCCTATAGAACATGGGTGAGTGCATGGGATGCAAAGTGTATGAGTGCTCTGCAATAGGTGAGTGAGCTAGATAAGAGGCGATTACAAAATCATCCTAAAGGGGATTGGGTGAACTTTTCTCCTTAGGAGGAATTATTAAATCATCTCTAGAAGAAATGGGTGGACCTACTATGAAAAGGGAAATTGTGCTATCGCCACTCAGAGGGATGGGTGGACATGAAATCACCCAAGGGTAAGATTGGCGATTTCAAAATCACCCCTAAAGGGAAAGGGTGAGCCTACACCCTAGGAGGGAAAGAGGAAATTCTACTATCATATGAGTGAATTTAGCAAGGGATGAGACATGGGAAAACAAGCTTCACATAGAGGAATATTGCCAAAATCAAGGATAGGTGATTATGCACTCTACAGGGGAAAATTTTCTAGAAGGAAAAGGGGTGACTCACATCGCACAAAGTTGGTTGTGTAGAATTATAGGTATGAAGAAAAATAGTAATGCTAGAAGAAAATATGATTGGATACTTTCATGGATGCAAAGGATAAACATCTTGTAGGCTAGACAGTGACACTCAGCCACCCAAACAATAGAGGGATTTACCCCGACCGATTACAAGACCTTGGACCAGGTGAGAATACTCCACATGGTAACATACATGACTATTCAAGCACACCAACCTCTATTGATGACTTTTATCAAGCAATTGATCTTGAAGACTTGCACATTCCTCCTCCCCACGAGGAAGATGACAGTGACCCTAGAGGAGACCTAGAGGGAATGTAATGTTCCTATCATTATAAATTGTAATGAGATATGAAATGTAAATGAATTAAGCGACTTAGAATAACAAATCCATATTATCCAAAAATTAATTGATAATGAAAATGACAATCCAAAAATGAAATGAATTAAGATGCTTAGAATAATAGATCTATATTATCCTAAACAAATTAATTGATAATGGAAATGGGGCGATCCCACAATAGTGGTTTACACGTTTGGGAGATCTTGATTTTTGTTGAAATCACATATTTTTAGAAAATATACTGCTTTAAGACTTGAAAAGTTCCATTTAAAGGATTCCAATTGAAGAGAGTTTTTTCAAACTAGCTTAGATCAAACCCCCATGGAGAGAACCCTACTAGTTTTAAACCATACCTATAATAGAGTCTCCTTTACACCTATCAAAATACCAGTAAAAAACCACTTTTGATTTACTTTTTGGGGGATCAAATGAATTCATTTATAATTTATTGTTTGTAAGTATTGTTGATGGGTTTTTTTCACCTTCTCGACACAAGCAACACAAAAGTATGTTACCTCTCTTAAAAGGTATAAATCTTTAAACAAGTTTCAGATCACTACCCCAAGGTCTCTCAGGTGTCAGATCATGACAATGCTTGGAATAGTTCAATTGGTTGATGCGATTTGTTGGTAATCATAGGGTTTCCTTTATGCTTTACAAATCATGGGAATTTGGGTCTTCAAGAGTGCTAAAAATGAATGAATGATGGCTACTCACTCAAAATAGCAAGCTAAAACTCACCATATTCATCTCACCATATTCATCAAATTCAACATTGTTATGATGCTTGGAATACTACTTTAATGAAGGACTAAAAGAAATAGAAAAAGAGGAAAAGGTTGAGAGAAGATAACCTAAATCTAAGATATGAATGAATAGTAATAATGGAGGATGCTATAGTAGATAGATTCCCATAACCAAGTTTTTCTTGACCAAGGGAACCTACAACTACGTAAAACTAGTGCAATCTTCTAAGGTCTATAGATTTTCAGATTGTGCATTCACCTCATGAATATATAATCAAACTTAGTTGCAACAATGAAATAAAAAAGCATGGGCTAAATTTACACAATAGTTTGTCATCAACAAGTGCCAAAAGTATGGACAAGAAGTCCATCAAATACTATAACAACAACCATTATCAAAGCCATTCAAGAAACTACAAGCTAAATCTAACATGGAGGTTGAATCATGAATACACAATGAGCAAGTTTAAAGAATAAACCCACAAAACAATGCAATGCTTCCTTCTATTGCTAAAATATTCCTCTTACAACAATTCAACACCCTTACAAATGAGGAGAAAACCCCTATTTATAGTTTTCCAAAGGTAGAATGAATGGCTAGGATTAATTTACATTGTGTGGCCCAGATTCAATACAAGTTAGGGTTTCACCTACCTCCAATATTTCATAATTTAAAATACATTCTTTTGTACTCTTCCCTATTTTTTCTTGTAGCCTATTTTTTCTTATAGCCACTGTAGCTTTTTTTTCTTCTAGCAGCCTTCTTTTTTGTGGTTGAAAACTGTCAAATTCTACCCTTTGTCTTATGTGTTTACATCATTCTTTTAGCTAATCAAACATACATGTATTGTTGTAGATTGGTGTCACTAAGGAGTAGATATATCACTCCCGATCCTAGTGGAAAACTCCTTAATGATCATCATCATTTGGTGAAAGGATAAAATAGCTCCCTCTAGCTCCCAAAAAGTCACTTTTCTGATTCATGGTGATGACTTCTTGGGGGTATGCATCCATATGTAATTTAGTCCTCCTTGACAAGTTGATCATTGTTTATGTAGACATCCTTCTCTTGGAAATCTTCATTGTCCTTGGTACACTCCTATAGATTGACATGTGAGAGCACTTCCTCTTGCAGACTTGGCATGTGGCATGTAGATCCCTCTTTTAGATTGCACTCTTTATGATTTCACCTCCTCTCTTTAAACTAGAATTTGAACTAAACTCCCCCATTTTCAAGTGCCTCTTAGTAGCAGAATTGTAAGAAAATTTCCTAAGAACTACCAAGGCCTAGCATGACCTAAAAAATCAAACCTACTAATATCAAGTGTATTCACCTTGAATTTAGAAGCCCTCTTTCTAGCGCTAGTTCTATTGATGGGTGCTAGGAGAAGAGGTAAGCACAAAAAAAATCATGACCATAGCAATGTGTTCTTCCCTCATTCAGATCTCCTTCCCTTTTGATGGCCTTCGCAATAGGCCTCCCTGATGGACCCGCAACAAGTACCTTAAATATTGCACATATAGAGTGTAGGAAGTGTTTTGTCATATAATGAGGCAAACATCAGTGAAATCCTAAAAAAATGATGATTGGATCCATTCATAAATTCTTAAAAGATCATAAAATTTATCGTGGTTTAACATTTGGAGCTCATTTGGATCATCTAGACCAATGCAGGCTCAACAATACGAGTTTCCTCAAGCTAGAAGTTGTTAGAATGGTGCAGGAGCACCCAAGCTCTTCAAGGAACTCTTCAGGAGACAGGAGAATGTAGGGGTCTTGAAGACCTATCAATCACCTCAAAGCATCAATTATGATATCTTGGAGCCTATAATGGCCTTTGGAATGGGTGAACACATTAAAGAGGTCAAAAGTCCTAAGGGTCCTAATAAGGATCCTAGGACAAAATTTCAATGTAAATGGAAAATCATGTTCTAGGAGGTTAGATAGGAATATAGTGCTTTAATTATGTAAAATAAGTTTGGATGTTAGAGATTCAATAGTTTCTAGGTTGTAGGAATCAATAAAATAAGAGTTGGAAAATTCAGATTTTTGAATTCAAATTTGGGCGGGTAAATGAGTTTTGTGAGTTTAAATCACTTTTATGCAACTTAATCAATCCCAAATGGTTGGATCAGTTGGGGAAAGCATATACAAAGCCAAAATTATCATTTTTACGGAGGTTGGACATTTGGAGCAAGCATTGTACGGATTGTTTTCTGGAAATAGTGAAAAACACAATTTTTGGCACTTTTATGGTGTTCTTTTGTTAAATACTTGATCTCTATTGAATCTATGTCTAGTAGGATGATTTAGGAGTTTTTTTTTACATATTTTAACACCATTGAAGGCTCTGAAAGTGGTGATAATTAATTCTTTTCATTTTGTATTGACTGTCCTAAAAAAAGAACACATAATTTACACTAGTTTGAGGGTTTTTCATGGATAAATGATCCATTTCATGGGAGTTTATGACTGTATCTTGTGAAGTGGATCATATTTAACATATACCATACTGTACTAACAATATAATGTGCAGGAGAGATGAATACTATGGTGTACACCAAGATTTGACTGTGAAAAGTTCTTGAAGTTGGAGGCTAGGGTATAGCAGCAAAAGATCTGCCTTAATGAGGGGCATTTTTTTGAGTTGGGATAGACTAAATATGTTGCCCTAATGGTGTAGAGTCAATGAGAAAGTTCTGGAAGTGATTGGAAGGTTAGTTTTCAAGAAGCCCTAGTTTTTGAGGCAAGTTAAGGAGGGTTTTGTGTTTGAGCATGTTAGATGTGTCATAGAGGCCTAAAAACTTGGAATACTTGGTTTTGAGTCATTTTAAGGGACTGTTGAAAGTATCACGGTCGGGGGTTGAGTTTAAAGGGGGGTTTCTTTGAAAAAGTGGGCTAATTAGGCCTAGTTTTTGAGGAGACAACAGATTTTGGAAGGGTTTGTCTGAAGCAAGTGATATCAAGGTTTTTATATGTTGTTTTCCATCATAAAACACATCATAATCAGTCATTATATTTTGTTCAAAACAGAGGTTTGGGGATTTTATTTCATTTAAGACAAGTGTAATTGTGTCTATTAAGAGCATTCCTAGGGTTTGGGTCCATAGGGAAATCAAATAAGTCATTTTCTGCATTATTAAGGCCTTATCTCCATACTGGTGCCTAGTTGGAAGGTTGAGAGTGAATCATTATTAGCCTTAAAACTTTGTGTTTCTTTCAAAGTCCTAGACCCTCTACATTAGAGTGGTATCAGGGCAGTGAGTAGGTCCTTTAGGGATTGAAGAATCAACAATGGCACCAAAAAATCAATTGGCAAGAGAGTTGGAAGAGTTGAAGGAGATCTTGGAAAGGGAGAGAAGAGAAAGAAGGGAACAAGAAGCAGCAAGAGAGTAGGCCAGAGCAAGAGAAGAAAGGAAATGGAGAAGGGAGAGAGAGACCATGCAAGAAAGGATAAATAACCTTGAGAGGAGTAGGAGGAGAGAAGAGCAAGAAAACCAAGAAGATAATGATGAAGAAGAAGAATATGTGAGGGTAAATCAAGAACAACAAGAAGATGAGATAGAGGACCCTGAGGAAAAGAGGTTACTGAGATTGTTGAAGGCAATACAAGGTCATGGAGGGAAGAGTCACATAGAATTTCCTATCTATCAAGGGAAGATGGATAGTGAAGAGGTGTTGGGATGGCTTGATGCCTTAGAAAACTACTTTGAATTTGAGGAGATGGATGAAGAGAGGAAGGTTAAGTTTGCAAAAACCAAGTTGAGAGGTGCAGCATTGACATGGTGGACTAGTTTTCAAAATGATAGGATGGCTAGAGGATTGACAAAAGTCTCTACATGGGCAAGGATGAAGATTTTGGTCAAAGAGCAGTTCCTACCATCTGATTTTACCATTCATGTGAAAAGGATGAGGTAGAATTTAAAGCAAAAGGACATGGATGTGATGTCCTATACTGAGCAATTTCACAAGCTTAGTATCAGAGGAGGTTATGAAGAAGAGGATGAGAAAATAGCCAGGTATATCAATGGCTTGAGGTACAATCTACAAGATGAGATTGGTTTGCAATTGCCAAGGACATTGGGAGAATGTTTTTAGTTGGCCATTAGAGCAGAAGAAAAGGTGAAGAGGAAGCAAGAAAGTTCAAGCAATGGTGGAAGAGGAGGTAGTTAAAATAGGGGCAGAGGTAATAGAGAAGAAGGACAAGGCAGTAATCATAAGAGCAGCAATGACAAAGGTAAAGAAGCATTTTCTGATCAAAGAGGAGAATACACTCCTAGAGGAGGAGGAAGATTTGGACAAGGTAGAGGACCATTCACAAGTAGGTGTTTCAATTGAAATGAACAAGGGCATCCTTCCTTCAAGTGTTCTAAATGGGAACAAGCTGATAGGGGCAGAGAAAGGAGAGCTAACTTGGTACAAGAAGAAGAAGACAAGAAGGAGGAGTCAAAAAAATTCATGGCAGACCCTATGACTGATGGTGAGTTTCTTATGGTCAAGCAAGGAGAAAGACTTTATCAAGAGCCAAAGGTAACTATTTTCAAAACAAATTGTTTGAGTCATGGTAAGATCTATAGATTTCTCATAGATTCAGGGTCACATAGCAATTTAGTTTCACTTGATATGATAACCAAGTTAGGGATTGAAACTTTTGATCACCCTACTCCCTACAAGGCCACTTGGATAACTCAAGGACAGCATGTAGAGATTTGTAAGAGGGCTTATGTAGATTTCTCAATTGGATCATATCATGATAGGGTACTTTGTGATGTCATTCCAATGACTTGTGGTCATATCATCTTGGGAAGACCATGGCAGTATGTTAGGAGGACATTGCATGATGGATTCCATAATACATATTTGGTGCATAAAGGAGATGTTAGATATAAATTAGTGCCTTTTCCTTTGGAGTAGTCAAATGAAAGTTTTATGATTTGTTTTGAGAAACATTTGCAAGTGAATAAGCAAGGTAAGATAGGTAAGACAGGGGAAGGTACTGGTTGGAAGAGGAATGATGAGTTGCAGCAGATATATGAAGAGTACAGTCCTAAAAATTAGAATATTTGGGACTTGGACAGTATTAAGATTGGGAGTATTGAATTCCCTATTGTTGAGGGTAATAGGAGTGGTGTTCTTTCCCAAGGAAATGAGTGGAATAAAGGCAGAAACAAGGTACAAGGATAGGCTATTATCAAGCAGCAAAAAGGACAAACAAAACAGATTTTTGACACTAACATGATGAATGACATGAGTGCAGATTGGAAGAAGAGGAAGACAGTGACTTTGGGAGATTACATGCCCTATCATGTGAAGATGAAAACATACAGGAACAAGGAGTATTATGGCAGCAACAAGTTGGATGCTTCTTGTGGCAAGAACTCTTTCTTTCTTGGGGAGAATGGTGCAGGAGCACCCAAGCTCTTCAAGGAACTCTTTAGGAGACAGGAGAATGTATGGGTCTTGAAGACATATCAATCACCTCAAAGCATCAATTATGATATCTTGGAGCCTATAATGGCCTTTGGAATGGGTGAACACATTAAAGAGGTCAAAAGTCCTAAGGGTCCTAATAAGGATCCTAGGACCAAATTTCAATGTAAATGGAACAATCATGTTCTAGGAGGTTAGATAGGAATATAGTGCTTTAATTATGTCAAATAAGTTTGGATGTTAGAGATTCAATAGTTTTTAGGTTGTAGGAATCAATAAAATAAGAGTTGGAAAATTCAGATTTTTGAATTCAAATTTGGGCGGGTAAATGAGTTTTGTGAGTTTTAATCACTTTTATGCAACTTAATCAATCCCAAACGGTTGGATCAGTTGGGGAAAGGATATACAAAGCCAAAATTATCATTTGTATGGAGGTTGGACATTTGGAGCAAGCATTGTACGAACTGTTTTATGGAAATAGTGAAAAACACAGTTTTTGGCACTTTTATGGTGTTCTTTTGTTAAATACTTGATCTCTATTGAATATATGTCTAGTAGGATGCTTTAGGAGTTTTTTTTTACATATTTTAATACCATTGAAGGCTTTGAAATTAGTGATAATTAATTTCTTTGCATTTTATATTGACTGTCCTAAAAAAAGAACACATAATTTACACTAGTTTGAGGGTTTTTCATGGATAAATGATCCATTTCATGGGAGTTTATGACTTTATATTGTGAATTGGATCATATTTAACATGTAAAATACTATAATAACAATATAATGTGCAGGAGAGATGAATACTATGGTGTACACCAAGATTTGACTGTGAAAAGTGCTTGAAGTTGGAGGCTAGGGTATAGCAGCAGAAGATTTGCCTTAATGAGGGGAATGTTTTTGAGTTGGGATAGACTAAATATGTTGTCCTACTGGTGTAGAGTCAATGAGAAAGTTCTGGAAGTGATTGGAAGGTTAGTTTTCAAGAAGCCCTAGTTTTTGAGGCAAGTTAAGGAGGGTTTTGTGTTTGAGCATGTTAGATGTGTCATAGAGGCCTAAAAACTTGGAATACTTGGTTTTGAGTCATTTTAAGTGACTTTTGAAAGTCTCATTGTTATGGGTTGAGTTTAAATGGGGGCTGATTTGAAAAAGTGGGCTAATTAGGCCTAGTTTTTGAGGAGACAACAGATTTTGGAAGGGTTTGTTTGAAGCAAGTGATATCAAGGTTTGTATATGTTGTTTTCCATCATAAAACACATCTTAATCAGTCATTATATTTGAGGGTCCTTTGGAAAGTTTCAGAGAAAAGTCAAAAAATCCTTCGCTAGAGGCCTAGTTGGGCTAGAAGGCCTAGTTAGGGTGGAAAAGTGGATTTTGTTGAAAATAGAGGTTTGGGGCTTTGATTTCATTTAAGAAAAGTGTAATTGTGTCTAATTAGAGCATTCCTAGGGTTTGGGTCCATAGGGAAATCAAATAATTCATTTGGTGCATTATTGAGGCCTTATCTCCATACTGGTGCCTAGTTGGAAGGTTGAGAGTGAATCATTATTAGCCTTAAAACTTTGTGTTTCTTTCAAAGTCCCAGACCCTCTACATCATAGAATGAAGGTAGTGAGAAAATAACTCTAGTGCCATAGAGACCCTTAGGTGGCCACCCATAGTAAAAGTTCCACATAGGTGAGTTGGTAATCAAATTTATAATGAGGTAATTAGGCACATGCATAATTGAGCAATGACGTACCCACATTAATTAGATTAGGCTATGATGAATTTGTAGGCATGGAGTATGTGGGAAAAAGAAGCGTGGAGGGCATTTGGAGCTCAGTCGCTAAGTAGCAGCCTTTAGGGGATGGTGACCCACATGTGGAGTTCTGCATTCTAGGACCCATGGGAACCTCAAACGTTTAGGGTGGTCTCTTAAAGTTTGATCATTCTGGGATGTGCAGGTGGAAGTTATCAGGCCACCATCGAATTTTCGTTGTTAAGGAACAACCTCAGAGGGAGATTGGTCCATAGGAAGCGGTCTGCATAGGTAGGCCTGCATCAAGCTCCTAGACTTAAGTTTCAACTGAACTTCAATAGAGCAAAGGGAAACCAATCCCGTGGAGCCTTCCATACAGAAAGATGTGGGTGCTTAGACATTAGGGAATGGTGACAGAGTAAGGGCTACATGCAGATGGAAGTCCACAAAGCTCAAACCACCTGCTAATTTTTGCATGTTATGATCACAAGGTAAATTTAGGTTGAGGTCACTTGGCATGTGCGGAAATAAGTGATAGAGCACCTTTAATTGTCTTCCCTTTATCAAAACGACCCTCTTTTTCTCATGCGGGTGCAAGGAGTGCAAGCGCAACCAATGGGAAGGGAATTGATGTTCAGATGTTAAGTAGCAGCTAAAGGTGGACAACATCCAACATGTGGATCCTTGTGGATGAAAAAATACACACAGAAACCCACAACAAGCAACCCGCATAAGGAAACCAACAGCCAACGACATGTTGACAGCAACTAGTAGATAGAAACTTGCATCAAATTTTTTGCAATGTTACAAAATTTAGTAAATATGAGATTTTCAATTTTAGCACGTGGGAAGAAGTGGGGAGAAAGAGTGCCAAGACATATTCCATTAAGATTTGAATCACTTTGAAAACTATGGAAATTTTGAATGCGGAAGTGTGAGGGTCTACCACTATTAGCAATGACATTTCACAAACAAACTTCTGTAGAAGAAAACCCATAGATGGATTTCCATAGACACAAATCCACAACTAGCAATCCACACACAAAAACCCATAGTGAAATTTCTGCAACATCTAAACACTTTGTGAATTTGACTCAAACCTCCTTAGGCATGTGGAAACATTCATTTTATGGGCCCTAGATGTTGAGAACTTGAATTTTGCACCTTTCTTTGAGATGCAGACACTTTGGGGGAGAAAGTCAAAGGGTCGAGCACTGGGATACCCTTTCCAGAGGAAATGAGTGGAAATTTCGCTTTGAGAAGGCACACACCAAATGTCGTAAGGCAAAAAAAAATGAGCACATTGGCCCAACAAGGGAGACCCATAGATGCAGGTTCGCCAAGGGCAATAGCCACTTGGTCAAAGCTCAGATAGAGAATTCAGGTGCGGAGCCCACAATGTGGCGGATGTTAAGGGTTGACCGCTATTTAATGATGGAACTCTAATGGAAGCCCACACCTAGCAACCCATAGATGAAAACCCGCAGCCAACAACCTACATATAGAAACTTGCAGCCAACAACCTGCAGTGAAATTTTTGCAAAGGAAAAAGACTTAGTGAAATTTAGATGGTAAATTTGGTTAAGGAGTGATGTATTGTTTTAAGGCATGTGACCAAATTAGGTTTAGCAATAGGGGTAAACAAAGTGAGGTAGAAGTTTTAAAATGACCCGTTGGGAGCAAAAATGACCTAGCAAGAGTGAAAGAAGAAAAGGGGGTCCCTGCCTTTGATGGGGTGTGTGTGCAAAATATGCACAACAAATGGCAACTCGCTAGGGAAATGCTCCAAAGCATTTTGATGACAAACTAAAATCACAAACCCAAAATCTTTGGTTCTGACCTTCACGCTAGAGAAAACAAACTGAATATTCAACCGAAGGATCAAAACCACTAGCAAATTCAACCTTCAATAAGCTATAAATCCAAGTGTGTGCAGATGTGTTAATTCCCATCCTTAAGTTACTACAAGAACCCAAGCTTCATCAAGTTAAGCTACATAGTTTATTCTAACTCCAAAAGCATCCAAGACATTGCCACACTTCCAGTCAGGTGTCCATAGCCCCGATAAGGTTGTCATTGTGATCCTTTGAATAATTCTCTATTGTCAGTCAAGCATCCATAGCCCTGGTAGAGTTGTTTGTATCCTCTTGAAAGTTGATTTTTCTTTCTTTTTATTTTCATCATTTTCTTTTCTTTTCTTTATTTCTTTTAATTTTTCCTTTTCTCTTCTCTTTCCATTTCAACCCACAAGTAGTGAAGCTTGGACTCAGGGCTGAGAACCATAGTGGTGCTGAAGCATAATTTTAGATTTTTCACTTAACTCAACTTCGCAAAAAGACCTACAAGGACCTTAAGATTATTAATATGTGTGAGAGATATAAGATTTTAGTATACTTTAGAATCAGATTAAACCAATGACTTATCTACTTGGAACCACACATCTAGGTCACTTGACACTAATAGAAGACCCTTACCAGATCCACTTTGAAAACTTGATTAAAGTTTATCAAAGAAATACATAGAACAACCCTTAAGCAATAAAGTGGTTGTTGTGCATGCAAACATACCTGACAAAAGACAAGGGGGACCCCAAGCAAAGAAGCAAAGTAGAAGCAAATAGAAAGAAAATGGAAGAAAATGAAAGAAAACAAACCAAAAGAGAACTAACCTAGAGCAACAACCTAAACTAAGCAAAGAAGGAAAGCGAGAGAAAACAACAAGGAAACAATTGTAAAGAAAACTAATATAAATCCAACAGACTAACCTAACAAAAGTGGGAAAGTAGAGTATATACATGAAACCTATACCACCTAAAATGAGCTATGTACAAAGATATTTACAAAGGACCATGTTCAGGAAATGTAAATTGATATTCACACCCATTGGATTTCATAATGCATGCACAAGAAAAAGGGAAATCATTACAATCCTAAGCCATGCAAATTCATCCATATATTTAGAAAAATGTTCATTGTTGTAGCATTCAAATTTAATAACACATCCAGGAAAAACTAAAAGTTGAGGTAGTTCATCAAGCCTGTGATAAATCCACAAACAAGTTCATCTTCCCCCATTCCCATAATCAAAATGATAAATGTAGCCATGATTATTCATAGGAGCAAGGAAAGATAGAACCTAGATGTCACCATGTGGAGGTGGTAATGTTTGACAATTGAGAGCAAGCACTGCATCATCGGTCATTGCATTGGTAGCCTCGGGTGGATGCAATGGATGGTGCAACATCCCCCTTGCATTACAAATCTGTAGATCACAATGAAATTGATCAGGTATTACACATTGTGAAGAAATTTTTTCAAATGCATAAAACCTTATACCTAATCTTAGGTTGGCTTAAGGCTGGGAGAGAAAGGTAACAAACACCTCTTCCAAGCTACCAATAGGAACCATATCCTTTATCAGTTGTTCTTCATGAAGATAGACACTATCATGTCAGTCATCAATGATCCTAGTGTCTACTTGATTGATATCTTCAAAAGGAAACATGTTGTCCCATCTCACTTCCCTCATGTTGATCTCAATTTTATGATGTTCTATGTCATAAGAACATGACATGGATGAATCTATCTTGTTGTAGATATGAGCAGGGGTAGGAGGATCAAAAATGGGAAAAGAAGAAAGTCTATGAGTTGCAGCCTGTAGTTGATAAAGAGTATCATCTTTGTGGGTAGCTACCAAAACATCCACGCCTTGGTCCTTTTCTCTTTGTAGTTCATGTAGCTAATCAAGATGTTTACTTGATTCCTCTTGTTCATCATCACTATAGATGGAGGAGTTCCTCTCCCAATCTGAAAGCCCCAATGCTTCACCATCTAAAGGTTCAGGTGATATATCTACATCACTACCATATTTTGAAATGTACTCCTCCTCGATATCACTATACCTCTATAGCACAATTCCAAGTGGGAAGAAATCAACAAGGGACACTGGCCCGCCAAGAGGATCAGAGTATGACATAGAATTTCCCTCTGAAAATCCTCCATAAAGCCTATCATCCATCATATATAAATGCTCTACAAGAGGGAAATACTCTTGATGATCAATTGAAAACTGTCCCATTTGCTCCACTTCATTATTGAGAGGTTGGGAACTTTTTTGTTCTCCTTCTATTGCTATCCCAATCCCCTCCTGAGGGATACCTTTAGCTAATTTGTCACTTGGTTCTAGCTCTCATACTTTTGGCTCAATCCTTGAAACAACTGTAGGAGGCGATGCACATTGTTTCCCCACTTTGTTCTTTAACTTGCTTGATGGCCTCTTGACATAGTTTGCACGTGAACTTTGAATGCACCAAAGCATGGAGCTTGCACCAATTTGGTAGTAAAAACACCTCCAAATCCACTTGGTACCTTAACTCTAACCAATCCCTTATGAGTCTTCAAACAAGTTCATTATATCTTTCCACCATTCGATCCTCATCAACACTTAGTGGTTGTTCCCACTCCTCTAAATATTCTTTTTTAGTTGTTTGATTTCTCTCATCAATTGAGAATGGATCTTTGAATTCCATTTCACTAGAGCTTTCATTATTATTTTTTGTTGCCTCTAGAATTTTAGCCTCTTCATCTCTATGATCTTCAACATTTGTGTTGGTTGTCTCAGCATACAATGTTGCATATTTTTCTAATTCATCTTCACCTACAAATGATTCTTCTTTTCTAAGTGAAGGGCTACTCTTTTCCTATGGAGAAAATATCTTCTAATCCTCTTCCAGTTGAACTTTTGTCAAGGTTCTCTACTATCCCAAGGAACCCAACTCCTTCCTATTGATTCTCAATTTGAGTGTCTGCTATCCTAGGACTTACTTTTATAGAATTTATTGGTTCAACTTCATTGTGTTATCCTCCAAATTTCGAACGCTCTCCTGCCTCAGTGGATGACTCCTCTTCATTAAGATTTAATTGTTCTAACTTTTCCAAACAACTCCTGACTTAAGTGATGATGTGTGCACATGATGGACAAGTAAATTATGAGTGAAGTGCATTATGGAATCAACACCAACCAGACATCAAAACTTCTTCTAATCTTAGTCCATCCTTATTGCACAAGGGTTCTTGAATCCACTCCTTGAAGGCCTTGGCTTCCATATTAATCAATTCTTCTTCTGAGTCTAGAAGAGCTAAGGGTTGATATATGTCACAAAAGGGAATCTCTCCTTGAAAGACCATTTAAATTCTTCCCAAAAATGTTAGACATTCCAATTCAATGTGCCTATGAGTGCCATGAATTTTTCATTTTTATGCCAATGCAAAGTGTTACAATGGCCTCAATATCCTATTTAGATCTTCTTGCAGCTAAGTGATGTTAACTAGCAGATGTTGCTCCATATTGATTCAAATGTTGCCTTGTCTTCAAATTTATAATTTAAAATTTCCATCATATGATGAGATTTCCCTATCTCATATTTTTACTTGAAAGTGCCTTCAACTTTTAGCTTTATAGCCTTGAGCTCAGCCATTCCCTCCTTCTAGCTCCAATTTTGTTGATGTTTGGTTTTGCATCTTCTCAACACAGGAAACACACAAGTATGCTACCTCTGTTGAAAGGTAGAAATCTACAAACAAGTTCCAGATTACTATCCCAAGCTCTCTCAGGTGTTAGGTCATGACAATGCTTGGAGTAGTTCAATTGGTTGATGTGATTTGTTGGTTATCATAGGGTGGACTTTATGTTTTACATAGCATGGGAAGTTGGCTCTATAAATGGAGTTTCACGAGTGTTGTAAATGAATAAAATGTGGCTACTCACTCAAAACAACAAGTTGTAACTCACCATGTTCATCAAATTTAGCATTGTTGTGATGCTTGGAATCCTACTCTAATGAAGGACTAAAAGAAATAGAAAAAGAGGAAATGGTTGAGAGAAGCTAATCTAAATCTAAGCTATGAATGAACAGTAACAATGGAGGATGCTACAATAGATAGACTCCCATAACCATGTTTTTCTTGGCCAAGGGAACCTACAAATACACAAAACCAATGCCATCTTCAAAAGTTTGCAAATTTTTAGATTGTGCATTCACTGCATGAATATATAATTTAACTTAGTTGCAACAATGAAATACACAAGCCTAGGATAACTTTACACAATAGTTTGTCATAAACAAGTGCCAAAAGTATGGGAAAGAATTCCATCAAATGTTGTAGCAACAACCATTATCAAATTCATTTAAGAAACTACAAACTAAATCTAACATGGAGGTTGAATCATGCATGCACAATGAGAATGTTTAAAGAAAACACCCATAAAAACAATGCAATTCTTCCTTCTATTGATGCAATATTCCTCTTACAACAATTCACCACCCTTAAAAATGAGGAGCAAGCCCCTATTTATAGTTTTTTAAAGGAAAAATGAATGGCTAGGATTAGTTTACATTGTGTGGCCAAGATTCAATACAAGCGAGGCTTTCGCCTAACCCCAATATTTCACAATTTAAAATACATTATTTTTTCCTCTTCCCTATTTTTTATTGTAGCCTATTTTGTCTTTTATCCACTGTAGTTGTTTTGTATTCCATTTTCCTTCTCTACTATGGCTGAAAACTATCAAAGTCTACCTTCTATCTAATGTGTTTGCAACATTCTTCCATCCAATCAAACGGTTCTTGTTGTAGATTGGTGTCACTAAGGAGCAGATATATCACTCCTGATCCTGGTGGAAAGCTCCTTAACGATCATCATCATTTGGTGAAAGGATAAAACAACACCCTCTAGCTCCCTCAAAATCACTTTTCTGATTCATGGCGATGACTTCTTAGGCATGCATCCATATGTAATTTAGTCCTCGACAAGTTGATCATTATTTATTTGGAAACCCTTCTCCTAGAAATCTTCATTATCCTTGGTACACTCTTGTAGATGGACATGTGAGAGTACTTCCTCCTACGGATGTGGTATGTGGCATGTAGATCCTTCTTTTAGATTGTACTCTTTATGATTTCACCTCCTTTTCTCTTTAGACTAGGGTTTGAGTTAAAATCCCCCATTTGATAGTGCTTCCTGATAGCTACATTGTAAGCAAATTTCTTGAAAACTTCTGAGGCCTGGCATGACCTGAGAAATTAGACCTGTTGATATCAAGTGTATTTACCTTGCATTTAGAATCCCTCTTTCTAGTGCCAGTTCTACTGATGGGTGCTAGAAGGAGAGGTAAGTACAAAAAATATGATGACTAGAGCAATGTGTTCTTCCCTCATTCATCTCTCCTTCTCTTTTGATGGCCTTCTCAATAGGCCTCCCTGATGGACATGCAACAAGTTCCTTAAATCTTGCGCATATAGAGTGCAGTAAGTTTTTTTGCATATAATGAGGAAAAAATCATTTAAATCATACATAAATGAGGGTTGGATCCATTCATAAATTCTTAAAAGATCATAAAATTTATCATTGTTTAACATTTGGAGTTTATTTGGATCATCTAGACCAATGCAGACTCAACAGTGTCGATTTCCTCAAGCTAGAAGCTGTCAGAATGAAGGTAGTGAGAAAATGGCTCCAAGGCCACAGAGACCCATAAGTGGCCACCAACACTAAAAGTTTTGCATAGGTGAGTTGATCAAATTTATAATGAGGTAATTAGGCACATGTGGAATTGACTAATGAGGTATCCACAGTCATTAGATTAGGCTATGATACATTTGTGGGGTTCAAAGTATGCAGGTGTAGGGAGGGTGAAGGAAGTTTGGAGCTCAGTCGTTAAGTAGTAGCCTTCAGGGGATGACAACCTACATGTAGAGTTCTACATTGTGGGACCCCCAAGAACCTTAGACGACTAGGGTGGTGTCTTAAAGTTTGATCATTGTTGGATGTGTGGGTGGAAGTTATTAGGCTGCTGTCGAATGTTCACCGTTAAGGAACAACTTTGGAGGGATGGTGGTCCATAGGCGACAGTCCACATAGGCAGACCCACATCAAGCTCCTAGACTTAAGTTTTGGCATTTTTCAAACTTCAACAAAGAAACGGGAAACCAATCATGTAGATCCTACCATGCGAAAAGACGTGGATGCTCAGATGTTAGGGAATGGTGATAGAGTAAGGGCTACTTGTAGATGAAAGTCAACAAAGGTCGACCCACATGCTAATTTTTGCATGGTATGATTACAAGGTAAATCTACATCAAGGTCACTTGGCATGTGCAAAAATAAGTGATGGAGCACCTTTAATTGTCTTCCCTTTATCAAAACAATCCTCTTTTTCTCATGTGGGTGTAAGGAGTGTGAGTGCAGCCAATGGGAAGGGTGTTGATGTTCGACTATTAAGTAGTGGCTAAAAGTGGATGACATCCCACATGTGGATCCTCACAGATGGAAACTTGTACATAGAAACCTGCAACCAACAACCCACACACAGAAACCTACAGCCAGTAAACCGCAGACAGAAACCCGTAGTGAAATTTCCGCAACATCACAAAACTTAGTAAATATGATATTTTAAATTTTTGCACATGGGAAAAGGGGTGGAGAAAGAGTGCCAAGACTTATTTCCTTAATATTTGACTTTGAAAAGTGCATAAATTTGGGATGCAGAAGTTGAAGGGTCTGGTGCCGTTAGAGATGACATTTCACAAATGAAAACCCGTAGCCAGTAACCCACACGTGGTGACATGCAACAAAATTTCTGCAACATCTAAACACTTTAAAAACTTTACCCAAACCTCCTTAGGCATGTGGAAACATTCATTTTATGGGCCCTAGATGTTGAAAACTTGAATTTTACACCTTTTTTTAAGATGAAAAAATATGGGGGGGGGAAGTTGGAGGGTCCAGTGCTGGGACACCCTTAGCAGAGGAAATGAGAAAAAATTCCACTTCGAGAAGGTGCACACCAAAGGCCATAAGGAATGGTTAATTGAGCACAATTTCCTAGCAAGGGAGACCCACAAATTTGGGTCTACCAAGGGTGTTAGCCACTTGGTTGAAGCTCAGATGGAGAATTCAGGTGTGGAGCCTACCATACGAGCGGAAGTTAAGGGTTAGCCACTACTTAGTAGTGGAACATTGATGAAAACCCACAACCAGCAACCCATAGACGGAAACCCACATCTAGCAATCTGCACATGGAAACTGACAGCCAACAACCTGCACACAGAAACCCACAGTAAAATTTCTGCAAAGGAAAAAGACTTAGTGAAATTCAAATAGGTGAATTTGGTCAAGGGGTGCTTGATCATTTTAAGGAATGTGACCAACTTACGCTTAGCGGTAGGGGAACGCAAAGCGAGGCAAGGATGAAAATGACCTGTCGGGGGCAAAAATGACCTAGTGAGAGAAAAAGAAAAAAGGGGGTCCTTGACTTCGGTGGAGAGTGCATGAAAAACATGCACAACAAGTATGTATTCCTTATTATAAGCTTCCCAAAAAGCATAATTTTAAATAAATTTAATTATATTATTATATTTATTTTTTATTTCTTGTGAATGTAGGTATCAAAAAAAATTCAAGCTCTCTATTCTCCACATGTGGAAAAATAGCAGATTATAAAAAAAAATATCTATGCACTAGATATTGATGTCCTTGATTCAACAAAAAGAAATAAAATTGAATTTTGATACATACAAAAAAAGTTAAGTTTTAGCCAGTAAATCATGTCTAAATTATAACTAGTTTGACTTTGAAACTTAATTTGAAAAAAATATTCAATGAAACGCTATGAAACCAATTGCATGCACTGGATATTGTAGTTACAAATCTAAATTCGAAAAAATTATAATTTTATCCTTTATAGAAAAAAAGTTATGTGTTAGCTAGTAACATCACTCTTTAAAAATGGTGTTTATTGTTAAAAACTAGTTTTCGAAGGAGATGGAAAAAGAAGTGCATTTTGATTCCAAAAATTTGGAAAAAGAAAATTAGAATCTATAGAAAAAATGTCACAAATCACTAATTTGCATCATCTTCAAATTCCTCATTGTTTAGCTGCTATAGGTTCCCAAAAGTGAAGATTTAGTTAAAAAAATTAGTGCAATGTTCAGTTTGGCCAAAAATTGTAAACCAATATTGTGGGATCACCCAATGACAATGCAAAATAAAATGAATTAAGATTATTAGAATAAAGGATCTATATAATCCTAAAAAAGTTAATTGATAATGGAAATGACAATACAAAATGAAATGAATTAAGATGCATAGAATAATAGATCTATATTATCCTAAACAACTTAATTGATAATGGAAATAATAAGTGAAATGACTAGTGAAATGATTAATGCAAACTAATAATGTAACATGATGGTGATATTGTCAATGAAATGATTAATGAAATGGATAATACAATCTAATGAAATGAATAATGAAATGGTAGGTGTAGTGTTGATGCAAAGGAAGGATGAACAACTTAGTAATAGACCCAAGGGTACTCAAAGCTCAAATCCATTTTGCTTTCTCCTAGAAGTAATTTTAGGGCTACTAACAAGGGATTCTTAGAAATATTTGATTCAAATAATTTGAGATAGTGCTCATGCATGAAATATTTGTCATAGGTTCAACAACCTTGGATACAGTTCAAAAGAGGTGGAAAACAACAATTGTCAAATAAACTACACCTTGCATTGATCAACTAAATAGAATTGTCTCAATGTATCACAAAAGCAACTATTGGAGAATAGTCAAACCATAAAGCAAGCTTGGGATACCTCTTTCAGATATTCAAGAGTTGATGTCATAAAGTATATTACCCTAGTTACATGCACAAACCCCAACTTGATTTGTTTCCCATGCTTTCCTTATGGCTTTCTAGTAGTTTAGTTGGGACAATAAAAAATAAACATGTAAAAACCTTTCAAAAATACTCCAAAACTATTGATTTATGTGTAAAAGACCTCTAATACATTACCAAACCCTTACCAATGCGAACCCCTATGAATAAAATGCATAGATTTACACAAACACCACAATGTAAGGGTTTTACACTATTTTTTCTGAGCTAATTTGGAGTGGACTGGTGAAGATTTCTCCCAAACATGAGCACATTGGGACTTCTAACCTTGTAAATCTTGAATAACATACAAATAAATAGTTTCAGATGATTTTATAGCACTTTTGAGTGGTGGAAATTAAAGATATTACATTTTTACTACATGTTGCTGCCCTAGCTAGGGTTTTAATCCATTTCAAGTAAAATCTTAATAACTTTAATAAAATAAATGAAATTTGATGAAACCAAAAAAAAATGCAATAGATTAATGGGGATATCAAATACAATTTATTTCAGATCGATCCATGGACTGTACAATCCATACAAGAAGCCATAAGTTGCTACAACTCATAAAAATCACAAAAAACTTGCTCCAATTAACTCCAAGTTTGAAAAAAAAAATACAATAATGCTACCATTCAGCCATTAAAAAATATTAATGCTATTTCCAGAAATTTACCATTTGTTCCCATGTTCTATCAAGTGCATGTATCTAAAATCTCATTTTTGACAACTTGCCCAAAAAGGTTGCATGACAAAATTAGCAACTTTGACATTTTTTTTTAATTTTGAAATCCATGACCCCAAGCACCACAAAAATAAATTAAATACATGGTAAAATGTCATAAATTTCCTTATTAGACCTTAGAACCTAGTAGTAACTAAAAAAATAAATAAATCAAAATTACAAAAATGAGCAAAAATGGACTCCTAGTGCTCATGAACCATACACCCAAAGGGAAGACAACTCAAGTCTCAAGTCTCACTTGAGTGCAGGTCTTCATCAGTGTAATCATGCCCAAAAAAAAAATCTTCAATCATCTATGTTGCATCCTTAATGATAAGAAAAATGATGAGAGTGAATACTCTATTTAGTTTGCTTGTCTTCTTCACCTTGCTATAATTCATCTTGGAAATCTTCAAATGTCTTCTTGACTGTTGGATGACAAAAGATGGTCCATTGTCTCTCCTTTCAAAACCTTTCATTTTGACTTTGGCTGCTACATTGTCCTTCAAAGCAAGTTCTTGTTGGGTACTCACCAAGAAATAAAATGAACTTTCATTATTATGAAGAAACTCAATATCCTCATCCCCTATACAACCTTTAGCAAACAACACTACTTCATCTCCTATAACATAAATCAAATTCCTTGGTTCCCCTTTTGTATCTACACATGCACCCAAATAATTAGATATTTCAAGTATCTCTTCATCTTTGTATTTCTTATTTGAAATTTTTGTGCCTTGCCTACATGGCTATCCTTAGAAGTCACTTGACTTCTCCTTCCCTTACTTGGAACAACCTTCAATAGTTGTGCTTCCTCTTGACCATTTACACAAATCAATGCTACCCTACTAGTTGTAATAATAGGATCTTGTATTTGTTCTTCAAAATTTTCATTGTTCAACTGTGTATGAACTCCCTTATGATTACCTTTATTAGAAAAATCACTATCATATGCAACCTCTTTTTGCTGCCCTAGTTGTAGTTATTGTTGATTGAATTGTCTTGTTTCCATCTTCAACTCAATTTGAAATTTTTTCTGCTCTGAACTTCCTTCCTTCACCAACTTATGCTCATTCATCTCTGCAATTGTCTTCATATCAAACTTTCTATCTTTAGCATCCAAATTCCTACCATTTTTAACCTTCCAAACAAGTTTGGTAATATCACCTTTATTGACACCACCTTGTTCTCTAGAAATCTTGTATTCTTCATAGGCTACTTTGCATGATAGACCAGCCCCAATTATGGAGTCAATGTAATGATTTATATCCATGGTTAGAGGCAATGAGTGTGGGATATCATCCATCACTATATCTTCATGTTCCTTAAGTAAATATTGGAGCCTAGTTTTTGTCACAACAATCATGGGTTTATTTATGCTATTCCTTGTCTTCCTCTTCTATGGTTTGGAAAAACTCCTTTTTACTTACCAACATTACACTAGATCCCACTTGTGATTCTTGAGTTTATTCTTTCAAAGGTGTCAAAATTTAAGATACCCCATCATTCTCTATGGCATAGGTGTTTTTCCTACCATCATGTTTGGCATTTATATCATACATCCATGGACTACCAAGAAGCAAATGACAAACATTCATAGAAATGATGTCAGACAAGTCCTTGTCCTTATAACCCCCTATGTGGAATTCTACCCAAATTTTCTCATTTACTAAGACTTTCTGCCCTTTTTTTAACCAAGAGACCTTATAGGGAGTGGCATCAGGTAATCTTTGCAAATTTAGCCTGTCTACCATTTGAACAGAAACCAAATTATTAGGACTACCAGAATCAATGGCAATTTTACAACATTTACCTTGGCATTTGCATGTAGTCCTGAAGAGTGACTTCCTTTGTGGTGGTTCCTCCTCCATGGGTACTTTGATCAAGGTTTTTTTCATTAGCAAGGACTCCCCAACTTCTAGTTCTACATTTTGAGATGAAGAATTTACACTTTCAACATCATCTCCACCTTGTGCAATCTAATTTCTTCTTTCACTTCCAAAAGAAGTAGATGGTTGTTCCTTAGGGAATTTTCATGCTTGATGGCCTACAAATTTATTACACTTGTAACACTTTCCAGTGAATCCACTTGAGCATCCTCTTTTTCCAAATTTGCCTCTAAAATTTGATCTACCTCCCCTAAAACTTCACCTTGAATCAAAATTTTGTTCTTGAGCATTACTTGTATCTCTTTGATTCTTATGTGACTATCTTGAATCAGAAAATGACTCTCTTCCTCTAAACATTTTCCTTCCTCTACCTCTACTTTTTTTTTCTTGTCTCCTTCTCAACTTGTCTTCAACCTTTATGGCCAACTGATAACATTCTTCTACTATTCTTAGACTTGTGAGACTTAATTCATCATGTATACTATACTTTAACCCATTCAAATACCTTGCATCTTTGTCAACATATTCTTCCATGTTGCTTGATCTAATGCTTATTTTGTAGAACTCTTCTATGTAGGTCTTCACATCCATTTCCTTTTGCTTCAAATTTTTCAACTTTCTCTACAAATGAATAGCATAATCACTAGGTAAGAATTTACTTTTTAGTTTTGCAACCATTCTATCCCAAGATATAATCTTTGCCTTGCATTTCTTCTTCCTCTCTTCTTGTACATAGTACCACCATAGAGATGCATTCCCTTTTAGCCTTTTTCTTTCCAATTTCACTTGCTTCCCCTTAGGTATCTCCTCAAACTCAAAATACTTATTCAAGCCTCCTATGCAATTTAAGAGTTCTTCTCCATTCAGACTCCCTAAATACTCTAGAAGATCTATCTTTACCTTTGAACCATCACTCTTAACTTCCTATAGTAATCGTTTGAACCTTCTTTACTCAACATCTCTTTCTTCTTCCTATTCTTATGGGTGTTCATTTTCACCCATTTCTTCATCTTATTGGTCACTCAAATCTACTATGACCACTCCTCTTCTTTGGTTGGTCTCAACTGATGTGAGTATTGCATCAAGGCCTTCTTGAATGGATCTCAACTCTTTGGAAAGAGAATATCTCACCTCTTTGACAATCCTTTCCACACTTATCTTGGGAGGCATCTTGTAAATTATTCAACCCAATTTATCTACTATCTTTACTATTCTCCCCTACTCTGATACTAATTTGATGCAGAGGAAGGATGAACAACTTAGTAATAGACCCAAGAGGCAAGGTACTCAAAGCTCAACTCCATTTTTCTTTCTCTTAGAAGTAATTTTAGGGCTACTAACAAGGGATTCATAGAAATACTTGATTCAAATACTTTGGGAAAATCCTCATGCATGGGTTCAACAACCTTGGATACAATTCAAAAGAGGTGACAAACAACAACTACCAAATAAGATACACCTTGCATTGATCAACTAAATATAATGGTTTCAATGTAACAAAAAAGCAACCATTGGAGAACATTCAAACCAAAAATCAAGATTGGGATACCTATTTCATACATTCAAGAGTTGATTTCATAAAGTATATAACCCTAGTTCCATGCACAAACCCCAACTTGATTTGTTTCTCGTGCTTTCCTTATTGCTTTCTAACAGTTCACTTGGGAAAGTCAAAACTAAGCATGTAAAAACCTTTCAAAAATACTCCAAAACTATTGATTCAGGTATAAGAGACCACTAAATATATTTCCCAACCCTTATGAATGCCAAACCCTATGAAGAAAATGTAAAGATTTACACAAACACCACAATGTAAGGGTTTTACACTATTTTTTCTGAGCTAATTTGGAGCCGACTCATGAATATTTCTCCCAAACATGAGAATATTGGGACTTGTAACCATGTAAATCTTGAAGAACATGCAAAGAAAAATTTCAAGATGAGTTTATAGCACTTTTGAGCAATGGAAATTAAAGATGTTACATTTTTACTACCTACTGCTTCCTAGCTAGGGTTTTAACTCGTTTTCAGTAAAATATCTATAACTTTAACAAAACTAAATGAAATTTCATTAAAAAAAAGAAAAAGATATAGTATATTGAGGGGGATATATCAACTAAAATTTATTTTAGATTGATCCATAGACTGTATAGTCCGTAGAGGAAGCCAGAAGTTGTTGCAACTCATTAAAAAACACAAAAGACTTGCTCAAATTCACTCCAAGTTTGAGAAAAACAATACAATAATGCTCCCATTCGACCATTACAAAATAATAATGATTTTTCCAGCCATTTAACATTGATTCCAATGTTCTATCAAGTGCATGTAACTGGAATCCTATTTTTGAAAACTTTCCCAAAAAGGTTGCATGACAAAATTAGCAACTTTGAATTTTTTTGCAATTTTGACACCCATGACCCCAATCACCACAAAAATGAATTAAATACATGGTAAATGTTCATAAATGACCTTATTAGACCTTAGAACCCATTATAAACTTAAAAAAAACCAAAATTACAAAAATGAGCAAAAATAGACTCCTAGTGGTCCTACACCAAGTGCATCTATTAGAACTGAAGCAACTTGATAGGAAGAATATGGTGGAAAAAATCATTTGCACAACCAAAAATCATGATCATAGGCTAGGTGAAGGGATAGGAAAGAATGCAATAAGATGAATGAAATTTCATGCAATGTTATGCTATCACTCTTAGGAGCATTGGATTTTGATATAGTATAGGATACCAAGTGCCAGGGTATAAGGAACCAAGGAAAGTTAGCATTCCACACATAGGACTGACACAATAAACAAATAGGTTAGTTGAACATTCCAAAATCATGGGGGCTTTGGTCAGGCTGTTGCTAGAAAACCACAAGCACAAGAGATTTCTCTAGCATAACATAAGATCATAAATGTCTTGGTGGGTATTACATAGAATGTAACTAGGAAGACATGATGACACCAAAAACCAATAGATGCCCCTATGTCTACCTATCAAAGTGCACCATAATATGATGGATCATGGTGATGCTAAATAGGTATAGTAAGAAGCTCAAAAGATGAAAAAACGCAAAAGAACTAAGAAATCACAACAAATCTAAAATATCCTTTTCCATAGGGATGATAGGTGGATGAGATTGACATGCTATGATATGAGAAAATATATATCCTAATAAAACTATAAATGGATGGGATAGATCATAGGATTAGGATGACACAAGATAAATAAAATAGATCAATATTTTTTGGAACCAATAAATTTTGTTGGTTAATTCTAGCAAGATAAGGACACTCTTGGTGATGGCACAAAAAATAAAAGACACAACCTAAAGGACAAACCTAAGCCTCAGGGGTGCATCAAAGATGGCTTTTCCTACATGAAAGTGTAGACATGTCATAGTTCAATAAAAAGACTAATGACTGGTTATGTCCAGGATCATCATGGAAAAAATAGGCCCTTAAGTGGTGAAATTTTCAAAAATATCAGAGTTAGGCAACTTGACGTAAAATTTTGAATAAGTTATCTATATTATTTAAAAAATATGTAAGAATAGAATCTATAGAAAATTGAATGTAGTTTCTAAACTACTAGGTTTTTTTAAAATGTATTTGGTGAAAATTTGAAATTTCAATGTAGTAGCAATTAAATTTTAGGAAAAAATAAGAAGTAGGTGTCTATTTGACCACCCTAACCACAATAAAATGATAAAAAAATTTATAAGGTTTTAGATATAAGTAGAGGACTCATGTTCAATGTGATGCATATTTTTTTGTAATTTTTTAAGTAAATAATTAATTATGATTTTTTTATTTTTTTAAAATATAAAACTCATATGTTTGACCACCTTAAGGTTATGTGCTCATCATTTAAGTGGCAAAAATAGAAAAATTTAGGCAACTTGAAAAAATTTGAATAAGTTATCTATATTATTTCAAAAATATGTAAGAATAGAATCTATAGAAAATTGAATGTAGTTTCTAATCTACTAGGTTTATATTAAAAAAAATCTATTTGGTGAAAATTTTAAATTTCAATGCAAGTACTTAAATTTGGGAAAAATAAGAAGTAGGTGTCACCACCCTAACCATAATAAAATGATATTTTTTTATAAGATTTTAGACATAAGTAGAGAACTCATGTCTGGATGTGATACATTTTATTTCCAAGTAAATAATTAATTATGAATTTTATTACAACTTTTAAAAATATAAAAAGTGTATGTCCACCTTAACTTGGTCAAAACTTCATGAAATTCAATTTTTCTTTTTAATCCTATAGTATGAAGTATAGAATGTGATGCATGTTTTGAATTCAAAAAATGTGATATTTGAAAGCTATAGATGTTTTTCAATCAACCTATCAATCACTTTAGTCATAATTCAAATAGAAAATGAATAATAATTATTTATTAAATCCAAAGTAAAGCATAATTTATATTGGTGGAAACCTGAAATCTCCTTTAAAAACCCTTTTCATTTCATCAATTTTGGGTAAAAAAAAAGCCACATACCCTACAAATACCCATCATATTGCCAGTTTTTGGCCCATCATGATCTTGCACATACCCTTAACTTGGTCAAAAATTCATGAAATTCATTTTTTTCTTTTTAATCATATAGTATGTGAAGCATAGAATGTGATGCATGTTTTGGATTCAAAAAATGTGATATCGTTTGAAAGCTATAGATGTTTTTTAATCAACCTATCAATCAAGACTTTAGTCGTAATTCAAATAGAAAATGAATAATAATAATTTATTAAATTCAAAGTAGAGCATAATTAATATTGGTGGAAAGCTGAGAGTCTTATTTAAAATCCCTTTTCATTTGATCAAATTTTGCATAAAAAGGAATCGTCAGCCACATACCCATCACCACTTTTTGGCCCATCACTGCACATACCCGACTAATGATGGAAAATAAGTGGAAAGAGGATGAAAAAGACTCCAATGGATGAACCAAAGCCTCAAGGGCTCATCAAATATGGCCTTGCCTCTGTGAAATCCTAGAGGTAATGTAGTTTGACAAAAATATTGACAACTCGAAAGATGAAAGAAAAATGATGGGACCTAATGATAAAGGATGTGAGGATGGATCCTAAACTAGGATGCGAGACTAGCTAATAGGATATTATATACAAGTGATGATGAATAAACAAATCCCCACCAGCATAGGGATATAGGATTAGGATACCTAGCAAGGCTTAGAGAGGTTCACCACCAACAAGCCAAAGAAGCTCAAGATTTGGGATAGTGAATCTAAACTGTCTAATATTTAATCAAAATATACCATGGGATAAATGATAGGATGTGTTGATGGGATGGGGTAGTTACGTAATCATATAGGTAAATAGGATACCAGGTAGATAATGATTAAGCCCTCTACGAATGGTGTCTATTACCAAGTTTTCACCAAATATACTTATCCAAGGTGCCACCAAGGGTGGTTTTCACCATAGGATGATTTATTTTTATTTTTTACTATCATTTTTTATTTTTTTGACATTTTTCACTTTTTTTGTATTTTTTGGATTTTTTTACCTATTTTATTTTTTACTTTATTTTTTTACTTTTTGTGGTATTTTTAGGTGGGGTAATCCAGTTGAATTAGGTGTAAAACCACTTCGGATGCACAATGTTGATGGGTTCTTCTAATGGTTCACCCTTGGGTGTGGAAAGATGATAATCTCTAGAACCGTACTTAGCTATGATGTTGATGAGTTTTTCCAATGGTTCACCCTTGGGTGTGGAAAGATGATAAGCTCTAGAACCATACTTAGCTATAATGACATAGGGACCCAACCAATAAGCTTCAAATTTTCATTTCTTTTCTCGATCTTGTTGGGTATGCTGGTTTTCCTTAATTACAAGGTCACCAAGCTGGAATTGGAAGGGTCAAACCTTCTTGTTGTAGCTTCCTTTAAGCTGACATTGGTAAGTTTTCAAGTAATTATAGGAATTGAGATGCTTCTCATACAACAGCTCTAACTGACTGAGACATGCCACATGATACTCCTCATCATTTATCAATTTCTTCAAAGATATACACAGTGAGTGGATCTCAAATTCAATAGGAAAGATGTCATTAACACCATATACAAGTAAGGTGTGGCATCAGTGGGGGTGTGATTGGACATACAATAGGCCCAAAGGGAGGGATTAAGATGGAGATGTGAATCTCAACTAGTATTATTGAAAACTTTCTCTAGAATTTTGATTAGTGTTTTGTTGGTGGCTTCAACCTAACCATTACCTTGAGGGTAATAAGGCATTGACCAATGGTGCTAGATATGGAATGTTTCAAAGAGTTGTCAGACATGCTAGTTTTTGAAAGGTTTTCTATTATCAATGATGATGGTGGAAGGAATACCATATCTACAAAACATATGGTATAGAATGAATTTGGATATTTGAGTGTCAGTGATGAGAGAGTGGAGTCACTTCCACCTATTTGGTGAGTTATTCTATGGTAGTGATGATGAAGGCATGACCATTAGAAGATAGTGGGTAGATCTTACTAATTAAGTTGAGACCCCACTATGAAAATAACCATGGTATTGTAATTGGTTGTAGGTCTTATGTTGGAGCATGGATTAAATCCATGTGCTACTGACAAGATACACACTTTTTAATAAATTCACACACATCATGTTCCATAGTGGGCCAATAGTATCCAGTTTAAAGAAGATTATTTTCCAAGGACATTACATTAGTATGTGCCTCATAAATTTCATTGTGCACTTAACCTAACATTATTTTGGATTCCATCTCGTTCAAACATCGAAGAAGAGTACCATCGTACCATCTACGATTAAGTGTGTCTCCTAGGAGGGTTTAAAGGGATGCTAGGTGTATGAAGGATTTTTGTTGGTTATGGTTTAAATCAGGTTGAAGGATGTTATCATGAAGGAAGGTGTAAATGTAATGGTACCATGGGGATTGGGGACCTACGATTTCACACACCATTTCTATATTCAAGATGCCATATGCAAGCAATAATAATTGTTCAACCAAAAACACACAGTCTATATGATCCTTAGGGAGGTCTATAAGAGAACCAACAGTATCCATTGTGTCTGTAGCCTTATCCTGCAATATAGGAACCTATTCAAAGTGGATACAATTGAAATGTTGCTTAAATTCATCCACCATGCATTTATAAGTAAGAAGCTTGTCATCCTTTGTTTTTTATTTTTCATTAACTTGTTTGATTATTAATTGTAAGTCCCCATAGACACGAAGATAGGTAATGTTCCATTATAAGGAAATTTAGAGTATTGTGATTAAAGCTTCATACTCAACTGTAGACACATAAAATATACTGATTGACATCGTGCATCTGATCCTGACTTACTAACATCGTTTCTTCCTGAATCATCCCTCGGTCTAACCATTTAATCAAATTCTCCTATCTGATTAAATTCATCAATATTTGTCTTTTGAATAAATAAATCATTTTATCTAATCAAGTCAATCTCTTTTGTTAATTAAATCAATCCATCTGATCTAATTATCCCTATTTAATTAAATAATCAATTTATTTGATTAAATCTCTAAAGTCTATTCATCAAATTAAATAAATTAAAACCTTATTTCATTTAATCTAACACCATCTCTTTTAATTAAATAAATCAAAATCTTCATTTAATTAGCCTCTTATCATATTCCTCTCTTATTTGATTTAAATAAATCCATAAATCTAAGTCAAATAAATCACATCATCTAATATCTTGTTAAATTAATTAATCTTTGATTAATTTGACCTCATCTCATGTCACATCCTCTAGATAATGCAAGTTGCACATGAAAATAAATTTAATTCATTTATTAAATCCCTATTTTCCCTCACAAGGAATCTTTTGGAATATTCTCTCAATTTGAATTCAAAAATTCCAAGTCAACATGTACATCCAACAAGGCATTTAAGACCTCTTACATGTCCTTTTCCTTGAGCCAAGTGGCATTTATTGCATTTTCTCTTTCCCTCTTACATGTCATTTCAACAAATTTGAATTTCAAATATTGGCATTTATTGGCACAAACCCCAAATCTTGCACAACCACCATCCATTCAAATGTTGACAAGTGGCACCATATCATTGGATGAATGTTAGTCCCACATTGCTCAAATTTGGACTTTCATCCATTTTGAAATCCTATAAATAAAATTCTCATATCCTCATTTGATCATCCACAATTTGAGTAAACTTACTATGCTCAAATCATTAACAAATTCTATCCATTACCATTGAGTTCATAGCTAGGTTATGCAAATTTTATCTTGGAGCATTCATCAATCTTCATCAAAGTGGATCACTCTTCATCATCAATCAAGAAAATTTGCAAAGGAGTTGGGAAAGGGCCAATTTCCACATCAAATTGGCACCAACTCCCCCATAAGATCAAGAGTTTGCATATTCTCAATAGGATTTAGCTTATTTTCATCTTCTTTCATTGTGTTCTTGTTTTATTTCTATTTTGAATATGGTTAAATGGAGTTTATGGGGAATCTTGGTCTTAACTTGCATTTCAATCTTCTAATATGTTTGTTTGTTGTCTTTTGCAGGTATTAGGATCTTGGTTCACACATTTGGCGCTAGGAGGGCTAGATATTATTAATTCTAACTTTTTCTTGAAATTTCCACGTTTTTCTTCACACAAAAAATTCCAACGCGGGCTCGTCAGTGTCGCTATTTTGGCACCACGAGCTCGTCAACGTCACTGTTTTAGCACCACGGGATCGCCAACGTCGCCGCTTGAAATAAAAATTGCACTGCTGGACTCATCCCGCCAAAAAAATTTAAATTTCTAACTCTGTCGCTGGACTTGTTGACTTGCAGGTTTTTTTGAAATTTTTGAAAACACCGACGCTGCCACAAACTCTGATGCTGGATGAAATAGTGATGCAATCGAGCTCTCTGTCCCAACACAGAGCGTCGCTGACTGGTAAGAGGCGCTATAATAGCGACACTGGGAGAACAAACAGTGACTCCTTTACGAGTTGCGATGCTAGGAGACAGTAAAAGGGAGAATTTAATTTTTTTAGCACGTGTTTTGATTTATGATTTATTTACTTGTTGTTTTCTACTTTTGACTTCTGTGTTTTTTTAGAATCTGACTGTTTTTCTTCTTTGTATATTGGAAATCTAAAATGAAGGGAGGAGGAGCATGGTGATAATATTCATCAAATCAAATTGTTTTTAAACACTTAAGTGTTTGTTTAACACTTCCTTAAGAATTTGTCATCCTCTTTCATTCTTAGAACACTAGTTTTCATTTGGGCTTAAAAAGAACCTTTTCAATTTCTTCTTGCAAGGGTTAAAACGAACAATAGGATCAACAACTTACTAGATTTTGTTTATGGGATTAACAAATTGAACAAATGTCTTTCACTTGTTATTTGGTGCTTTAAAATAAACTCACATATTTCTTTGAGGATCTAAAAAGAACAAGTGTAGCTTTGTTTTTGTGAGGGCTTACTTGGACTAAAGCCATTGAAAAAGGATGTATGCACTTCTCTCGTGCTTTATAGCGATCTTTAGAATCAAAAGGCCTTTTTCATGACTTTGGGTTAAGACAAAGCAATCACCTCCACACTTCGATTTGGGCTTAAAAATTGAACAAAATCTTGTGCGAGTGTGAGTGGGGGCATTGTTGTGTATATTCTCCTTTCTTGTAGCCAACAAGGATTGATTGAGTTACGAATAGTGTTCTTCATTCACTTTTGTTTATCCTAGAGGGCCCGCCTTGGGGAAAAAGTACTCACCCAAGGGAACAGCTCAACTGGTAACACTCTAAACCTGAGAGTATTTCTAGCCAGGATATAAATGTGGATATTGGAAGAAATGCCAATATCACGCGGTTGGCTCCAACAAGATGGATCCGAAAGGGGACTCTTGCCACATTGGGTCAAATCCTACAAATAGAAAGTCCTTATTAAAACCCATGTGCTAGAATTTTCCAAAATCCTTTTATCTATTTGTTGGTGCAAGAACGGTCGTTCTGAAGCCACCCCACACTTTTATGATCTTCTAGTAGAAATGGAAAGCATGCCATGGGAGTTTCATGGGTGTTGATGCTTGGCTACCCCGATTGACATTAATGAGTCGTGGAGGGGAGCCAGTGGGGTCAAGCATCTAACCATTCACTAGAGATAAGCGTAGCTGGACCTGTCCAAGTGGGGATTCAACAAACATTGTCTTACACATCCATAGGGTTTGTACTTGTTCTTGGTTTGAAAACACAATGTTTTTTTTTTAACATTTGCAAACAAACATTCAACATGATATTCAAAATTTCAAACCCTTTAGGAGGAAAATACCATTGACCAAATTCTCGTGTTATTGCTTGCCCTTGGGATTACATCCTTAGAGGTTTCTAAGGACTTGAATTTACATCTCAATTTTTCCACTAAAGTTAAACAATAGGTAACCCTTGCCTTTAAATTCATCAAAGTTTCACATAATATACCTTGTGAAATGAGACAAAGTTGAGACATTGGACATCTAGATTCAAAATCTAATCAAGAGTGTGTTTGTGGTAAAAAGAATCCATTAAGTAAAGATTAAATCAATTGGATCCCACATATGTGCTTGGCATCTTTTGGTCGTATGGTTTTCATGCAAACATTGGTCTTTTGATTTTGATTTACTCTTAGAGAGAGGCATGTTCTTCACTATCTTGGCCTAGTAAAAAATGTCCTTCCTAGGTTCATTTAGGATCAAATCAAACACTTCATCCATCCCAAACATTTATCATCTTCATCCCATCTAACCAAACAACTTTAGAGCTTTGGAAACATCATTCTAGACTTGGGTACATCCTTAAATCAAATCAAAATCATTTGTTTAGTTAGGTGTGTGGGAATGCATCCTTTCTCATACATTTAATTAAATCAACACTCCTTTGAAGAAATTCATCCTAAGATCACATCCAACATTTTAGGGTTTACAATTTCATTATCCAAATCAAACAATCAAAATCAAGTCCTAAGTCTAGCATTGATCTAATGTCCCTAAACATTCAACACTCATATCATTTACACCTTTCATCCTTCATCTCATCATTGGTCCTAAGAACCTTAGAGGTCACTTTTGTAACAAGGTCAAAGCACAAGAGGAACATGGAATATAAACTTGATCCATACATCATGAGTAATCCAAGTCAACTAAGCTATCAAAGCCTTACAACACCGATTGATTATCAACATTCACATCTATACAAACTGTACATGGGATCATTGCCTTCAACAAACATTAATGGTACAACAAGTGTGAGTATTCCCAAATGAAAGATTGGAACACATTTCCCAATGGTAGATCTAAATCCAAACCTACAAGTTTTCCAACCGAACAATCAATGCATGAGCCTTCAAATGAACAACGTCATCTCACCAAATCCCTACAAGCCAAATGAGAATGTACCAAGCATAAGTTTTTGAAACATGAATCCGGAAAAATTTGGGATGGATACATTTGAAAATCATACGAATATTCCAAACATGAACAATGGTCAATTTCAACGTATCATTCCAAATTAGAACATCATCCCAAATCATAACATTGTCCAAAATCAAACACAAGTACACATCCCAAATCTGCGTGAACAAAAGCCCAATCAACTATATCAAGGGATTCAAGATCGAAATCAAGAACAAATTTGGTGAGATCAAATTGTTGCGCTTACCAAAATAGTTGAGTCATTACGCCAAGAGACATCTCCACCACCATTACCCATATCAACATCATTCCTTGGTTTAGGGCTTCCCCCTTTACTTAGCACCAATCAATCCATCACATCAAATCTTTTGAATATTCCATTGACATCGCACCAACAGATGGTATCTAATCCAATGACAACATCAATCATGACAAATCAAAATATGGTCTCTCAAGGGCCTATCACCTCGGTCATTCCAACCATCCCTATCACTTCAATCACTCCAAACACCACTATCATACCCATCACATCTCAACCCCTCACTACCATGATCACTCCAAACATATCTCAACCACTCATCACTACATCCAACACGATTCCAAATACACCACCACTACCACCGAAACCAAGTGCAATAAGTCAATATCGTAACATCACACTAAGAGCACATCAAGCCTACCAACAAGCGCTTCAACAATATTAGGCAGCTCCACAAGCCACTCAAGCTACCCAAGCAACTCAAGCTACCCAAGCTGTCCAAGCCTCTCAAGCTACACAACAAACACAAGCACAAACACAAAAAATGACAAATGTTGAAAACAAGGATCAAGATCAATCCATCACTGAGCACCTTGAAGCTATGTCTACTTCATCCAATGATCAAATCAACATAGGTCAAGAGTCATTTTTCAATCATAATCAAAATCCACCAACCAACAATGATCCAATTCAAGAAATGTCAACATCACTTGATCCTATGGTTGAAGACATTGGAAACCCCTCCACCATAATTGTTGAAAACAATGATCAAGATCTCTCCATCGATGAGCACCTTGAAGATGTTTCCACCCCATCTGATGATCAACTCACCATAAATAAAGAGCCACTTTTTAGGGATCTATTTCAAGGAGTGTTAGGATTATTTGATCCCATTGACATAATGCACAATCCATCAACCAATGATCATATTGAAAATGTATCTACATTGTCTTATGAGTTAGCGGACATATCTCAAGAACTTATTCCAAAGAAAGATCAAAATATTCCACTAAGGTCTAGCAATGGTCCTTTCCAAGACATGTTGACCCCCTTCAACCTCATGGTTACAGATACTGAAGGAACCATGAACTCGACACTTGAGGATATTGAACCACTTACCATGTCTAATGACGACATCCAAGAAACCTTTGTAAGCAAACCATCCTTTAAAACTGACCCATGTCAAGAACTTGATCCAAAGCATGTCAAAAGAAACTCTGAAATCATTCAAGATCAAGAATTTGTATTTTCAAGATACTACAATGATCTAATGGACACTCTCCTATCTATGCAAGATGATCATATCCATATAGCACATACTCCTCCATATACCCATGAGATGCTTTCTATGGATGGACATATAGATGATCTTCATTCAGAACAAGATTCCTTTACTCCTAACGTTGTTACACAAAGAGAGCAAGTTATTGATTCCTATAGCCAAATAGAGTTGTCAACATCAGTATCAAATACATCACAAATGCAGACTAAGGACATCATGAATAAAGATATCGAACATTATCAACTCAAGGAAGCAAATCAGATAGAACAAAATATTTTGAAGTTAGCAGAGCAACAAATTGAAATAACATCGCCTACGGTGGTCATTTATCAGAGAATACATTTTAAACAAGAGCTCTTGGAATAGGAAGAATCAAAGCATGAAGGTACTACCACCACCATACTAGGGGCAACTTCGTCTCAAGCAAACGTCAACATAGGGAGCACGGAGAGTCCTTATGATGAAACTAGTGTCAATACTACAACCATCCATGCCATGAATCTTCATCCACCCATCACCCCATCCACGAATTGGGACCAACGTCAAAAGAAAGATTTGAATCAAAGTACGAAGAATGTTATCAAAGAAAAAGAAGCTAAGAAGCATAATGGACAAATAAAATACAAATGTATACCAAAGAATACAAAGAAAGATCATCCCTATCAAACTCCATTAGTCGAAGAAACTATGGGGAAAAATAAAAAAGGGAAAAGTATCCATCAAAGATGTCCACAAAAGAAAAAGTAGGCTTTTCAAGCGACGTACAAAGTATATCAAGCAGTTGGTCCTAATTCCATGCACACTTTCGTATCCACCCATCATTTCTCATCTTCCCAAGTTTGGAGAGTCAAAGGTTCCAAATTGTCAACCAATCCATCCTCTATCCATAACCACACTCCATCCACGCCTCCACGCATGATATCAAATTCTCAAATTGACCATGTATTGGAAATGACCCTTCATCATAAGGATTCTAAAGGCACTCTATCACGATGTACGCACAGAGATAGAGTTAATTCCAATATCAATAAAGTAGATCAAGAATCCCAAAAGTTGCATTCAAGTGCATGTATCTTAGCAAAGCAACTTCTTCAAGAAGGATATCGAAGGCACATTATGATAGGGGAATCTACATCATCAACACCTTGTGATTCAACATGAGCTTAAAATCTTTTGAAAAAATCAAAAAAATCAAAAAATATGAAAATCCAAAAAAATCAGAAAAAGTATTGAAAACAGTAAAGATAAAAATCGTCCTCTAGTGAAAACTGCATGGGTGACACTTTGGGCAAGACCATGGTGAAAACCTAGCAAATATGCGTCATGTGTAGAATCGAGCATCTACGTGTGCCAGTGCAAGAGAGAGAATCTCATCCCATCCATAATAAATCCAGCATTCCATCCATAACAGCCATAATAAATCTATGCATCCGCGAACCATTTATCCAATCCATTTTCATCCATCTGCATACATAGTCCAAGTTATCTTGATCTTGATGAAATTTTGGGCACACTTTATGCTTGCTTACGATAAACATCTTTGACATGGATCATTTTCATTGATCCCATCCTATGCAACATTATCTGAGCCACATCCAATGAGCATTCTTTATCTAAGCACCTTATCTTATCAGAAGATAATCCTTGGCATCCTTGGTGTACTTACCATATCCATCCATCCATCCATATCCAGGCATCCATCCATTGCATTCCATACATTGCTAGACATTGGGGGAAGATATGTACATCTTGCTTCAAGAATAAATCTTGATCTATATCCTTCGCCTTATGTGGTGATCCAAACATTGGAAAATATGAAATCAAATTGGTCAAGCATTTACGATCCAAAATCCAAATCACTAGCCCATGGCATATTTTGATGAGAAGACATTATTTATCAGTCTTCATCTTTTATCATACATCAATCCAAACAATTCATATCAGTCACATCTAAGTTGCACCTCGAACACCACATCAAATCATTCAAACAAATTTTGTTCCAAACCAAGCTTCATCAATCATGATCAATCAAATCCAATCAAAAAATCATCATCTTAGGATATCCTTGTGTTGCTTAACACTATCCGTGCATTGTTGTGTATCCTCAACAATGTTATCATCATCAATCTGATCGACATCTCAATCCTTGTGTTGCTTAACACTATCCTTGCATTTTTGTGCATCCTCAACAATGTTATCATCATCAATCCTGATCAATCAAATCCTTGCATTGTTGTGTATCCTCAAACAATGTTATCATCATCATCAACCCATCAATTTGATCAATCAACCTTAGCTTGGTTTCACCAAAATCCTAAAATAGAGTACTGATATCATCACATATCCATATCAAAATTGTCAAAATCATGCAAAAATCCAAAAACATCCAAAACATTGAAAAATCTAAAAACATCCAAAACATCGAAAAATAAAAAAAAAACACTTAAAATTTTGAAAAATGTCAAAAACATTAGAATCCAAACTACATCATCTCTGAGCTAAAATGTAGGCAAGGCTAATCTCTGATCAGCCCCCGAGACATCAAAATCCAAAAACATCTGAAATCATATCAAAATCTAAAAACATTCATAAAATCTTAGAAAACCCCAAAACATTAAAAAAATTCAAAAATCAAAACATTTGAAAACCTTGAAAAAATACCAAAAATAGCCTCAAAACATTGCAAAACATCAAAAACATCCAAATATTTGAAAAAATCCATTTGTCTCATCTCGCTTTCACCCACAATAATCAATCATCCATAATAAACTGATCATCACCTTCATCCTTTGGCAAAACAAACATAAACAACCACAACAATCAGCAAAAGCAAGCTACAAATGTAAAATGAAAATTGAAAAAAAAAACAAAATCAAACTCTTGATCATTTTCAACATGTCAATCAACCTTATATCAATAGCCTATCAATCAACTTATCAAACCATCATCATCCTATACAATGCATGTCCTAGGATATATCGTTCCGACAATGGGCATCATTTTGGATATCACCTTGGATTCTTATCCTATCAAAACAAATCCCTTTGGCTAGAGGTATGAAGAACATTGGCTTGTTTGCGTACTTGATCTCTTCTTTTGATTTATCTTATTGTGCTCATTCCAAGGACTTCTCGATGATATCCGAATAAAAGGATTTAGAGAAATAGGAATGGGGCAACGATCATTATCTTTTGTTTGATGTGCTTGTTGGACGTTCTTGTAATATAACTTGGCAAATACTTGCTTTGTTAGGTACGTCCTAGCAAGGTTTCCGTATGTCAAGTGTGAACAAGAATACTCCTATTTGTTTGTTGAGTCAAAGTCCATCACACTAGGTACAATGCCATCCTAGTTCTCTATACCTTGATGCATCATATATAGGTGTGTTATCAAACAATAAGGTAATTGGCCCTTTTAAAATCCCAACTTCTTGGCAAGAAATCATCATCATCATCATCATCTCATGTCTTTTTGGAATCTCTTATTTTCTTCTATCTCTTGCTTTTAGCGCTAACATGGTACCATGATAGTTAATCATAAATCGTCATTAATGCATCCATCCTACATCCAAAAACCATACTGCATAATGAATATCATATCATATAGAAATCATTAATCATACCATATGCATTCATCCCCATCATTGCATAATATAGATTGGTTTTTCTAAACATCTCATAAACCATACATTTATCATCTATTTTCATAATCATCCAAGCATCATCATATCATATCATTTGCATCATGATATCATCCATTACATATAAACATCATAATCATCTCATCATCAATAATGTCACTATCATGGTACAAATCATGATCAAGTGGGTGTAATATATCAAAATAGGCATGAGGCTACCCATGGTTGATGACTGTCTACATCATCAAATCTATCTACATCAAACACATGAGTTGATCTGATCTTGAACCTCTTTGTTGAGAGATCGACCCTCAAATCAAACCTCTTCACCTGATCTCTCGAGGGGGCAGTATACCAGCGTAATTCTTCTCGCTGGGGCAACAGTGGGGCATCATAAAATCAGAGAATTTTGAACTTTGATCTCATCAAGATTATTCTTTGAACCAACACAACAAGTGCATTGATTCAAAGAGGGGAAAAATGTACACACGTAAAATATACTGATTGACATCGTGCATCCGATCTTGACTTACTAACATTGTTTCTTCTTGAATTATCCCTCAGTCTAACCATTTAATCAAATTCCTCTATCTGATTAAATTCATCAATATCCGTCTCTTGAATAAATAAATTATTTTATCTAATCAAGTCAATCTCTTTTGTTAATTAAATCAATCCATCTGATCTAATTATCCCTATTTAATTAAATAATCAATTTATTTGATTAAATCTCTAAAGTCTATTCATTAAATTAAATAAATTAAAACCTTATTTGATTTAATCTAACACCATCTCTTTTAATTAAATAAATCAAAATCCTTATTTAATTAGCCTCTTATCATATTCCTCTCTTGTTTTATTTAAATAAATCCATAAATCTAAGTCAAATAAGTCACGTCATCTAATATCTTGTTAAATTAATTAATTTTTGATTAATTTGACCTCATCTCATGTCACATCCTCTAGATAATGCAAGTTGCACATGGAAATAGATTTAATTCATTTATTAAATCCCTATTTTCCCTCACAAGGCATCTTTTGGAATATTCTTTCAATTTGAATTCAAAAATTCCAAGTCAACATGTACATCCAACAAGGCATTTAAGACCTCTTGCATGTCCTTTGCCTTGAGCCAAGTGGCATTTATTGCATTTTCTCTTTCCCTCTTACATTTCATTTCAACAAATTTGAATTTCAAATATTGGCATTTATTGGCACAAACCCCAAATCTTGCACAACCACCATCCATTCAAATGTTGACAAGTGGCACCATATCATTGGATGAATGTTAGTCCCACATTGCTCAAATTTGGACTTTCATCCATTTTGAAATCCTATAAATAAAATGCTCATATCCTCATTTGATCATCCACAATTTGAGTAAACTTGCTATGCTCAAATCATTAACAAATTCTATCCATTACCATTGAGTTCATAGCTAGGTTATGCAGATTTTATCTTGGAGCATTCATCAATCTTCATCATCAATCAAGAAAGTTTGCAAAGGAGTTGGGAAAGGGCCAATTTCCACATCAAATTTCCACCAACTCCCCCATAAGATCAAGAGTTTGCATATTCTCAATAGGATTTAGCTTATTTTCATCTTCTTTCATTGTGTTCTTATTTTATTTCTATTTTGAATATGGTTAAATGGATTTCATGGGGAATCTTTGTTTTAGCCTGCATTTCTTTGTCTAACTTATTTATTCATGTTGTTTTGTAGGTACTAGGAAACGGGTTTGGACATCAACAATGTTATTCATGCTTGGGAATGCCAATATTAATGACTTAGGGAAATAATCACCTTGAGGGGTGACAAAGAGAATGTAAGCACCCACCCCATTCTATGTGCAGGATCCATAAAAATAAAGAGTTCTTGCATCTTCTTCTAAAAATATGAGCATTGAATCATCTAGAAACTCTACCAGTAAAGGGTACACATCCACTAGAGGGGCTTCAACTAATTGATCTACAATGATTTGTCTGTTGATTTCCTTTTGATCTATATACTCAATGTCAAACTCATTGAGAAATATAAGCCATTAGGCCATACAGCCTGTTAAAGATGTTCTAGACAATAGGTACTTGAGGTGATCCACCTTGGAAATCAGCTTAATTGAGTGACTAAGCATGTAATAGTGAAGCTTTTGAGAACAAAAAAAAAATACAATGCATGCCTTTTCCATAGGAGTATAATTAAGTTCATGCCCCACTAATGTGCGACTAATGTAATAGATTGTTCTTTCCTACCCCTTGTTGCCATGTTGAGCCAAGAGTGCACCCAGTGCAACTGTTGTAGTATAAATATAAAGCACCAAATGCTTTCCCAATATAGGAGGCATCAGGGTAGGATGGAGGTATGTGTAGGATCATCATGGAAAAAACAGGTCCTTAAGTGGCAAAAAAATCAGAAAAATTAGAGTTAGGTAACTTGACGTAAAAATTTGAATAAGTTATCTATATTATTTCAAAAATATGTAACAATAAAATCTGTAGCAAATTGAATGTAGTTTCTAAACTACTAGGTTTATTTTAAAAAAAAAATCTATTTGGTAAAAATTGAAATTTCAATGCAGAGTACTTAAATTTTAGGGGAAAAATAAAAGTAGGTGTCTAAACCACCCTAACCACAATAAAATGATAGTATTTTTATAAGATTTTAGATATAAGTAGAGGACTCATGTTTGGATGTGATGCTTATTTTTTTGTAATTTTTTTCCTAGTAAATAATTAATTATGATTTTTTTATTACAAATTTTAAAAAATATAAAAACTCATATGTCTGACCACCTTAACTTGGTCAAAACTTCATGAAATTCAATTTTATTTTTTTAAATACTATAGTATGTGAAACATAGAATGTGACACATGTTTCAGATTCAAAAAATGTGATACTGTTTGAAAGCTATAGATTTTTTCAATCAGCCTATCAATCATGGCTTTAGTAATAATTCAAATAGAAAATGAATAATAATTATTTATTAAATTCAAAGTAAAGCATAATTTATATTGGTGGAAAGCTAAGAATATCCTTTCAAAACCCTTTTTGTTTCATCAATTCTAGTTAAAAAGAATGTCGTCAGCCACATACCCTACAAATACCCATCATATTGCCACTTTTTGGCCCGTCATGATGTTGCACATACCTATGGTTGGAAAGATACTTCTTGATTTTATCGAAGCCTTGCTGATACTCTAAGCTCCACTTGAAGATAATATCTTTGTGCAAAATATTTTGAAAATGTTGACACTTGTTTTTATGTTGACCTATGAAGTGCCAGATTGATTTCAACTTTCCTTGTAGACTTCTTAGCTACTTTAGATTTTTAATTTGGGGAATTTCCATAATCACTTTGACCTTAGCTAGGTCAACCTCTATACCCCTCTTGGACATGATGAAAAAAAACAAGTTTCCTAATCTAACCTTGAAAACAAATTTCTTGGGGTTTAACCTTATCTTATACTGCTCTAACCTATCAAAAAATTTCTTCAGGATCCTCGAGTATTCTTCTTGAGTTTTGTATTTTTCCAATAGGTCATCAACATAATCTTCCATTACGAGGTGGATCAAATTATGGAAAATGACCATCATTGCATGCTAATATGTTGCACCCACATTTTTTAGACCAAAAGGCATGATGTTATAGCAAAGAGTGCCCCAAAGTGTAGTGAAAGATGTTTTATGTTGATCTTCAGTGGCAATTTTGATCTTATTATACCCTGAAATCCATCCATAAGAGATAACATAGCATGGCCTACTATCAAATCAACAGGCATATCAATGTTTGACAGTGGAAAATCATCTTTAGGGCATGTATTATTAAGGTTTCTAAATTTTGTGTAGAAGAAAATGTCCCCAGTTTGTTTATCCATGGTAAAAATTAATGGAAATCCACTCTGAATAATCAATAGGTCTAATGAACCCGACTGCTAACAGTTTTTCCAATTCCACTTTGATGAGAATAGCAACTTATGGATACATTTTTTAGAGATTTTTTTCACTGGCTTGGCATTAGGGAAAACATCAAGGTGATGTACAACTAATTTTGGATCTATCCCAAGCATATCTAAATAGGCCCATGCAAAATTAATGATTCGTTCCTGATGTAGATTGAAAAATACGGAATATTCTTCTCCAGTCAAGGATTTGGCTATGTACATGATCTTTGGATTTTCTTTTGTTCCCAAATTAACCTCTCTTGTGTCTTCAATGAGAATGGAAGAACATTCTAAAATGTGGGAACATATAAGATGAAGATGAAAATCCCCATCCTCTAACACCTTAGGGAGGTTTTCATCAAATGATGCACCCTTTCTTTTTACTTTTTATTGGTCTAAAAATGTCGCAGGGAGGTTTCACTAGGAGAAATTTTTGTACTTTGTTTCTTTTTTATTTTTTTGGTTGAGGTGTTTATCTTCTCTATGGTAGGCTCCAAATTATTCTTCTAATCCCATGTAGTTTGCATATGCCTCTTTGGATGGAAATATGTCAATAGGTGTGCTTCCTCATAGGTCCCAATCTATGTTGTCAAGATAGCAAAGGGAAAGAATAAAGGTGAAAATTGAGGCGGATTTAAATAGGGAGGAGACATATAAATCATCGTAAGAGTGTATCATGGTTTCCTCCTCAAGGATTTCATCAAGGACATTGACTTCCACACTAGCATTATTTGAAGCACTAGAAGATGGAGAAGGTTATTTTTGTTTCTTGTCATAACCAAGACCCAAGTGTTTCAGATGCACAAGAGTATCAATCGGCTTACACATTTTATGTTTATCGACCCCTAGTACTACTGTTTGATCATTGCATTTTTTATCCAACTTGGAAGCTAGTGGATAGACTTCTTGGAAGTATTCAATGAGAGGGGGTGATGGTTTTGGTTCTTAGCTATAAACCCATTGACTAATATCCTCATCAAGATGATCTTGAAAGGTACCTATGGACTAAAACGTAATAAAACCCACATTCTTAGAGCTTATGGTTTTGGTGATCAGTTCTCCTTATTGTTGAGACTTAGTAGGCTAGCCATAACTTTGTTATGAGGAGGGAATTGTGCCCACATTGAGTGCAGTGCGCATCTCATATTCCCCACAACCTTTTTCAATGATCTTAACCTTGGCAATGGAGGAATTTGAAGTGGTGGGATTGGTATGAGATGATGATGGTGTGGAATGAGATATTTCCTCCTCAAGTCCAAGATAATGGTGGGAATGAGGGAAGGAAGCCTCGAGGGCATGGTAGTACTTGAAGGGATGTTGGTCAGCAGGAATGGTGACATCAATTCCATTGTGGAGGAATTTTAGGCATTAATTATAAGTATATGGAATGGCTTGCATGGCATGAAGCCATGGTCAATTAAGGAGGAGATTATAGGGAAGTTCTAGATCAAGGACATGTCAAGTCATATACTTTATGGCGGGGCCAACTTGAATGGGAAGGAAAATAATGCCTTCTAAATCTCATTTTTCATTATCATAATCCTTGATGGTGATCACCTAATGATCCAAGTTAGTGTGGGTGTACCCGACCTCTTTTATTAATTTTGGTGTACACAATTTTAGGGAAGATCCATTATATACCAAGAATCCTTTGAATTTGTGCTTAGTAATGAGGACTTCTATATGAAGGGTAGGATTATGTGTAGGCTCAATGGGTGGCATATCATTTTGGATGAATCGCAACTGATACATAGATGAGATATGTCCTAAAAGAGCTTGGAACTAAGTAATATCTATGTCATTAGGGACATGAGTGTCCTATAAAGCTTTGGTAAGGATTTCTTAATGCATTCGGGAAAACTTCAACAAATCTAGGATAGATATTTTAGTTGGAGTCTTTCCTGAGTTATCAAGGATGTTTTACTATGAGCTTACAAGAGCTAGTAGGGATGATGTGGAGGGTCTTGGAATTGATATGTGGGTAAGATGTATAGTCACTGCACATTGAGGGTCCTTTCCCTTTACATGGATCATAGAGACATGTGGGTCTATTTCTATAATGCAACCAACTATATTATCATAATTTAAAGGAACATTAGTATAACTAATATTATTGGTTTGATTATTTTGATTATTATTGTTGGACCTGGTGTTCATGTTAGAAGAGTTAGAACCCTAATTATGCTTTGGGAAAGAATTTTGGAATTTTTGTAATTGAGCATTAGAAGATTGAGACTGGTTTCCCTTAACTACAATGTCTCCTCAATCAATGAGATCATGAATGTAAATCTTGAGACCCTAACACTTGTTGGTAGTGTGACCTTTATATTATGGTAATTGTAATATTTATTTTCTCTATACCAATTGGGATTTGGTTTAGACTCATAAAAAGGTTTGGTCATAGGATATACAACTACATTGGCTTAAAAAAAACTTCTAAACATAGCCTCCAAGGGTTCCCCTAGGGGAGTGAATGTTCATTTAGCATTCCCTTGACTCGACTAATTGGACTAATTAGGAGGATGGGGTACCCCTTGTGCTATATATTCTTTCAAGATGGTGTGTCCCTTGGTCTTCCTTGTTCAGCATGGTGCTTGGATTTGTGACATGGATTAATTTCCTCCTATGGATCTTACATAAATCTGGTAGTTGTATCGAGCATTGATAAGTCAATATTTTGGTGTAATGACAACCACCAATGTAACAATTGGTATCAGATTTGAGGTCACAGGTTCAAACCCTCACTTTTTCTAGGGGGGATTGTTGCTAGATGGTTTGTCCCTTGGTCTTCCTTGTTCAACACAACTCCTGGATTTGTGACATGTATTAATCGCCTCTTATGGCTCTTACATAAATCTAGCAGTTGTATCAGACATTGAAAGGTCAATCTTTTGGTGCAATGAAAACCACCAATGTAACACAGATATGACATTAGGATGGGTTGTTAGTGAAATTTTTATGCTACTTGAGAGGTATTAGCTACTTGGACATGTTTGGTGTCAATCACACCATCATTAACTGCATTCTTATTCTTGTTCCAGTGGTAGGATTTTTCACCATATTGCTTGTCTTTTTCTTCCTTGAAGATCCTAATGAGACCCTTAGCAATCAAATCCTTCCCAATGGTAGTTCTCTTTTCGATGAATTCTATGAAGGTAGTTGTGCAATGGAGGTGAAAATTATATGCCAACTCAGGATGTGAGTTTTCAACAAACATTCCCACTAATTCCTTTTCTTGAAGGATACATTTAAGATGGCTAGCTAAAGCTCACTACCTTTGCAGGTAACTAGTAAATATCTCGCCATTACGTTCCTTGTCCTTCATAAGGTCCATTGTGTCTATATCCTTCTCTAAGTTAAAAGAGAAATGGGTTATGAATTTTTTTGATAAAGTAGAAAATGTAGAAATCAACTGATGTGGGAGATGCAAGAACTACGAAGAAACAACCGAAGGAGGTAATTTTTGTTGTATAAAACCTCTTGATAGTGCATGTAGAATTATTACAAGTGGTCTCGAGGGTCTCCCTTTCCATTATATTTATCAAATTTTAGAATTTCAAAATGCATTGGGAATGGAATGGTGGAAATTGATGGATCAAATGTGTATGGAAAAATATCTTCAAAATTGAAGGACTTTTGGGATGATGATGTGCCAACTTGTAAATATTTTAGGGCGGGTTTCATTTCTTCCCACTCCTTATTTACAGGGGTGGATGAGGATGGACCTGTGGGATTGGATTGATCATAGGGAGCATATTTTTGATATGATGGTGGTGGAAGTGATTTATTGAAGGATGGATTGGGATAGTATGATGTAATCTATTGATATTGATTGACATATGATTGTTATTGGTTGGCATATATTTTTTGTTGAGGTAGAGGTAGTTGATAGTAGAATGGTGCAAATTGTTGTTGTTCAGACAACACCTATTAATAATATGATGGATTGGGTTAGTATTTGTATGTTGTTGTGAAGGTACACATGGAGGTGGTTGCATATTAGATGATTGTTGGTAGGCATTGGATGTGGGTTGTTGTGGATTAATATAGGATGCATGTTGTTGGTTTTGGATTTGGGAGTATTGGTAAATATGATTAGGCATAGTGTATTGTTGTCATGGGGTGTTAGGTGGTTGAGGAAGTTTGTAATAAGTATTTTGTGGAGGATGTTCCACAAAGGATGGAAGTTGATGATAACGAGGTGAAAAATAATGAGGGGGTTGATTGACATACATATGTCAAGGTTGTGATTGGTATTTTTGATGTGGAATTTGTTGTGGACCAGATTGTGTAGATTGTTGTTAAGGGACATGTTGAGGGCCAGTTTGGGTGGATTTTGTTGAGGGATGTGTTGTGGAATGGATTGTGTGGATTTTTGTTGAGGGATGTGTTGAGGATTTGTTTGTGTGGATTGTTGTTGAGGGGTGTGCTGAGGATTGGTTTGTGTGGATTGTTGTTGAGGGATGTGTTGATGATCTATTTGCATGAAATTTTTTTTAGGGGCTTGTGCGATGGAATGACTAGGAGGAAATGGTGGTTCTTGTTGTACAAATGGTTTTATTCAGATGAGGGGGAAATTAGGAGTGGAAGATGCTAGCATATTGGTTATAGTGCCCCCAACATTTCCTGATGACTGGTTTAACTGATATTATGGTAGAGGTGGCACAAATGGAATGGATGTATGACCTTATAGATTGGTGGATTCAGGTGTTTCTCCTCTAACAAAAATCCTAACAATGGGGGATGGAATTCAATAGCACACATCATTCTGAAATCCTGACTAATACAAAGTATCTTGTGGGGTAACTTGTGGAGACTAAGGGGACTGAGGATTCTAGATGAACATGATAACTCTGAGAATCTTGTGATTGAGAAAGAACTTTAGTGTGAACATATTGTGTCATGCCAAACCTAGGTGGTGATTTAGAACCCCTCATAAGAAAATTATAAAGGATTTTATTTGATCACTCAACAAGGATACAGTTAGTCATTTGTGCCTTGATTGGGTTGCTAAGATATTTGTCAATAGAGAGCTCGAGTTGATTAACCATTCCTTCCTCCATAGGTTTTTGTGGATTGAATTATGTGTTGGATTGCTAAGATCCACCATTAGTAGGTGGATTGGGAGGATACTATACAATTGAAAAATTTGTGACTATTGTAGTTCCATTATCTTTATAGCCTGTGATTAAGTGTTCATGGGAATTAACGCATGGATGATCAGGAAATGCTGATGATGTTGACCCATAAGGTGGTGTTGATTGATGATGGTTAGATGACTGATTAAAGGATCACCAAGATGATTAGTTTATTGATTGAATTGATCGATTGGTTAGATTGGATTGGATTAGATTGATGTTTGGATTTAGTTCATGATTGGATTGAATCAAATAGACTTGAGAACTTGACTAGATGATGTTTGGATTATTGGATTGATACTTGTGATAAGATACCAATCTCAAGGGTATGGGCGGGATCATCATGGAAAAAATAGGCCCTTAAGTGGCAAAAAATTCAGAAAAAACAAGAATATAATCTATTATTTCACATATATGTAAGAATAGAATCTATAGAAAATTGAATGTAGTTTCTAAACTACTAGGTTTGCTTAAAAAAAAATCTATTTGGTGAAAATTTGAAATTTCAATGCAGTGGTACTTAAATTTTAGGGAAAAAATAAGTAGGTATCTGTATGGCCACCCTAACCACAATAAAATGATAATATTTTTTAATAAGATTTTAGATATAAGTAGAGGACTCATGCCCCAATATGTTTCATTTTTTTTTGTAATCTTTTTCCAAGTAAATAATTAATTATGATTTTTTTATTACAAAATTTTAAAAAATATACAAAATTGTATGTGTGACCACCTTAACTTGGTCAAAACTTCATGAAATTCAATTTTTCTTTTTTTAATCCTATAGTATGCAGAGCATAGAATGTGATACATGTTTTGGATTCAAAAAATGTGATACCCTTTGAAAGCTATAGATTTTTTGAATCAACCTATCAATCAAGACTTTAGTCGTAATTTGAATAGAAAATGAATAATAATTACTTACTAAATTCAAAGTAAAGTATAATTTATATCGGTGGAAAGCTGAAAATGTCCTTTAAAAACCCTTTTTGTTTCATAAATTTTGGGTAAGAAAATAGTCGTCGGCCACATACCCATCATATTGTGACTTTTTGGCCCATCATGATCCTGCACATACCCTCAAGAAAACATGATGATTGTGATGATGATGATTGGATTGTACTGGATGATTACAACAAAAATTTACCTCTATATGGAAGCAAATTGATGAGCCCACGGATAATCAATGGCTCATAATGGGTTACACTCCAAATTGAACATAGATGATTATGATATAGGCTAATTAACTAGCAAAATTGGATAAAAATCTCTCAAATGGACATCTAAGGGAATTAGATTGGATGTTTCATGACTGATATGATGATTAAGGATGACCTAAGATGAAGCTATGTGATCGAATGGAAGATTTGATGACTTTTGAAAAAATTGAATGCACAAAAATAGTGATTATGGGAGATTGGAGGATGCTAAAAATGTTTTGATCACAAGACTAACCTTAACAATGTTGGATTTCAATGGTCAAGAGGATGGGAACTAAATTTCCTTTGTAGGTAGTGGAATTTCCTCTCTAGGATGTCACAAATTTTGCTCTGTAGGAAGCATAATCACTATGTATAACTGACTAAGGGATGTACAAATTACAAGTGTAGACTCACCTATCAAATCTAGGTGTATGGAAAAAAAAGTGGAATCTCCCCTATGTGACATAGATTCACCTATCTAGGATCATAGTATAGAAAGGATCAATGCAATTGCCTATGACTAATTCACTGTATGGACATTAAGGCAGGATTATCAATGTAGCAGATACATCTATTTGATGATTTTTTTGACTATACATAGGTGGTAATAGAATCACCTATCTATGCAATTTGATCACCTATGGGGGACTAAATTTGAATGAAGGAAAGCATAATCACCTATGGAATGTAGATCATACAATTGGGTGGAGAAAGATCACCTCTAAAGGAAGTGGAATCGCTTATCGGGGATCTACTTGATACAGACCCATGGAAACAAACTCACCTAATGAGACTAGACTATATGGATGAATGGAGAAAATTTTCCTCTAAAGGAGGTGAAATTACCTATCGGGGAATGGCTTAGTAGGGATGTGGGATGACATAATCACCCTTCTAGGGGACAAAATCACCTATCTAGTGAAGGTGATAGAAACTCAATATGGATGTGAAGTGACAAAATTTGAAGGTGCATGGATGTAGACTCAAGATCGCCTCTTGGTGACATGGAATCACCCAAGAGATTCCAAAGGATATATAGTCATTATAATTGGACTCACCAATTTTGGAAGTAGTATCACCTAATGGGATATTAATATACAAATTTTTTATGGTGGACTCACCCTTGAAGTGAGCTAGATCACCCAAGTGGGAGATAGATACAAACATGTGAATTCACCTCTTAGGGAGTCATAATTTCCTATCAGGAGAAGACTGACTTAAAAGAAATTGGATTGGTGACTGACACAGATATGCTTGTGAAGGTGGAATCACCAATCTAGAGCGTAGATTCATCTCTATGAGAAGCAAAATCATCTTTGTGGTAGAAATACTGGAAAAGTACTGAGACAAACAACAAACAATTGGGCAATGGTAAGGATGGACTCAAGACTGAAACTTGCATTGGTATATCACAAGAAAACATGCCAAGCACATGAACAACCCTAAAATTAGTATTAAATATTTACAAACTTGATGTAGGCCCACTACCCCAAGGGGTTAATACTCCATGATAGTGGAGTGGAACACCCTTTCTCACAAAGGTGGATATGTAGAGATCTAGTGACAAAGGGTCATCAACGAATGCCATGGGCACACCTTCTCTTTCCTCGAGGACTATCATAGTTCACCACAATGATTTCTATCTCAACCTAAGGGATTATTTCATGAGTAGATTCAGGGTATAGTGCACATCCCCTACACCACACCAAGCCACAATTGAACACGAGTCTTAAACTAGGCTTAATAGGCAGCTAGGGGAGTCCTTGATACACTGAGAGGGTACGTGATGCACATCTGTGAACACCAACCCATCACAAGCATGGACCAGGAGCCCCAATGAGGTACTAGAAAATCATACCAACCCTCCACACCTAACTAGGAATCACCCTAGTATTAATGCTCTACTAGACATGACACAACTAGATTGAGATACAACTTTAGTTCTCCCCCCTTTAAATACCCCACTCATTTATGTGGTTAAGATCATCCATTGGGGTGATGAAGTCCCAAAGCAAGTCTCCTATAGGGAAGGAAATATGAGATTTTTCTTATCCCTAGACTCACACATAGTGCAAAGGGGAGAGCATACGTGTACTAGTACTCCTGGGTAAACAAATGGACTTGAGATAACTATGATTTATGATCACCAGGGTCACCTATGGTGCAAGGGGCAAGCATACATAAAAAATTAACTCTAAACATGCCAAAAAAGTTAATTGAAACCACTACTCTAAGGTATTTGACTGATCATCCTATAACAAATATGTTAGAACTTTGATACCACTTAGTCTTCATCAAAGGAAAGGAAAGCTGCACAAATAGTTAGTAAAATTCCATAGGCCCACAAACATAAAATTTATCTTGTTAGTTCCTAAACCAAAAACTAAATAAAAGTTTTAGTAGAAAAATTATAGTCTCGGTTTTTCCTTAGGTTCGCCCCTTGGGAATGTAAAATCACCGTTGTAGGTGGTTGTAGAATCACCCGTGAATAATGCATATTCACCCCTCTATATTAGATCCAGAAGGGCGAGGGCTCACTCACCCATGAAATTTTATTGGGGGACTGAATACAGAATCATCCCTAAGTTTTTTCTCTAGAGGATGAATGTAGAATTGACCATGTACGTAGCAAGATCACTCATGAAGGTGGAAGAATCGCCCATTAGGAGGATTCACCTTTGAAGCTCCAAAAATTGGAAACTGTAAAAATAAAAACAACAACAAATGTGGAAGTAGACATGTGACCTGGGTCCCACTAAGCATGCTATAAATGTGTGCAAGTGAAACTCAATGAGACATGCAAAAGATGAAAACACAAACAACACACTAATATTTCCCTAGTTAAATTTAAGCAACTAACAAGAGACAACACATAAATTATTACCTTGCTTAAATTTATGTCTTGGTTAGCCCTGTGATTTTTGAAGATGTGTGCTCCATTACACAATGTTATAGCATACAATATATACTAAAATGATTGTATTGATATGATAAGTGCAATGGATATGGATGAAAGATTTAATATGCAATAATGGTGGTAGTGAGAGCTTCAGCTTGAAAATACTACACGTATGAAATTTTATGAGTGATGAATGGTGTAAATGAATGAATTTGGCTAACTATTTAGCCAATTTGGAGTTCATGAAATTGAGGGCCTAGATTGAAACTAGGTTTAGGAGATCAATGGTTGAGATGGCTTGAGGCATCTCAACACATATGGTGAAGACATGTGTCTTCATAGGTGGAAGGAGGAAAGTGATGTGGAGGTGAGGTGGAGGTACTTTCAAGTACCTCGGGGAATGAAAAATGGATTGACTTTTCTCATCCTTCCTCAAATTATGGAAGGATGTAACAAGTCAAATCCTTCTAGATTTTGGAGAAGGGTGTTGGGAAGAGCAAGGGGAAATAAAAATTCCCCTTGTATGGGCCTTGGGAAGAATAAGAGGAATTAAAAATTCCCCTTGTAAGGACCCTAGAATTGAGGGAGAATAATGTGGAATTTAAAATTCCAAATGGGATGCCTTGGAGTGATAAATGGAATTAAAAATTCCAAGTTGGCATGTTGGGGGAATAAACAAGGAATTAAAAATTCCTCAGGGGATAGGTATTGCTTCTCTAAAAGGAGAAATCATTTAAGAAGCTTGACTTAGGTACCCATTCCCTTAATGACAAGAGACTTAGGTTAGTATTAATTAATCATGATTAAGGGTTGTATAAATGATTAGGTAGGCTAATGATGGGATAGAGGCAAGTGGAATTTTATAGAGGATATGACACTAATCACAGTTAGTGGTGTGCACATCCTAATCAAAGGTTAATTAAATTAAGCTAGATTAAGGATGAATTATGGAGGATGGAAACATGTGGAGAGAGTAATTGAATTAAAAATTGATTTAATTCTTGTGGGCCAAATGACCAAATTAAATAAATTGGTATATTTATTTAATTTGGAGAGGAAAGGGGTAAAGAGTTCAATTAAATAAATAAAAACTTTAGGGAATGTTAGAGATAGGATAAATATTAATCAAATAGTGATTTATTTAATTAATATGGATAGGGAGATGGAATTAGAATAATATAAGGGTAAATTTGACCATCTAGGAGTGGTCAAATTTAGGTGTCTCTAATATTTATCTTTAGAAAGATCTTGTTTGGTTTCTTAAATTGTTGATAATTGTTGTGATGTGTGGGCTTAGACTTCTTAGTATGTTTTGATGAAGAAACTTCTTCATACTTATTAATTTAACTTTGGTAATCATGAAGTTCCACACACAAGCTTATGGGGGAATGGAAATTTTTGTAATATAACTTTTTCTCTTATGTCCTTTTGCAAGTTGTCAATGAAAATTATTTGTATTTATCCATTAGAAAGATTTAGATTGACTTGTGATAATATCAACTAATATAAATTTATGAAATTTGTAACCTTTTCACCTTGTTTTTGTTTACCTCACATTAAATCAATTATGATGATCCTAGGAAAAAATTTAACTTGGAAATGCTTGAGGAAAGCATAAGAAAAATCATTGAATGAGTGAATTGAGTTATTGAAAAATGAGAAAAACCATTTTAAGGGCATGTCTTTCAATGACCTAGGAAAATTTTTACTAGCATCTTATTCTCAAAAATAAAGTCACTACACATGGAAGTATATGTTGTTATGTGGTTGCTAGGATCCCCTTTACCATTGTACTTGTCAAATCAGGAAATATCTATCTTTTACAACATTTTTTCTTTTAGTATCTCTAATGACAATGGGCTTCTTTTGATATATTTTGACGGTTGTCCATTTTGGTTTTTGTTCATCGTTGAGATTTGTAGTTGAAGTGATGCCACATTTTACAAAAATTGGTTTATAACAAAATCATTAATTAACATGTTTCTTGAATGTGGTGAATATTGTGGAACGGTGTATATCTTTTGTGGGCTACTATCTTGTGAAGTTGTGAGTGGAGATGGAGCTTGAGGCATGAGATATGAAGATCCAAAACCATAAGGATTTCTAGTGGAAAAACCTATGGTTGAAGTTATTCCAATGCTTGGTTGTATTGTTGAAGCAATAGTTGGATTTGTTTATGTAGGCATAGAGGTTATAGTGGTAGGGAGGGAAACTTGATTTCCTCTTTGACTTTGAGTATATCCAAAATCTTGAGTGCAACTATCCATTGTTGGTATATTATCATCAATTAAATGGGATAGGCTATGCACAACCTCTAATCCATGATCATCATTAAACAACTTCCCCATTTTTTCAATCATAGGATTTGTAGTCTCAGTAAAATGTTAAGTACATACTTATTCTTTATTTTTTTCTACTTTTTTGTCCAATTTTCTTATGTTTTCTATAGGAAGATGAGAAACCATAGTCTCAACATTAGTAAAGGTAGGTGCTTCTAAGGTTTTCATTGGCATGGTAATATTAGGAGTAGAGTACAAAATGGGTTAAGTATTAATAATACTTGTTGTGAAATGGTTGGAGAACTCAAGATTCAAAATGGATGTACAAACAACATGGGATTCCATGAGTCTTGAACCATGCCTCATTGACATATTCACAATAGGATACTAGGTTGTGAAACTCATGCAAGTTTCACAGCATGAAAAGTGCACATAGGATGAAGAAAAAACTATCAAATAAGTATAACAAACACTCAAAACTTGGAGGCAATAAGTAGAGGAAAACATGAACCATAGTAATAGTGGTCTTAGAAAAAAAATGTTTGGCCAAGACAAGTAGGACAGGGTCGCCCAAGGGTATCTGAGTCTTGGTCAAGGGTTATGAAAGTTTGAAGTTGGATTGTAGACTACACTACTTAAGAATTCTAATTCGACTTGCTGATAATTGTAACAATAAATAAATATTTATAATTTTCTTAACATATCCCAATTTGATGTAAAATGCAAGTATGCAATGATGTTAAAGTTTTATAAACAAATTTGAATGGAATTTTCATATTTGAAATATAATAACTGATTGATTAAAATATGCAAAGACCTAAAAATATATTGATTTTGAATGTAAATTTTGACTTTAAATAACACACTTCCTTTCACTAAATGAACTAAATGGAAATGCTTTACAAAATTTAGCTACTAATTCCAAAATACGGATGTACAAGTATAGTGAAATTCAATGGATAGAGAAAAAAAAGTGTGGAAAAGCTTATTTTTAAGCACTTGTACAAGAACCGGGTTCCCCAAGGGAAACTGAGACTTTAAACAAGGTTTTCAAATTTTAAAATATGAATGTTTAGATTTATATTTAAAGTTTGTGTTCCTATCTTCAAATAGGTTTTATAGCAACTATTTTTACAAAATTTTCCAATGAAATACGAATGTAATTGTTTGATAATTTTGGAACAAAAGGACACTTTTTTGGATGTAATTTTGAGATGAAAATTTGATCTAAATGACTAAAATATAGTGCAATGTAAGGTATTATACAATTTTCATACAATTTTTTTGGATTTTTATTGTTTTGTACAATACAATATGTAACCCTAAATGATATATGCAAGACAAAACGATGCAAAACCTAGATGAGAAATGAAAAAAAGAATGATGTAGAACATATATCAAGGGTTTGAAAGAGTACAAAATCATAAAGCTATGATGTATCAATGTCAAGTTCACTAAAATGAAACATAAAAAATGTGTTGACTCTAAGTTTAATATCCAAAACCTAGGGTAAATGGGACCATCATTTATAGGATTTCATTAGGATGTAAATCAACAAGGTACATGCTAAATTGACTTTCAACCTTAAACATGATTCAATTAGACCTAGATTTGATCCTTTTGATTCTTAGGAATGAATTAGAAATGATTTGGAATGATTGACTCAGTTATACTATATGACCTAATATAATAAGTGCAATTTCCTAATAACTAATAAACATAAACAATTAAGATTTGATAGATATTTAAGGTGCAAAGGACGATGTACGTACAAAAAATATTTTTTCTAGTTGTGCTTACAAGGAATAAGTTAACCAATGGTGACTAGATCTTTAAAAGGGGATCCTACTCAATTTTTGGGTGCCTCTAGAGCTAGATTTAAGATTTTATTTTATATTTACAAATTTGTTGGAATGTCATTAGTAAATTTTGTACGTTAGTTTCCATGTCATGATAAGGTTGATGACAACAAATGAAACAATACAAAATGTATTTTCAAACTCTCTTCAACCTTGTAACCTACACATTCACAAAGAGGTAAATGTTGTGCCATATATGGGCTTGCCTTAGTCAAACCCCATGTATGTTTTCCCACTTCCAAAATGGAACTTTCAATGATAAATTGATAATGAAATGATGAATGAACACAATGTCACAACTCACCACCCTTCAATGGCTTCCTTAAAGCACTAAATTCATACACATCACTTCAAGGATCTTGGAACTTTTTTGATAGATTTGATTGAATTATTGAATGCTTAGATACCTGCAACAATGATAGCCTTCATAAAACATGAAAATGAACACACATATAATTTTACATGATGTTGGATATTGAATTAATGAAATAAACTATGATAGTGCTACTCTTGACTTTCTCAATAATGCTCTTGACAATAGTTTTTTCTCAATTGTGTGTCTTAGATTTCAAATGGTAAAATAACTAGGTATTTATATGCAATTATTCTAATTTCTTGAAAATTAGATTCCAAAATCCAACACTTCATATTTGAATTTTGGTTGTTAAAATACCACCAAAAACATATTAAAATTTGGGTCATGGCTATGAAAGTGGACTCAGTCACCCAAGGGCAACTGGATCCTCACCCAAATATCTAGGACACTAAAAGTCAAGGAAAATTTAATGATTGTAAGCATTTTTTAATGCTTGTCCTCTTTTTTTAAATAGTGAAAATTTGGTTTTGGATTGCATAATTTAGAAAAATAGTATCTTAATTAAGTCCAATAATCTAGGGGAGCCAAAACATAGTGTGAAATTGTTAAGGTATACAATTTTCTACACTACATAAATGAATAATAACATATATGATTTTTGAACTCCTTACTTGAACAATGATTATATTATATTTTGATAGTTATGCATCATTTGTAATTACAATAGTAATAATATTTTATATGCATATTAAAATCAAAATAGGGTATGTGCAGGATCATGATGGGCCAAAAAGTGGCAATATGATGGGTATGTGGCTGACGACTTTTTTTTACCCAAAATTGATGAAACGAAAAGGGTTTTTAAAGGAGATTCTTAGCTTTCCACCAATATAAATTATGCTTTACTTTAAATTTAATAAGTAATTATTATTTATTTTCTATTCAAATTATGACTAAAGTCTTGATTGATAGATTGATTAAAAACATCTATAGTTTTCAAACGGTATCACATTTTTTGAATCCAAAACACGCGTCACATTCTATGCTTCGCATAATAAAGGATTGAAAAAATAAAAAATGAATTTCATGAAGTTTTGACCAAGTTAAGGTGGTCAAACATACGAGTTTTTTATATTTTTTAAAATTTGTAATAAAAAATTCATAATTAATTATTTACTTGGAAAAAATTAGAAAAAATATGCATCACATTGGTACATGATTCCTCTACTTATATCTAAAATATTATAAAAAATATTATCATTAATTTTCTATTTAAGTATTCATTTTCCTTACGATTTATTTTTAGAAATAATATAGATAACTTATTCAAATTTTTACTTCAAGTTGCCTAACTTTGATTTTTCTAATTTTTTTGCCACTTAAGGGCTTGTTTTTTTCCATGATGATCCTGCACATACCCAATAAAATAAAATCAATACTTTGTAACTAGATCCATGATCAATGAAGCTCAAATGTGACCTCTAAAGTGAGACTACTATGCAAAGTCATTAGGTTTTATCATATTTTCTCCACACTCAAACATGACTGATCAAAGTTATTTTTTAAAAGATGTTTGTATAAAATGTAGATGATCCTACCTAAATGGGAATGCTATCTCTTTATAATTATTCAAAAATAATACATTGACAACAAAGAAACTCTATAATTACAAATTTGAACAATGATGATATGTGAGAATGATCCTACTTCTGAAAGATATGGCACCAAAAATAGACCAATGTTAACAATATTATGTGTTAATGGGTTGGAAAGAGAATTAAAATATAGGAAAAAATATTGAAGATCAATGGTCAAAAATACCGCATCTCTCATACTATAGGTCAAGGCATTGAGGGTCAAGATACGAGCATTCCGATAAAGAAAAGTTTACAATTATAATAAATATTAAGGGGAAGTAGGGGAATGATAGGAGTGACAAGATGGATAAGTTTAAAATTGTGATAAAAGGAAAGGAAAAGCATAGTTGAAAGGAAATACATACTCAAAAGGGGGAAAACAAAACATATGGAACCAAGGGAGATACAAGAATAGACCTAATATGTATATAGACTAAAATTGACTAGAAACAAGACATTACAATTCCACCCCACTCAAAATTTCAAATCATCAAGAATTTGTAGGTTTCGATGTGCCAATATTTGAGGGCCTTCACACATTGCACTCTTCATAAGAAGATCTTTCCATTTAATTAAATATTCCTTGGTGCTTCTTTTTTGTGTAGGTTTTTATTTTCCTTAAATGTTAGTGTATGTTTATTTTTTACCCACACATATCACTAAGCTTTATTAGGTTAATTATACTTGAACAGTATGAGGACACATAGGATGATTCATTATTTATATGCTTCACTCTCACCCATGTTTGGGTAGTTGAGTCTCACACCCTCTTTTTAAATTATGTGTCACCTTTCATAACCATTTGATTGTCTTATTTGAGTGTGTGCAACCAAGTAATTTGATATTTACCAAGTAGGTAAAAATATTTCCTAGTTTGGGTAATTGGAACTTTATTACACCTCTTAGATGTATATAACTCTATTTGTGCAATTTATATAAAAATTGTATCTCTTATTTATTATATATAAAGAGTATTATGAGCATTGCCTATAATCTCTTGCATTTTGTCTCTCGTAGTTCTATTTTTTAAGATTTTCTCTCCATTGTACTTTTTTTTAATTGACCATTTATCATCTTTATTACATGAGATCTATGACTTGTATTAGATTATAGATTAAATTAATATTTCTCGTGGAATCTAATTGTAGTGATATAAAATGTATCCCTTTACATTTTCTCAATTGTGTTGGCCCTCCTAGTTAAAATGGACTTAATAATGCCTTAATTTAGTGTTGTAAAATGTATTTATTTACACTTTAACACTTATTTAGGGATCCTTTAATTAATTGAGATTAATTTTTCCTTAATTGGCCCCTTAATTCATTTACCAAGCCTATTTAATTTCATTTTCTAAAGAGGAAACCCTACATACAGTAATTCCTTAACATAACACTCCTCATTAACCAATGTATGTCCTACGTTTAGGGACCTAGGACCTATTTTCCCATGGGAAAATGGGTCCTCCCTTGACCTTAGGACCTAAATTTAAATTATGCTTTTGGCGATATTTTTATGTTTTCAAATTTTTGATTCGATGTCATCTTGTGACATTTGAATTTTGGGAAATTAAGGATACATATATATAAATACAAGGTTATTTTCTAAGTTTCACCTAGAAATTTTGAAGTAAGGATTCCTATATAAAATTTGATGATCAAGAGTAGTTTCAAGGGAATTCAAAGGCATATTTATTGAAGATTTATTGTAGAAATCAAGATCCAATTGTCATGCCAAAGTCTTATTTCATCATGCATGTTATTGGAGCTAATATGGGTATGTAGGTCTCATGATCCATTCAAGAATTCAAACAATTATTTCAAGAAAATATTTAAGGTTAAAGATCCACATCCACTGAGGCCATTTCATGCAAGTTGTAGATTTACATTCCAAGATTCATGCATGGGTTTGTTGAGTGGTAAAATTGCTTTGTTCATTCTGCATTCCCTCTTTCATATTTCATTTCATTTTAAGGTTTAATTACTAAAATGGGGTTTGACCAAGGAACACACCCATTCACCAAAAATAACACATTTTTAACTCTTGATTTTTGTTTGTAGAATTAGGTGGAAGAAATCTTGGAGATCCTTTAAAGAGAAAATTTGAAGTTGTCAAAGTTGTATTTTTTTGTCACATTTGTCATCATCTCATGGATAATTAGATCCCAAATGTATTTCTGACTATCCAACTATGAAACCCAAGAACCTAGAAGTGTAGACACAGGAGTAGAGGACCCATAAACCAATTTTGAAAATCCCTACGAAGGACCCATTCACCATAAGGTGAATGATTCATTAGACAACTTTTGAAAACAACATTTTCTTACAGGTGCATAACATTTATCCCTTCTATATTTTCTAGAAACTTTGTCGGTTAATTTAGTTTTATGCTTAATCTACTAAATCCAAGTGATAGATTTCATTCTAGAGCTTATTTTATATTTTTAGTTTTTCTCCCCAAAGTGTTGTTTGACCTAGACCCCATCTTGACAAAGAAAGGAAATATGAAGATTCCTTCATAGAATTCATTCTCCTAAGGGTCATTAGTCAATTCTTTGTGAGGATCTCATTTCCTAATGAAATTAGAGAAGTCGGACTCATTTTTTCTTTTTGGATTGACTTTTCCATTTTGGGAAACCCTAGGAGCATCCTATTTTTGTATGTTTCATTTTGGTGAACTTGATCTTGTATAACAAATATCTTAAAATTGGAGTCCTTTTAACCCTAGATCTAGGTTTTACACTAGATTGCATTAGATTTATATTATTTGCATTACATTTAGGGTTCTTTAATCTTGCATTAGTGAGCATCACATTTGGAATTAAATTTACATGTTTGCATCACTTAAAATTGTCAAAAATAAAAAATATTGCACTAGATCTACATCTATTTTGCATAGTACTTGCATTAAGGTCATCATTCAATAATTTAAATTCAAATTTATTCATATTGCATACTAAAAATAGTCACATAGTTGATCATTTGACTTTAGTTAAACTTGCATTTAGATACATTAATCTAGAAAAATTTGTTAGAGAAACTTTTGTTACAGATGAAAAATAGAAGTCACATAAGAAACACTCATATTCTGAAAAATTCAAATTAAAAAAAAAAAAACCTTACTTGGGAGCCATTCGCCCTTAGGTGAATGAGTCTATGTACAAAATTTTTTGATAAAATTTTGAGCACTTTTTACTCTTTGCTATACATTTCTATTACTGTTTTCTTTTTTGAGAATTGGTTTCCTGAAATAGTTTGTTTATGCATTGAAGTTATTTATCATTTACATAGATTTTGGAACATTGTAGAAAACATTTTCTTGCATATTTCAGTTAAAATTTGTGTTAGAATTCTATAATTTTCTTTCATTTTCAACATTATTTCATCATTAGATAGATTAGTTTACATTTTACAATCATTATAAAATTTAATAAAAACCAAAAACATCAAAAGAAAAAAACAAAAGAAAAAACAAATTGATGAAATCCTTGGAGAAAGAATCGTTATTTAATCATGTCAAATATCTTTTTCCATGTTAACCTATCCCTCCATCCCTTTAGTCATGATGACTAATATTTTAGATGAATCCCTTGAATATTTTATCTCACAAGGTTCATCCACTAAGGCTTGTCATGATAAACCGAAAAAAGACATGTTAATGTAATGACACCTCAACTTATCCTTTCCCCACCCTCACATCAACCTCAAGTTCAAAACAAACCCATGCTCATCTTAGAACCACCTAAAAATAAACCATTAGCTTTGGAAGATATATTGAAATTTACATGGAAACTTGATAATGATAATGATTTGCATCAACTGATTTACAATACCATTGCTCATATATATAACACAAGGAATAATAGGTAGCAAAAAACCACTCCTATTTCATTACCATTTCCTCAACCCATTTTTCTTAATGCTCCTCATTTTCCTTTACATGGTGGAAAGGAGTATGATTTTTTTGAGGAACTTAAAAATAATCTTGCTAAGATATCCTTATGGGATCTTGTTCAAACATCACCTACATACAATAGGATACTCCAAGAAATGTTGCAAATGAAGAATATCCAAATTTATGTGAAATTGAATTTTGTAGCATCCTCCTATGATTGTATGCAATTCAAAAAGTTAGAAATCGCATTCCCTAAACATTAATTACCCTCACTTGAGATAGAAAATAAGAATGAGGCCTTAATGATGAAGGTGATCATTAATAAAACTATAGTTAGGTGCACTCTCATAGAAAATGGAGCAGGTATTAATGTTTGTAGTATGGATCTCCTAGATAAAATTAGTATGGAAAAGAGGCTTATTAAACTTAATTATGATAATATCTGTGGATTTGTCAATGTTAATAGGAAACCATTAGGAATGATCAAATTACCTATTGAGTTTGGACTTGTAGTTTTTCCTACTCTTATACATATAATGCCAAGAACTATTTCATATAACCTTCTCCTAGGGAGACCATGGATTCTTGATATGAAAGGATTTCCATCTACTCTTCATCGTGAAATGAAATTTGAATACAATAATATGATATACATGGTTGAAGCAGATGGGGAAAGCTATAAATCACAAGCTCAACATGATCATAACACTTCCATCTCCCCTAATACTTTTATTCCAACTTCCAAAGTAGAACCTATACAAGTTGATGTTAATTCTAATTGTATTTCACCTACAAAAAAACTCTTATGTGATTATTGGGGATTGTTATATTTTATTCCTTGTTTAAATGAAGTATCCAAAATCTCATCCTCAAAGTGTAAAGAGTCATATACAAATGATTTATCTTCATAAACATGTTTTAGTGATGATTGGGGTTTATGATATTTTACACGCTCCTTTATGGGAGAGTACAATATCTCACAATCTACACCTATAGACTCTAGTGTTTCATTTACTCAACTTGGTTCTATGTAAACAAAATCACCACATGGTGGTGATGGGGGCCCTTTAAATCCTATTCCTCATGAGAGGAAGATGTGTAACTTTAAGAAAATTAAAAAGGATTTATATTCTCATGAAGAATCCAATCCTTCTCTGAAGAATAAAACCCCTTCATTTTACTTGGAAGAATATTATGGTCTTGGACACAAAATCCTCTCTAAAAATAGATATAATGAAAATATAAAAAAAATGATAAAAAACAAGTGAATTCTATATCGTACTCTTTCAAAAAAGATCTAGGTTTACCACCTTAATATCCATCTTCATTTAAGGCCTTATCATCTACTGTGTGTATGAAATATTGTGCTAAGAAAGAAACATCACCTAATATTGATCAAGAGAGTATCTTGGCAAGGATTCTCAAATCCTACTTGATTCTTCTTCCTCCAAAAACATGAAAGAAATTTTACAAGTGTTCATTTTTTTCATATCATAGAGTTCATGGTAATTCTACTAATGAATGTAAGGATTTGAGTGATGAAATTCAACACCTTAAGGATTGTGGTGCTCTTCCTTGTGTTGATACACCCATTTCCTCTAATTGATACTAATTTTCCTCCTATCATGTTGCTCATCACTATGTGGCATTAGTAGCTTTATATGTCTTACTCATTTCCATTCATGGTGGTACAATATTAGGTGCAACCATATCTATCTTGGAAGAAACATGATAGTTCTTGTTGGTTGTCTTTATCTCTATGATCAGGGGACAATGATAACTAGTTTTGAGGTATACTTTATTTTCAAGGATCACCTCTTCCTCTCTTTCTACATAAAATACCAAAATAAAACGTATGTTGACATTGTAACTGGGAGCATATTGTCCTTCATTCATTGTTTGCATGTTCCCTTCTTAGTGATAATGTCATATATCTCTTAGGAAGTGTGATTATTTATATTAGAATTATTTTATTAACATTGACATTTCTTGTTTAGCATAGTGTATTGATCATGTTGTGGTTAGTACAATGAGAGCCTATAGACCTAGTGCAAATTTCTCATTGTATGGTGAGAGCCTAAATAGAGGCATTACTTTCTCACTTAGCCACCTTTTATTTAGCCCTTGTGACCATTATCTTTTCTGAAGGCCACCTAGCATAACACAATTTTCTTAGTTGTGGAGACTTTGTATTGGATAGATATGGCATAATACAAAATTTTAATCCATCTTTATTTTCTCTTCACTTTAATTTTGACATTGTATGTGTATCTTGTTTTTCTACTTTATATCATCCATGTTGTGTGTTTATCTTTGTTCCTTTTTTGGTTTTTTCATGAGATATTAGATCTTGGGGGCTTGATCATCCTCCTCAAGGTATTTTTCATCTTATGCTTCCAACAATTATGCAATTAGAAATCTCTTGATTGTATACTTTAGTGTGAATTTACACTTATGTTCATCATTTCACTAAATTGGGGGCTAAATGTAGTGACAAAAAATGTATCCCTTTATATTTTCTCACTTATTTGGGCCCTCCTAGTTAAAATGGACTTAATAATTCCTTAATTTAGTGTTGTAAAAATTATTTATTTAAACTGTCACACTTATTTAGGTCTCCTTTAATTAATTGAGCTTAATTTTTCCTTAATTGGCCCCTTAATTCATTTACCAAGCCTATTTAATTACATTTTCCAAAGAGGAAATCTAACATTCATTAATGTCTTACCATAACATTTCTCATTGAGCAATGCGTTTCCTAGTTTTAGGGACCTAGGACCCATTCACCCATGGGTGAATGGGTCCTCCCTTGACCTTAGGGCCTAAATTTAAATTATGTTTTTTGCGATATTTTAATGTTTTCAAATATGTGATTTAATTTCGTCTTGTGATATTTGAATTTCAGGAAATTAAGGATACATATCTATAAATACAAGGTTATTTTCTAAGTTTCACCTAGTAATTTTGAAGTAAGCATTCCTATAGAAAAGTTGATGATCAAGAGAACTTTCAAGGGAATTCGAAGGAATATTTATTGAAGATTTATTACAGCTATCAAGATCCAATTGTCATATCAAAGTCTTCTTACAACATGCATTTTATTGGAGCTAATATGGTGATGTAGGTTTCATGATCCATTCAAGAATTTAAAACATTATTTCATGCAAAGATTCAAGGTTCAAAATCCACATCCATTGAGGCCATTTCATGCAAGTTATAGATTTACATCCCAAGGTTTATGCAAGGGTTTGTTGAGTAATAACATTTCTTTGTTGATTCTTTATTCCCTCTTTCATGTTTCATTTCATTTCAAGGTTTAATTACCAAAATAGGGTTTGAGAAAGGAAAACCCCCGTTCACCAATAACAAAATACTTTTCCCTCTTGATTTGTGTTTACAAATTTAGGTGGAAGAAATCTTGAAGATCCTTTGAAGAGAAAAAATGAAGAAGTTGTCAAAGTTACAATTTTTATCATCTCACTAAAACTTAGATCCAGGATTTATTTTGACTCTATAATTGTGAAACATGGGAATTTGGAATAGTAGGTAGAGGAGTAGAGGACCCAAAAACCAATTTTGAAAATCCCTACAAAGGAGTCATTTGCCATAGGGTGAATGAGTCCTTAGAAATCTTCTAAACAAAAATTTTTGTGATAGGTGCACAACATTTATCCCTTCCAAAATTTTCTAGAAACTTTGTTGATTGATTTAGTTTTATGCTTAATATACTAAATCCAGGTGATGGATTTCATTTTGGAGTTGATTTTCTATTTTATTCTTTCTCCCCAAAGTGTTGTTTGACCTAGACCCTTGTCCTAACTCAAAAAGGAAATATGAAGATTCCTTCATAAAATTGATTCTCCTAAGCATAGTTAGTCAATTCTTTGTGGTGATCTCATTTCCTAATGAAATTAGAGAAGTAGGACCCCTTTTCCCTCTTTGGATCCACTTTTCTATTTTGGGAAACCCTAGGAGCACCCTATTTTTCTATGTTTCACTAATATGATATGAAAGCTAATGATTTTTCTATAGTTCATTTTGTAGAATTTTTTTTTAGATATTTTAGAATTATCTAGTACTAATATTTTTATATTATTTACTCAGTATGGGGTGAACCCACAATACTGGTTTACAATTTTTTGCCAAACTGGACATTGAACTATTTTTTTCTAACTAAATCTTCACTTTCGAGCACCTATAGTGGCTAAATCATGAGGAATTTCAAGATGATGAAAAATAATGATTTGTGAAATTTTTTTTGTAGATTATAAATATATTTTTTTCAATTTTTTTGGAATCAGATTGCACTTCTTTTTCCATCTCCTTTGAAAACTAGTTTTTTCAGTAAACACCATTTTTTAAGGAGTGATGCTTACCATATACAACATAATTTTTTTTCCATGAAGGATTAAATTATATATTTTTTAATTTATATTTGTAACTACCATATCTAGCACTTTCATTTGGTTTTATAGTGTTTTATTGAATATTTTTTCCTTAATCAAGTTTCGAAGTCAAACCAATTACAATCCAGACATAGGCAAACTGTATACAACATAACTTTTTTTATATGTATCAAAATTCAATTTTTTGTTGAATCAAGGACTTCAATATCTAGTGCACTAATATTTTTCATTTTATTTTTTAATATGTTATTTTTCCACATGTAGAACATAGAGCTTGATTTTGTTAAAAACCTACATTCACAAGAAATAAAAATAAATATAATAATTAAATTAAATTTATTTAAAATTATAATTTTTGGGAAGCTTATAATAAGAACTACATACTTACAAAAATTAAATTTTAAATTAATTCATTTGATCCCCCAAAAGGTAAATCAAAAGTGGTTTTTTATCAACATTTTGATAGGTGTAAAAGAGACTCTGTTATAGGTATGGTTTAAAACTAGTGGGGTTTTATCCAAGGGGGTTTGATCTAAGGTGGTTCGATCAACCCTTTTTAATTGGAATCCTTTAAATGAAAATTTTCAAGGCTTAAATAATTATATTTTCTAAACCAAGATCTCCCAAAAATTGTAAACCAACATTGTGAGATCACCTTATGATCTTCACTTACATCCTTCAAAGATCTAGATAATTAGAGTAGTTTAGAATAAAAATATGACTCTATAATACTCTTATTTTCATGTATTATTCTTTTGAAATATTTTTGATTGTAGCCTTTTGCTAATCCAAGAGGAATTTTCAACTATTACATAACATTTGGGATGCTCAAGAAATTCAAAATTGGAGTGTCTTGTGTGGCTTATTTTCTCCTTTTCTTTTCTACACAACAAAAATCTACTTTTTAATCTAATGGATCTATCAATAGTTCATATCCAAACACATTCTAATTACTTTGAATGGAAATAAAAAGTTATGATCTATCTAAAAAAATAAGGGATGCATACAGTTATAATGGGACTTGAGAAAAAACTAATAGTAGATGTAGAAAAGCTAGAATGGTTGAATAAATGTGATGAATCATTTAGTGCTTTATCCAAATCTTTATATATTTACTTGTTCCTTCATATTAAATATTATACTACTCTAAATATGGTCTAGACCATATAGAAAATTTATTTGGTAAGTAGAAAAATTGATAGGTCATTAATTGGAGAACAAACTCATTATGCTAAGTCCAAGAAATTTTGACACTATACAAGACTTCTCCACAAAATTAAAATCCATCAGATAATTGAAATAGTGTGAAATTAAGAAGAATGATAAAAAATAATCTTAAGTTATTTTTAGTCTTGGTTATAACTATTATATATTTTTTCTATATTCTACGCTACAAAATGTGCCCTAGGTTCCATTTATAAAATTCCTTCTCTAGATGACTTTGTTGTAGAACTCAATAAGGAGAAAATAAATTAGTTCAAATTGGTATAGATAAACCCTCAAATTCACATTACTTAGATGTAAATCATGTCACAAAATAAGAAAAAGGATCCAACAAACAAAATAATGAACAAAAGAACCAAGGAGAGAATAAGAAAGATCAAAAACTTGTTGCCTCAAATGAAACTAATCAGATCTCTTCTACATTAGGTTTACAACTTAAGAAGGAGAAGGTAAAGTGTTATTATTTCAAAAATAATGGCCATGATGAACACATGTTTAAATAAATAGATCGATCACCTAACACATCTTGAAAATAATAATATCAAGGTTCTTGACTAAGTCAAATAGGGTTCATCAGAAGGGTCATCTAAGGACATAACTAGAAGCAAGGGGAAATGAAAAGTAAAGGACCTAGTCATAGTCGATTCATAACTTGATACATAGATCTCTAACCTGAGTTCTTAGCATCATATGGTTTCATGAAAGGATAGTTTCATCTCCTTAGATCCATGTTTTGTGATTTTCATACTAATGGGTGATGAAACTCTTATAGAAATGTATGAGAGAGGGTCTATTGTTGCGGGTGAAGAAACATTTTAGGATTTTATTTTTGTTCCATATTTGTTAGCTAAACACCTATATTTTGATTAAATCACTCATATTAGCTCTAGATAGTGAGATAGTTCACATTAGATATAATGGAAACCAATCAAAATGGATAGTGGGTCTATAGTTATCGTGAGAAAAGAAAAATCATTCTTCTATACTCTATAAGTTTTCACATTTTGTTACTATCTCTCCTTTCATAGTACTAATTACTCATATGACGTGAGTTGTTTATATAATGAATAGTTTGGTCACTTGAACTATGTATACCTATAATAGCTTAGTCAACAAGACATGGTTTCAAGGTTTAAGTAGAAATATGATAAAGGAAAAGAATGGAGGTCCACATACTTATTAGATTTAGTAAACATTGACTTGGTAGGACCATTTCCACATACATATTTCAATAAGAATCAATATGTCTAAATATTCATTTATGATCTTTCCAAATAAACTTTGGTTTACTTTGTCAAATAAATTATAAAGTCTTTCAATATTTGTAGGAATTGAAAGAATTTGTAGAGAAAAAATCAAGGAATTTATTAATATTCTACATGTAGATAATGGGGTTTGAATATATTAACCATCGATCTAAATTTTTTTTTCTTCATAAGTAATTGACTTGCAACACATAGTTCAATATATAGTCCTCAAAAAAGTGGTATTGCAGAATGTCTGAATAGGTCCTTGAAATAAATGACCAACTATATGATACACTATGGTGTATGTGGATAAATATGGGGGACTAAAGGGGGTCTTAAGTGGCCACATTTTATTTTTGAAATCACTAATAACTTACCTTGGATGAGATATTGAAGATACTCATTCTCAAAATTTGAAGATGCAAAAATTAAAAGAGTCGGGGTTCCTTGAATCTACCTCTTAATTTTATATTTTTTTCAAATCATTGAGATTGAAAGGTTAAAAAATGGGAGAACATAAACTACTTATATTGTTGTAAAAAAAAAAAACTAGTGTTGAAATGGATAAGAGAACTAAGAGGGGGTTGAATCAGTTGTAGCAAATTCAACCTTCAAAATCCTCATAGTAATCAAATACACATGGATTAATTAAACCCTTATTCTATTAGTATGATTAAACATGAAATACAGATAACAGAAATGGAAATCACAACACCATGCACTTGAGAGAACACTAGATTTACATGGAAAACCCAATGAGGGAAAAACAACAATGAGGATTAGCTCATAATATAAGTAATAGAAAAACCAATACAAAATGGCTCATAGCTAGGGCTCACTACCACATAGAGAATATAAGAAGATAGAAGAAGAATGTTACATAGAGAAAAATTCTCTATTCAACAAGGAATCCACCACAATTGCTCGCACACTTTTGCAGTCTTGTATGAATGATTTCATATGTCTTAATCTCACTACCTTTAGGAACCCTAATGTTGAAATTTACATTTCTTTTCTCAAATTCACATCACACACCTCACTCACATCAATATCACATCTATCTTATTTCTCATTCCTCTCATCCTCAACTCACAAAAACACCATACATATTTATATCAATTACAACCTCAAAAACCTTCTCCAATGTTAGCAACTAGTTGTTATACATACAAATTCAAAAAAGGTTGACACCTAAATATTCCCATAGTGGATAGGAATGAAGGAGAAATGCATAAACCCTTAATTAGGACCCAAATAGATCCCAACACACTTCAACACTCTTTCATAAGACTGACATGTAGTGCTAAAAACAAGGTTGGCCAATGCCCATGCAAAACACCATAAACATTAAATACACACTTCCTCAAATAAATCTGAAACCTTTGGACAACATAACTCACTTGAACATGATCTATAATAATCCATGAACTACATAAAATTCATCAAACACTTGATCCAAGCTTGCATCATAAAAACACTTCAACTCAAAGAAACTTGTAACCCTCATTTGCATACTGATAAATGAAACTCACTCTATACATCACCAAATCAAGTAAAAAATTAAATACAAAAAGATACAAGAATTATAAAAAATTCCTAAATCCAAGCAAGCTAAATCCAAATAGCGTAGAAATGAAGAGTAAATAAATTTCTCCTAGGCCACAAAAAACATCACTAAAAGTTTGGCTCACACACTAGTGAAAATATCTCGCACTCTACAACAATAGAGAAACCAAAATTATGACTATAACAACCTCTGAAAAACTTGAATAACTTGTAATATCTATATAGGAATAACATGAACACAAAATAAACACAAGAACAATACCAGAGCATGCTAAGAACACTTACATAACACATTTTAACCTGTTTATCAAATTTTCTCAAAAACACTTGAAAACCAAGTACTAGAGACATCATCTCATCTCATTACCTAATTCCATCTCATATTAAAATTCTACAACAAAAATATAGCTCCATGTACTCACAACACCTCCTCAAGCTCTCAATTGTAGATGAACAACTTGCATTCATCTTTTTAACAATTTTCTCAATATCCTCAACATCTTAATCAATTAGTTCAAATCAATGACAACACCTTCATACTTGCAAAATTCTCCCCTTTTTTCATTGATGACAACATAAGATGTGAAAAGGAACCAAAGTAAACACAACACACTCTCCTCTTTTTTTAGATTAGATAGCTTACAGAACATTCATAAAAAATTTCCTTGTTACAGGAGTCTCTCTCTTTTTGACAATAATTTTCTCTACATTTTCACATGATTCTATCCCCCTCTTTGACATCAATGGAAAAAGATAACTAATTTTATATTTTCTCCCCCTTTGACACTGAACCAAAATACCTTCTCTAAATATTCCCCCTTAGGAGTACACCCAAATAAATTAGTAACTCAATGACAACACATGACACTACCTAGTCCTCCTAAGAGGTAGCCACCAACATTAGTCTAGAAAAGGGATAGATCCATAGATACACTGGATTGATGCATCTGCATATGCATCTAGTTCAAGAAAGGAGGGGCAATAACCCCCAACTTCTCCTAGAGATACTTAAAATTATCTTTAGGAAGAGCCTTAGTAAATATATTAGCAATTTTATATTTTGTAGGTACCTATTCAAGCTTCACTTCATTCTCCATAACCTTCTCTCTCAAAAGTGATACCTGATAGATATATGCTTTGTCCTTGAATGCATCATTGGATTCTTCGAAATATTAATTACACTTGTATTATAACAAACGATAGATATAGGCTCATCATATACAACTTTGATATCATTGAATGTTGTTCTAATACACAAAACTTGTGTACAACATGATGCTACTACAATATATTCAACCTTTCTAGTAGACAAAGAAACTGAGTCCTATTTCTTACTCAACCATGACACCAATCTACATCCAAGATATAATGTACCAACACTTGTACTTTTCTTGATATCAACACAACCAACCCAATTTGCATATATATAACCAAACAATACAAAATCAATATCCTTAGGATACCACAAGCCATAATCTAGAGTGACTCTTAAGTATCTAAATATCCTCTTCACTGATACAACATGTGTCTCTTTAGGATCTTCTTGAAATCCAGCTACAAGGAAAACTGCATGCATGATATCTAATCTAGTAGTAGTTAGATATAGTAGTCCACCAATCATATATCTATACTTTCTCTTATTAGCCTTAGGTGAATCATCATCTTTGCTCATTTTAAAGCCAATTTCTGTAGGAGTACATACTAGTTTGGAGTCATCCATTCTAAACTTCTTCAACATTTCTTTGACATACTTGGATTGTGAAATGAATATCCCTTTATCTTTTTGATTGATTTGTAGCCCAACAAAGAAATTCATCTCCCCAAATATTGGCATTTCAAATTATTTATGTATCTCTTCTATAAACATCTTACACATAGCCTCATTTCCACCAAAGATAATATCATCCACATGTACTAGTAATATCAAGATTTTGTCTTCCCTGATTTTAAAGTAAATATTACTATCTACGGTGACTTTACTAAATCCTTGTTATATTAATTACCTATCTAACCTTTCATACCAAGCTTTGGGAGCATACTTCAATCCACATAGTTCCTTCTTCAACTTACATACCATATTTGGTAGATATGACAACTTAAATCCTTCCGGTTGTTCCATGTAAACCTCTTCTTCCAACTCGCCTTTCAAAACAATAGACTTCATATCCATCTGATAAACCTTAAAGTCTTTATTCTCTAAAAATGCCAAAAACATTTTGATAGCTTCCATTCAAGTCACAAGAGAGAAATTTTCCTTAAATTCTATACCTTCTTCTTGTGAGTAATCCCTACATATAAGTCTTGCTTTATTTCTTACTACTCCATTCTCATTCAACTTGTTCCCGAATACCCATTTAGTTCCAATTATGTTTTTGTTTCCTAGTCTAGAAACCAATTCCTAAGTCTAATTCTTCTCTACTACATAAGTTCTTCCATTTCCTTCATTCAATGTTCATCTTTACATGCTTCACTCGCTATTTTATGTTCAACTTTAGAAAGTAAACACAAATTTACCTTAACTTTAGTAGCTTTGCTTCTTGTTAACAAACCTTTCCTCTTGTCTGCAATCATCTGATCTTCAAAATGATTTTTTTGCACATACTTAGGGGTTTTAGGGGTCTTCTCTAGATCTTCTTCCTCTTCATTATCAAATTCTTGTCCATCAACTTTCTCTTCTTCTATGCAATTAGGTTCATCTCACACATATCCATCCACTACCATTGAATTCTACAAGTTTTCATCAACTATAACATTTTCACTTTCAATTATCTTTCTCAAACTCTTGTAAAATCTATAAGCTTTTCTTCAATTTCAATATCCAAGGAATATACCTTCATCAAACCTTGCATCAAACTTTCCTAATTTTTCTTCTTCTCTTTTTATGTAACATTTTCTTCCAAATACTCCAAAGTAATTTACTGTAGGAATCCGTCCATACCATAGCTCATAGAGAGTCTTTGTGCTATTAGCTTTAGCTTGAACTTTGTTAAGTATGCAAATAGCAGTATGAATAGCTTCACTCTAGTAGAATTCCAGAAGGTTTTCCTCATTAATCATAGTCCTTGCTACTTCTTGAATAGTGTTTTTTCTACTTTCAACAACTCCATTCTGCTAAGGAGTTATGGGGGTAGACGGATGTCTCTTTATTCCATGAACTTCACAAAACATGTTAAACTCATTGGATGTGAATTCACCACCTCTTTTCGACCTTAAAATTTTTATTTTCAGATCCATTTCATTCTCAACCATAGCTTTAAATCTCTTGAATTTATCTAATATATCATATTTCTCTCTAAGGAATGTAACCCATGTCATTCTAAAATAATCATCAATCAAAAGAATAAAGAACCTACCACCTTTTAGATTTCTCAACCTTGTAGGAACACAAAGATCTATAATAAGTAATTCTATTATTATGGTAGAATATTTTTCCTTTCCTTTAAAGCTACTCCTTGTTTGTTTTCCAAATTAACAACTCTCACAAACAACATTGATAGGATTTGTGATTCTAGGTAAATATCACACTACATGAACTAAACTAATTCTTTCCAAATTATCAAAATCTATGTCACACATCCTAGAATACCATAACCAACTATCATTAATCAAATTCATAAAGAAATGGCCATCAACACCCTTAATATGATAGGTGTTTCCATTTGTTCTCTTACCAACAACAATCACAATTCTCGACCCTTTCCAGATCTCACATGTTTCATCCTTAAACACAATATTATATCACTTGCTACACATTTTTTCAACACTCAAAATATTATGTATTAAACCCTTAACATAGTAAACATTTTTCATATTATTCTTGCCATCAAAACTGATTAAACCTATTCTACAAATCTTAGCTCTTGAATCATCTCTAAATTTAACTAATCCTCCATCACAGTTTTCAAGTTTAAAAAAATTAATTTTGTCTCTAGTCATGTGATTAGAGTAGCCACTATCAAAAACCTAGTAATTCTTATCCTCTTTGACATGAAAAGAAGATACCAAAGTACCTTAAACCTTATCCTTCATCTCTACAACACTTTCCTTCACACAACTTTTAGGGTTAGTAGAACCAAAATTTTCTTTTATAGGCAAAAAACTTGAACATTCATCATCATCAAAATCTCCATAATCAGATTCATCATCAAAAATACCAACATCTTCTCTCACATAGTAAGCTCTCTTAATCATTTTTCCTTTGTTTTCTTTGTTCTTATTATGTATAGCTCTTTTCGAACATCTTGAAGCATAATGACCTATCTCACCATAGCTAAAACATTTGAAGGGTACTTTACCTTTGTACTTGTTGGTTCCCTTTTTCATCTTCCTCACAAAGTTAGCTTCCAAATCATGAATATATTCTCCATCCAAATTTTCAACCTTTTCTAATTTACTAGCCTTGAAAGAATACTCTACTTTTCTATAGTGTCAAAAAAATTAGTCCTTTTTCACACTTAATTTGGGAATAATTGAAAAATAATAAAATTAAACATGTCTTGGAATAGTGTTGTAATGTGTTATACACATTCACATCATTCTAGGGACCTTATTTATTTATAATGTACCTTAATTTTTCCTTTGCAAAAGTGTTGTAACACACTTTTACACCTTTCTAGGGTTTATTTAATCAATGAGGCCTAATGGGCCTCTTTTTAATAAAATTTACTTAATGTGTACCTTATTTAAGTGGTGTAAAGTGTTGTAACACAATTTCACATTTATCTAGGGTTTCCTTAATTATTTGTGGTTAATTGGAGTTAATTAACCATTTTAATTCAAATTTAAGCCTTAATTATGACACCTCTTGAAGATCTATCTCGACACCTAGTATTCAAATTGCATAACATTTGAATTGAAGGTCTTGGAAAACGGTGCTAGGACCCATCCCCCCTAGGTGTTGAATGGGTCCTCCCTTAATAGGAACCCCCTTTCTTTATTGATTTGACCTAGGTTTTTAACTCTCTTTCCATCCTCTAGGTTAGGTCCTAGAAAACTAAGCCAAGACCCATTCACCCTAGGTGGTGAATGGGTCCTCTCTTAATGAGGAACCCCTTTTCGAATTTCATTCTGGTGGGAATTTAATAATATTCATTTCTATAAATGGTGTCAACTTTAACTATTTTTATTTCGGGGTTAACTCTCTAATTTAGTATAAATACAAGGTTATTTTACACAATTTCACCTAGAAGAAGATTTCAAGCAAGCTAAGAGAAAAAGAACTTTCATGAGATCAAGCATTCATAGTCAAGAGGCAAGCAAAAGTGAAGTTTGGAGTAGCATTGCAAGGTCTTCAAGCTAATTTTGTGTCCAAGATCAAGCATTGGTGAAGACTAATGATAGATGCCTATGGAGAATCATGAAGGATTCTAGGTGTTGGGAGATGTACAAGACATACAACCAATCCTAAGGACTTGTTTCCTAATTGATTTTATCTTCTATAATCATCCTATTTTCAGCCTACAAGAGGTATTTTAAGATTTATGTATTATTAAAGGGATTTGACATCTTCTTTATTGAGTCATTTTTCATTGTTCATGTTACATTCAAGGGTTTTATCCTAACAAAATTGGGTAGAATTTCCTTTAGATTCTCATAGATCTTAGTCTTAAACAAACTTAATATTAGGATTGCACACACAATTACATGTTTCATATTTTCATTCATCACCAAAGGTTTAATTACCAACAAGGGGTTTGAATAAGGAAAACCCTTATCCACCAACAAGCTATCAATTTTTTCTTGTAGAGTATTTGAAAATATAGATCTGAAAATAGAAATTTCAAAGTGAAAAGGAGTAGAGAAAACCTGGAAGTTGAAGACCACATTTAAAGAGTTCTAGAAGGACCTAATAGGACCCATTCACCTTTAGTGGTGAATGAGTCCTTATTAGGGTTTGAAGGGAAATATATTCCATAGTTTTCAAGCTTTGGTTTCAAATTTAGAGCTCCCCAAACAAGCCTACCAGGACCCATTCACCTTTGGCGGTGAATAATTCCCTATCAACAATTTAGGAAAGTCATATTTGTGTAGGTGCACAATTTTATCTCCTCTTTGTTTTTGTACAAAAGTTACGGATTCATATTGTTATGTATTAGATTTATGCATTTCAAGTATTAGACCTAGAACTAGGGTTTTCATATTATTTTAATTCATTCTCCACAAGTTGTGATTTAGCTAACCACCCTGTCCTTGAATAAAGGAAAGAGTGAAAGATCCCTTAATCTTGACTTAATTCACCTCTTGGGTCGATAGTTATCTCAAGATTCTTGGATCTCATCTTTTGAATGAAACCCTAACTAGAATAAAGGGGGTTAAACTTCATTTCCTTCTCCCTTTTCTCTATGTTTCATTTTGTACCTTTCTTTAGTTTTCTTATTTCAAATGAAGTTAGAGTGCCTATCAACTGATCTATGGAATAATTATCAAAATCAACAATTTCTACAACAGTAGATACCTTTTCATTGTAACAATCAGGAAGTGATTTGATAACTTTCTTCACTACTTTAGATTCTTTAATTATTGCACCAAGGCCTCTCATATCACTTACCAACTCATTAATTCTCTATATGTATCCTTTAATTTCTTCTTCCTCAAACATTTGCATAATTTCAAATTTTACCTTCAAGTTTTACAACTTTTTATGTTTGACCTTTAGATATCCTTCATAATTTGTTTCTAGCTTATCCCAAACTTCTTTAGCAATCTTCAAACTCATAACTTTTACTAACTCTATTAGAAAGACTATTCACAATAATAAATCTTTCCTTAGCATTGATCTCATGCACCTTAACCTCTGTACTTGTACTTGGACCATTCAAAGGTGGAGTATATGTAGTCTGATAAGCCTTCTCAATTTCATATCCCTGAGCTGCCAGATATCCTTCCATATTTTTCTTTTGAGAATACATAGTTTGTTCCATCAAATCTAGGATATTCCAAATCAACCTTTTTTGCCATCCTGAATCTACCTCAAGTAGTTAAGCTCTTCTCCAAGGAACCTTGCTCTTATACCAATTGTTGAAATGAACAAGACAACTGAAAGGGGGGTTGAATAAGTTGTAGCAAATTAAACCTTCAAAACCCTTAACAATAATTAGATCCACATGCATTTATTAAACCCTTATTTTGTTAGTATGATTAAACATGAAATACATATAACATAAACTGAAATCACAACTTCATGCACAAGAGAACACTATATTTACATGGAAAAACCAATGAGGGAAAAACCACAGTGAGGATTAGCTCACAATATAAGTAATAGAAAAACCCATTTAAAAGGGCTCGCTGCAAGAGTAGGACACACTATCCAAAAAGGATCATAGCCAAGGCTCACTACCATAGAGAGAATACAAGAAGATAGAAGAAGAATGTTACACAAAGAACACTTCTCAATGCAACAAGGAATCCACCACAATATCTCACACACTTTTGTAGTCTTGTATGAATAAATCTCAGATGCCTTTAGATAACTACCTTTAGGAACCCTAACATTGACATTCACACTACTCTAGAATCAAATTAATATAAAAAACCTCACTCGCATCAATTTCAAATCTATCTTACTTCTCATTCCTCTCCTCCTCAACTCACAAAAGCATCGTACATATTTATATCAATCTAAACCTAAAAAACCTTTTTCCAATGTTGGCAACTAGCCATTATACATACAAATTCAAAATAGGTCAGCACCTAAACATTCTCGTGGTGGGTAGGAATGAAGGTGACCTACATAAACCATTAATTAGGACCCAAATAGATCCCAACACACTTCAAAACACTTTCATAAGCCTCATATGTAGTGTTAAACACAAGGTCAACCAACACCCATAAAAAACATCATAAACATTAAATACACTCTTCTTCAAATCAATTTTAAACTTTTAGACAACATGATTTACTTGAAAATGATCTAGAATAACAACAAAATTCATAAGATTCATCAAACACTTCATCCAAGCTCACATCATACAAAAACTTCAACTCAGAACAACTAGTGACCCTTATTTACATATTGATAAATTAAACTCACTCTGTACTACACCAAATCAAGTAGAAACTTGAATACAAAAAGATTCAAGCATTATAAACAACTTAACAAATCCACACAACCTAAAGCCAAACAATGGAGAAATGAAAAGAAAATATATTTTTCCCAGGCCATAAAAAACATCACTGAAAGATTGGCTCACACACTGGTGAAAATATCTCGCACTGTACAATTATCCAAAAACCCAAATTTTGAATATAGAAACATCTAACAACTTTGAATAACCTATAAGATCCTCACAGGTATAGCATCAACATACAAGAAACATAGAGCACAATACCAGAGCTCACTATGAACACTTGCACAACATAGTTTACCTTGTTTATAAAATTTTGTCAAAAGCACTTGGAAACCAAGTACCAAAGACATCATCTCAACTCATTACTTCATTCCAAGTTATCTTCAGACTCTGCAACAAAATTATAGCTCTTTCTACTCACAACACTTCCTCGAGGTCTCAACTATACATGCCCAACCTGCATTCCTCGTTTTTACAAATTTCTCAATATCCTTGACATCTTCATCACATAGTTGACATCAATGACAACACGTTCATACTTGAAACACAACATTTGGTGTGCTCCTCCTAAAATATTTACTTTTAAAAGTATTTCACAAATCACTTTAATGAAAAATTAGCTAACATCATGTAGTTTATGCCTTATTCATTTTCTATTTTCAATGAGTCTATGATTTTTTACTAATTTTTAAAGGACACCATGAAAAAAAAAAAATGAGCATGCTTCCCCCTTTTTATTTAGGAATTTTTTTGTTATTTTTAAATGTGTATATAATAGATTCTAAAATGTAAAAATGTAATATATTTCAAAATTTGAAAAATGGATAAAAAATGACACAAAAAATACTATATAAAGTTTTTTATGAAAAATGAAGATAGTAACAAAATAAATTAAAGATAAAAGTAGTTGTGAATTGTAACAGAGCTGGTTGGGGCTTGGGGTTTGCATTCCTCAAGGTCACAGGTTTGACTCTGCATCATAGCAGGAAAAGGGAAGGGTTAGTTATATTGTTTTCCAATTCTTGCTCTACTGACCCAGGGTATAGGAATGGAATTTTCCCCTAACCTCCTTGAGGTTAGATAAATTTAGCAAAACATTACTATATATTTTGAAGACTTTTCTTTTTTCCAATCATGGAAATTTTGTAATAAGCTTTTTATATTAATATATTATATAGGTATACTACCTTTCACCCAAAAAAAAATTAAAGATAAAATACTTAATATATTAATTATACTATGCAAGAATTTGGTTAACATCCGTCCGTAAAATATATAATCAGATATTTTTATAATTTTATTGTCTAAAAGGAAATCCAAGTGAACAACACTTTGTGGGATAACGTTATTGAACTACACCTTTGGGAAGATTGAAGCAAAAAACTTGCAAACTCAAAACTTAGCCAATATTGATCCAAAATCCATCAAATTTTAGCTAGGGATGCCCATTTGTGAATTTAACAAGATGTAAAGAAAAGAAGACCTAAATAATTAGCAAAATTTAAGATACTTTGTATTTGGGTAAATGATCAATGTAACAGAAGGAAAACCATAACACTAAAGTGCAATTGACCTTGATATCCACAAAAATCTCTCCAATTGGTTATCAATAGTGGGAAAACAAGGGTGGCGCAAAATGTCAATAGTCATGGAGGGAGAATATTGGGAGGATTTCATGAATGTGTGTCTTCATTTATGTTTTTAAGATATTTGAGATAATGGAGTGGTGTAATTAAGATTTTTTTAGATAAATGTGATGGGTATGGAGGAATTTAAGGATCCAAGATGGATGCAAGGGATGAAGGATTTTATTTTGAGGCATAAGGGCCCAAAATGGAGGTGAATAATGAAGGAATGGGCTATAGGACATAAGGGATCAAAATGGATGTTGATGAAATTGTGTATTTTGGGACATAAGGGCTCAAAATAGATGTGGATGAAAGAGTTTATTTTGGGACATAAGGGCCTAAAATGGATTTGGAAGATGAAGGTGAGACTATTTTGATTTAGATGGAGGGATTTGGGATTTGGAAGAGATGGAAGGTGTACCAACATCTTGAGAATGATATTTGTAGCCAAGGCCATGTGAAATTTAATTTGATTTGATTTGGATGGGTTCCAATATTCCTTTTTCATGGAGGCCTAATGCTTTTCCTTGAAAGTGCGATTTTAACAAATCTCTTTTCTAGTGGGTTACTTGTTTTGGAAGCAAGATGCGAGCCAATTTTAAGGAGGATATGAGGTCAAGATAATTATAGGTTCTTGGCTAAACTATATTCGATGAAGGTGGAAGAGGGTAAGTAGAAGAAGTTGGGCCCACATTCAGGGGAAGTGTCATTTTTTAGCTTTAAAACAAATACCCATTCATTTTTTTAAAATAGGTACCCATGGGTACTTGTTCAAAAAGGTTTGAAATTCACAAGACATATTTTTCATTTGGATTTAGGCTCAAAAAAGGCATGGTAACCCAACACTTAGGCTTAGACTTTCAAGTACAAGGTCATGGAAATTTCAAGAGAAAAAACTAACTTTGGCAATACAACTAATGAGGGATTTTTTAAAAATTGTTTTATTAAATTAAAACCCATTATCTATTACAATGCCTAGTTTTAAAATATGTAATTTTTATAATGATTTGATTATTTTTTCTATTTTTTAATTAATTTATGAGGAAGGAGGTCCAGAAACTCAAAAAAATAGGTTTTTTCGTATTTTTTAATAACTTTTAATTTGTTAATTTTATTGTTAAAAAAATTATATGGCATCAAGATATAACCAATTCTTTACACAATGAAAAAAATAAAATTCAAAAAAGGATAAGTTTAGGTCAAGTTATGGTGTCCATACACAAGGGTATTAAAACTAGAAATTACAACCAATAAAAAATTAATTAATAAAAAAAATGTTATATATATATATATATATATATATATATCCTCATCAATATTCATTATAATATACATCTTTCCCCAAAAATAATTAGAAACATACTTTTATTTATGTCAAATTATGGTGTCCATACATTTGCATGGTATGGTCCTAGAAAATGACTTTTAAAAAGTGATTTTTATACATGTGTATTAAAAATTATTTTGTATCATTTGGGTATTAGAATAAATTACATATTTGAAAACTAGTCCCAAAAAAATAACTTTCATATATTTAAATTTTTAAAGATTCAATGTGTAAGTGCTTCAAATTTTAAATCCAATTGTAACAAATTCTGAAAATTAGGAAAAACACTTCCACTTTTTGAACCTACCCAAGAGCCAAGTTGATAGGTGTAGGATTCATGAGTGTTTTACATGGGGATTCATATGATCTTTAGAATAAATAGTATCATAATTGGTATTAGGAGTGATGTGTCAATCTTGGAATGGAAGGGGATCATGACATGGAGAGGAGTAGATACTTTGTTCTTATGATGAAATGGGATCACAAGATGAAATGGAAGGATTTCATTGATCTTCAGATGGAAGGGGATTATGAGGAGTGGGGGAATTCTTTGATCTTGAGATGGAAGTGGATGATGAGATAAAATTGAAGGATTTCTTTGATCTTGATGTGGAATGGGATTATTTGAGGTGAATTCATGGTAAGATGATATGGAGTAAGGGATTGGAATATTTGGATACGTTTAGAGGAAATAAATGGATATGGATGTTTGACATGGCTATCATGAAGTGTATGGATGGATTCTATGAGTGGTGCACATTGATGGGAAATTATTTTGGAGGTTTTTGGATGGAGGATTCCATGTATTTTGGGGATTGGAAGAATTTGGTAAATTTTGGAGGTTGGAGGTAAGAGGATTGAAGTAGATGAGTGAGATGGAAAGATTGTACAACTTTGTTTCTACATGGGGATTTGATAATCTTTAGTAATAGTCCTTGGAGGAAATAAATAAAGCTATGGGATGAAGTGGATTTTTAGGACTAGGATGATGTGGAGTGTAAGAATGTGGGATATGAGAAAGTGGAATAAGAAGTGCAGGGTTTAATGAATTCAAGGGTTTAATATGAAGACCAATACTAAGAAGGTATATAGCAATAAAATTTTTATCATTGTTGAAGAAGGAGGTGAGAAAGTCATTGAATATGTAATGGAGTTTTAAACTGTAACTAATAGATGCTTGGGTTTGAAGGTTGGTGGATGCTCATAGGTCCTCTTGATCAAAAATATCATTATGATTATTGGGATTATATTTTAATAGGTCTAACCTCATAATCATCAATGTGATTAGGTTTACCCTTGATTATGATTTTACACATTGTTAGGTTAGGTGATGGATATGTTAGATGCACAAAACAACCTAGAGGTGAGGGTGATTTATTTGTATACTTTAAAATATTTAATCCATCAATATCTTATCAAACCTTATCAACCATTTAACCCTTATTATGCATTAGCAGAATGTAAACATGTAAAATATTAATGTAAACACATCCACATACATAAGAATGCTATATTTATATGGAATACATAAGAAGGGAAAAACCATGGTGAGGATTAGGTCACTAACATATGAATTGCAACACCGAATATAATAATTCTCATTGCTAAGGGCTCACTACCTAGAAAAATGAAGAAAGGATCACTATTGATGACTCACTACCAAAGGACTCACTATCTAGAAAAAAGAAGAATAAAAGAAGGGTTGGATCATTTCCAATTTGAACTTCTAACTATGTCTTTCTCATATGTCAAAGGTATAGTTCCACTGAAGAAAAAAAAACTCATCAAATAGACCTGAAATGTAAACACCTTCTACTCACTACCTCCAGAAGTCATAGGCATTAAATCTCACACTTAGATCACGACAATTGATCACATTCACATCTTTCACATCATATACTTTGAACTAAATGCACACAACCCTCCTTGAATTTATACCATCCATGACTTAAAACAATATCAATAAGGTAGACCTTAAGGAAATGTATGCACCTAAACCATGCAACATCAAATAGGTTGGCACCAAACACTTCCCCAGGGAAAGAAGTGAAGGTAGAAAATGCCACTACTTAGCTAGGAACCAAATCTACATCAACATGCTTCTCAATAGTTCCTTAAACAATAATTATCTTCCACAATTCACATTAGCATGCCAGGTTGGCCAAACCTACACTAACACTAACAAGCGACACTTAACACACCTCTCCAAGTTTGGTAACATCATGTGGACCACACTAAAATGCTCCACAACATCTTAGAATATTCTAGATCATCAAAATATTCACCACAACCACTACAACATCCTAAAACTCAAGAATGCATTCAATATATGGAACCAAACATATTGACACGAACATCCAACACACCAAATAACCTTGTAGAACAACTCAACACCTAAAACTTCAAGGGAAGGTAGATACAAACATTATAAGAACATTCATGGGTAAAGCCACAAATATTTGTCACACTTTATAAAGGAAATGGCCAACACCGATCCAACTCTTAAACTTGAATCACTAAAAAGTGGCACATATGTTTTGAATTTTGAAATGATGTAAACTAGTAAAATATGTACTTTTTAGTATATTTATGTTTTTATTTAAAAAAAAAAAATTAAAAAATTATGTTAAACTACATTTAAATAAATTAACACTATAATTTAGTTGCTGATAAAATGTTGAAAAAATGAAGCTACATGAGACATCAAACATTTTATAGTATTTTTTTTTCTTTCAAATTTTTTGTGTGTATTTATAACCTAAAAATGAAGTGCATGGATATATTATTTTCTAATTTTGATAAATATTGAAAACAAATATTTTGGCTTCCAAGGGCTTTCTTACACTTCTAGGATTTTTCACCTAAACGGAGAAAGATGGGCCAAAATGGGAAATGTAAACACTCAAAATCAATGAAAGGATGAATGAAGTATGTATAAATGGAATGTACTAAATGCAATAAACTAATAAAGGAAATGATTTATTGATGTAAAACCTAAGAAATGCAAGTTGTTTGAAAATACATTGTGATATACAAAAGGATAAATTAAATACAATATAGAGAAAGATAGAAATGCTAAATAGAAAGAGTGTACCTGGAAACTAATGAAAGAAAAAATCAAGATTGTACAGGTCCCTGAAATTATGGAAAATCTACTTTTCTGACCAACTGGGACACTTACGCCAAGCTAGAAGACTTAGTCCCAAATCTAGGAAACTACTCTAGACATCGTTTCAGCCAAATGGGTATCCAAATCTACAAAAAACTCTAAAAAATATGCACAGTGGCACTACATTTCCACTATTGGTGACTTAGTCCACTTTGACTTTTCTAAAAAGTCAAAAGTGTAATCTATAGCTCTTGGCCTGCTCTTTCTTTTCCTCTAGGTGTTTAGTTCTAAAATCTTGATTTCTGAGGTTGAAAGTGACTTTTTGTGTAGATTTTGACCTTTCCAATAGGAAGATGACTCCAACAGGTTTGAAACCTATTCTTCAATCATGTCCAAGCCATCCAAGCACCTAAATATACAATCACACAAAGGAAGAGAGAAAATGTTGATTGTTAAGGATTGGGGGTTTGCCTTGGTCAAACCCCATTTAGGAAATTAAACCAACATAATGAAATAAGATAATGAAACATGAAACAATGCAATTAGAAAATTTCCATGATGATATATCTTGAGTTACTACAACAATGGATGAATAATATTTCTCTTGAATGCCTTAGAATTGAGCTTGAATGCTATCTTGATGACTTAAGATGTTAAAACCCTAGCTTGCTTGACTTAATAGAGATAATGAATGATAAATGAGTAATAAATGAATTCAATAATGAATTAGGGTTTAAAGGTCTCTTTATATAGAGAAGAGTTATGAATAAGGATCATGATCAAGGGCCAAAATTAAATTAGAAAATAATTTAATCAAGGGTGGAGGTTAATTGAGAGAAGAAAGACATGGATAGATAAAGACTTGAGGTGAAGCATAAGAGTGGCATAGAAAAAGAGGTGACAGGAGAAATTAAATAATAAATATTATTTAATTTAGGTGGCCAACATAGGAGAAATAAATAAAATATTAATTTTATTTATTTAGAAAGGTGAGAACAAATAATGAGATAATTAAATAATTAAAAATAATTATTTAATCATAGCAGAAAGATGGGGTGGTAAATATTAAATAATTAGAAACAATGATTTAATGGAGAGGGGAGGGATAATTAAATAATTAATATAATTATTTAATTGGGGATATATTTATTTAATTATAGAAGAGGAGGGAAAGGCTATCTTTTGAATTATTTAATTGAAAAGTGGGGGGGGGAGGACCATAAAAGTCAAGAAAAGTGTGAAAGTCATTTGAAATTCTTTACAACACCTTTACAAGACATGCATTTTATTCAATTTTCTAGGGCCCAAAGCCTAATGTTGATGTGTGAAACACCTTACAACACTAGATCAAGGCGATATCAAGTCCATTTTGTCATCAATTAATCTCAAATCAAGCAAGGAAAAAGGGATACTTTTTTTGTGTCCACAGTTAGCCCCCACTTTAGTGAGATGATGAACTTGCTTGAAACTTACAGTAAAGTAGAAATTCAAGAAGGGTACAATCATACCAATGTGGATGACAAAGAATGACAAAGATCAAAGTAATTGGTTAAGCCCCCAGGATCTAGGATTCTAAGTCAAACCAACATGACCACAAAAGGGCACACACAAGGTGAATGATATGTAGCAAAACAAGATACACAATCATGTAATGACAAGAACTAAAGGAAAGAAATATGAGGTGGATCAAAGATGCGCTCACTCTGGGGCCATAGAACATCAGGTCATTTATGGGGTGATTTTCCCCAAAGAAGTGGTTTAGTGAGAAATTCATGCTAGAGTGTTGGCTTCCCACTGTATAATGAGAAATTTGTGCCAGTGTGCCAGCTTCCCATTATACATACCATACCAAATTTATCCTCTTGATAACTTTGATAAGGCACGATAATGAAAATTATTTTGTAAATTTTTTTGAATGTCATGTAAAAATTTTGTTTAAAAGGGATTTTTCTTTGTTCATGTAAGGTCTTCTTCTTAGGGAGCATTGTGTTTAATGTCTCCAAGAGAGGACAAGTCAAGGTGTTAGATCATTTCCCATGGGATGCCTCATTTGCATCATGCCATGTTAGTAGATCATACACTATTGGACAACATCAAACCCAATGACACCACCAAGAAGAAAAGAAAAATCACACCATGAAATTTTGTCAAAAGATGTCATCTATGTATGACCCCACTTTAATGTGGTTGCTACATGATCAATGTGAGAAATTTCTTTAAAGTAGCAAATGATAAATGGTAACATGAAATAATACATTAGAGTCAACTTGGAAATCCCTATGCCAAGTCATATGTTTCCAAATTGAGATACATCATGAATGAGTATGTCACATGTGTGTCAACTTAAGACATGGTGTCCACATCCCAAGCTTGCTCTTATATGTTCATGAAAGGTTAACGAATAGCCAAGAGAGACAATGACAAGTGACATACGGGGAGAAGGCTTCCTAACCCATTACCACCACTAGGTGGAGCACAAGGGTGAGCTAGGAAGGGATGATTATATGTTGCTCCTTGCAAATAACGTAAAAAATGCAACCATGGCAAGGAGTAGCAACTAATGCTATTTATTGTGATAAGTAAAAAAAAATTCTACTTGATACATATTTAATGAGATGTCTATTAGTTTAGGATGTACCAAGGTTAAAGTGTTCTTGGAAGAATTGTTTGTAATAGTGTCGACATTGGATGAAGGTTTTTGTTTTGAAGGACAATAACCAAGATCATTAGGTTGTATAGGGACATGGATAGCCTATTCTATAGTATCACATCCTTTCCAAAGTTGTCATCCAAAAATTTTTGTCACTTGTTTTGGATTTGGTGGTTGTTCTATTGCTTCAAAGTTTTTCTTGGATGTTGTCTTTATTTTAAGGTGGTTGAAGTGGATGTTTTTGAAATGTCCTCCTTTTCTCTTCCCTATTTAGATTCTTGTGTGATGATTATGTATTCCCCTATGGATTTAGAAATGAAATCAAAGGTTTTCAAATCTTCTTCCAATAACTTTGTTGCTTCTTCAATGTGCTTTTGTCTTTCTATATCATTTTTCTTGGTACTAATCATAGCACATGTAACCTTGTTGCTTTGAGGAGTATAGGGTGACTTATCATGAAATCCTAAGATTGAAATCAAGGTGGGATACATATCAAGTAATTCAAGATGCTTCAAAGTGAGGTTGATTTTTTGTTTACATATGATATTGTTGGTGATTTCTTGTATCATAATACCTTCCCTATTAGGAGAGTTTTTAGGAGAAAAACAAACAAGATGTTGATCACATTCCAATAATAGGTTTTGTATAGTAACTTCATCACAAGGAGAGGAGACATCAATGATTGGATCCTTTTTCTCAATTATGCATTCTTGGATGATGGAAACATTAGGAAATGGAGCTAGAAGATTCTCATGACATTCAATGAATAGTTCGACTAATCCCAAAATATCTTCTTCACTAGTAGAAGATATATTAGGAGAATAACGAGTATGATTATCATGATTATTTGTGATTACATCCCTTTGTCAAAAAATTTCTTGCAAAATAGGGGAAGAAAAATAAAGAGAATTTTCATGGGTCTTAAAGGTTTGATCATCTAGTTCCAACATATCCTCCTTGCAAATAATGTGATTGCCAGGATTACTCACAAAAACATTCTCAGAAATAGGGGAGGAGTTAGAAGATGAATGTAGACTAGGGAGAGGGATGTTAAGATATGTGTTGATGATATCATTCTCTTGTGTCATAATATCTTCCAAAGTAGGAGAAGTTATAGAAGAGAGGCTTTCAACAATGTCATGATTCTCAATGGGTGTATCTTCTAGCTTCAAAATACCTTTGTCACATGTAGGATAGATATTGGGAGAAGAGGAACTATGATTATCATGATTATCTATGCTTTCAGATTCTTCTATCAATTCATTCCAACAAATAGAAGAGATATTAGAAGGCGTGGAACTATGGAGAGTATCAACATTGTTATTCTCTTGAGCTAAGAAACTCTCATTTCTAGGAAAGATATTGGAAAGATGACTAGGAGTTTCATGGTTACCAATGATTGGAGTTTTTTTTTCAAATAAGTTGTCCCAAAGGATGACTAGGATTTTCATGATTACCAATGATTGGAGTTTCATGAGTCTTAATGAGGATATTTTCTAACACCAAACTATCTTCTTCATGTCTAGAGAAGATATTAGGAGAAGAAAAGGTTTGATTGTCATGATTATCTACACTTACATCCTCATGTCCTAGAATGTCTTCTTGAGTGGGAGAGTTAGTATTTTCATATCTATCAATCATTTTTGGCATATGGATTATGGTGTTGTCATTGATGGCAACCTAAGTCATTGATCTAGTCCACACTTTAGTATCTGACCATATCGGAAGACAGAGTGAAGAACAGGGTATCCGACTAAAGTTGAATCTGTTTCCATTATCAGTTTATCGGTTTTGGTTGTGGATCTTAGGGAAGGTCATTGGGTATATGGTATATCTTACTCTCTATTTTTGTGCCATCACATCAATTGGTGTATGAGTTAGGAGATCTAGTCATTCAATTTTCTATTTAACAGTGCTAGAAGGATGACTATGTGAATGTGGCATGTTGCGGATGTTTGAGGAGAAATATTTTGGAGTATTTTCATATTTGAGATTTTGTTTTAGGTCCTCACTATGCTCTGGACGAATTTGGTGGATGTGCATTAAATATTATTCATGATTTGAGCTAACAGTTGGTAAATATTTTCTATTTTATTGAAGTTGACATGAAGCGATTAAATCCTTAGTAGCAGATATATATAAGTGATCGACTATTTCATTTTTGTGTGTGCTTGATGAAAGTAAATGTGTGTTGCAAATTTTAGAAGTTCAGTTGAGTGATTATGCATATTTTCACTTGTTCAATAAAGGATTTTGTGAAGCAAATTGAAACATAATGGAGCAAAGTGCAAAATTAGACAAAAGGTCCAAAATTTGATCTATGAGTCTAACCAAAACTGTAATAAGGCATTTGTAGATGCTACTTTCTCAGTTCAACTCTTTTGATGTAATCCAAATATTTTGTAAGGGAGTGAGCCTTTCTATTTTTGAGCAGTGAGCTCTAGGAAGTGTGCCTGAATGCAAGTGCATTCCCATTTTGTAAGACACTTATTTTTGAGTACTCAAATTGTGGATTGACCTCCACCGTTGTTTTTTCCCTAATAGGGTTTCCACATAAAAATCCTTGTGTTATGGTGTTGTGGCTTATTTATTTATTTTCATGCATCTTTCTTTGATTGAATGTTATAGGCACTTGAGAGATCAGATTAATAAAGTTAAAAATTGCACAAAACTGATTCACCCCCCTCTTAGTGTTGCTTGATTCAAACAATTGGTAATAGAGCTAAGTTCCTCATAATAAGTTTAACATCTTGAGGTGGATATTGGAACGTAATGGACTCTAGTATTCTTCAATATCAACTTTTGGTGGCACTTGATGATCTTGATCAGTCCAAAGAAGAAGTTCGACAATTAAAAGAAAATCTTAAGGATGCTGAGAAATTCATTTAGAATTTGAAGGATTAGATTATTAAGTCCAAGGAGAAGAGAAAGGACCTTTGTGACCAAATTAAGCAAAAATAGAGAAAAATCATGGATGATGTTCACTTAAATCAAACCTTGAAGGAAATAATTGAAGAATGTGAAAAGCTTGAGATGGAATCTATGGTGATGAAGCTTACTAAGGAGATTGAAGAAAGAAAGAAGAATGAGGAAAACCTTGCCCATTCCCTAAAAGAAAGATCTCATGAATGCAACATAATTAATGGATAATTCATTCAGTTGGAGATTGAACTACAACAATCCAAAAACAATGAAGAAGAGCTTCAAAAATAGATTGTTATTCTCATGGATGAACTTGCTACTGGAAATCAATACAAGGAGAAGTTTGGGATTAGCTCAATTAAGCTTGATGAGCCGACAAGGAGAACAATGGAAATGACAAGAGAGGTCTTGGCTATGAGAAAGGAGAAAGTTCTAGATTTGGACAAAGGAATTTCAAGCAAGGAAATCAGATGAACAAAGTGAAAAGGAATCCAGTAAGACAACTTAATGCTCAAAATTTTAATGGATATTTTTTTTCTTGCAATAAATTTGGTCATATGGCTGCTTAGTGTAGAAGTAAAGAAATCAAGTGATCCATCATTCTTTAGTCAGTGTTTCAAATTGCAATAAGTTTTTTCATAAGTCAATTGAATGTAGAAATATGCCAAACAACTTTGTCAATAGAAGGAATGTTAAATGTTATACATGTGGAATGTTTGGGAATATTGATTACTACTACAGATCAAGAAGAAATCAATGGAATGACTGGTCGAGACAAGGAAATGTCGTGTGTTACAATTGCAACAAATACAGTCACATTGCAAGATTTTGCAGAAACATAAATATGGATAAAAGAGGTCCAGCATACAATGGCAGAAATATGCAAAAAGATGATAAAGGAAAAGGGAAAGTGAATGTGGATGAAATAAGAGATCAGATGAAGAAGACATGGATAAGAGAGAGTGAGACTGTTGCAGGAAATGAGCCAACACTAGAACCTGCTTCTGGTAATTCCTCTGGGAATTAGTTTTGGGACTTTGGCCTAGGGGGAGCTGTCAAGAAAATCTTTCAAACCCCCTGCCAACAATTGAGACTAAGATGTGGATGAGTGCAATGATTTCATTGATGATCTACATATGTTGTTGAAATAGTTGGAGAAAGTATTTATGAAAAATTGAAGGTGCGTAGATGAGTTATCTCTCATAGTTTATGGAAATGGGATATCTGAACGAGTTAGGGAAAAATAATTTATTTCAACAAAATTTAGGTGTGTGAGTTATAAAAATAAAGTTGAAGAAAAGAAGAAGGAGAGCACTCTGCATCAAAATTTTGAATGTGTATTCGGTGGTGAAACCCTAATCCATCAGGTACTTTAGTTGTATTGAGAAATTTTAGTCTAATTTGGTGTGTAGTTGAAGAACTTATTTTCAAGACATGTGTACAGAAGGAAAAATTGAACAAATGAAAGAAATGATAAAAGTAGATGAGTGTAGTAGTGATAAGATTAGAATTGAAATAAAAATGCCGCATGATGAATTGAAATGGATGAAAGAAGCAAAACAAAAAAGCTTGGATATTTGGAGTGAATTCACCTATTTCGTAAACACAAAAATCATTGAGTTTATTTTGGAAAAATTGAAAGATGATATTCTAACTCTAGATAAACCCTACCATATCTCAAAAGAAGTGATTGGAAATATAACTGGGTTATGCAAAGTTGGGGATGTGTCGAGGAAGAAGTCAATTGAAAATGAGTATGTGCAGGATCATCATGGAAAAAACAAGCCCTTAAGTGGCAAAAAAATTAAAAAAATCAGAGTTAGGCAACTTGATGTAAAAATTTGAATAAGTTATCTATATTATATCAAAAATATGTAAGAATAGAATTTCTAGAAAATTGAATGTAGTTTCTAAACTACTAGTTTTTTTTAAATCTATTTGGTGAAAATTTGAAATTTCAATGCAATAGTACTTAAATTTCAAGGAAAAAATAAGGTGTCTGTCTAACCACCCTAACCACAATAAAATGATAATATTTTTTTATAATATTTTAGATGTAAATAGAGGACTCATGTCCCAATGTGATACATATTTTTTTGTAACTTTTTTCCAAGTAAATAATTAATTATGAATTTTTTATTACAACTTAAATTAAAAATATTAAAAAATCGTATGTCTAACCACCTTACTTGGTCAAAAATTCATGAAATTATTTTTTTCTTTTTTTAATCCTATAGTATGCGAAGCATAGAATGTGACCCATATTTTGGATTCAAAAAATGTGATGTCATTTGAAGGCTATAGATGTTTTTCAATTAGTCTATCAATCAAGACTTTAGTTGTAATTTGAATAGAAAATGAATAATAATTACTTATTAAATGCATGGTAAAACATAATTTATATTAGTGGAAAGATAAGAACCTCCTTTAAAAACCCTTTTTGTTTCATCAATTTTGGGTAAAAAAAAAGTCGTCAGCCACATACCCATCATATTGCCACTTTTTGGCCCATCATGATCCTGCACATACCCAAATAAAGAATTTGAAACCCTAACTAGAGTAATTGGAGATCAAAGGGAATTGATAATCTCCATAATTATAGATTCAGTGACAAGGTACATTGTGCATGGAGTGTCCTACAAAATATTTTTCAAAAATAGAGAAGGTGCAACTCTAGCAGGTGTTGTTTACATTTGACAGAAGATGATAATGGAAGATCAAGATTTTGACCTTTGTGGATTACTGAAAGATCAACTGATGGAGAATGTGCAATTTAAAAAGAAGATAGATTACCCTTTCAAGTTTGGTACTTTGGTTATATGCCTTTTCATGTGTTTTCTAAATTTCTTGCCAATGAACAACAATGTAACATGGGAAGAGAGTCAACTAGTTTGCAAGTAGATTTACATGTATTCTAAAAATTTGGAAAACTATCATCAAGAATATGAAAGTTTCTTTAAAGATTTTCTAGGAAATTTTGTCTCAATTAGTATTCCCCTTCTGGTAAGGGCACTTGAAGTTGGTTCCTCCTTTGGTGAGATGGAGAGAAAGAAGAAAAGAGAAAAATAAATTGTTGTTTGTACTCCACCAACATGCAAGACTACAAGAATTGAAGGGAAAGGAAAATAATAGGAAAGTTTGGACATTCCAGATGAGGTATCTGATAAGGAAATTGAGGACACCCAAAGAAAAGAACTGGAAATAGCTGAACTAGAACAAGAAAAGGTAATGATAGTAGAAAGTGAAGAAGAAGGTGATTTAACCAAAGAAGAGCTATTGCAGGTTATTCATGAGGAAGATGGAATGCAGAAAATTGTAAACATATGTTCTATCAGACCTTGATATGAGCAGGACATGATCTTAAGTGTAATAAGTGCTCATCTTGTGCACAATCATATCAAATTGGAGAGTTTACAAAATATATTTCCAGAAGAGATGATTGAATGCATTCAGGAAATCATGGACTCTGAGTCTCAGAAAAAGGAAGAAGTAATCTTACACCTAAAGAAGTAGTACAAATTGTCACTCACCAAGCTAAAAAGGAACATGAATCAACTAAGGCAATGCATAAGCATATCAAAAAACATCTATAACTATTTTCTTTGATGGCCTCATGCAATCAACACGTATAAAGAAAAGTTGGAACAAATTGAAATAGAGCTGAACAATATTGGACAATATCTTAACATGTTTTAGGATCAAGATGGTACAATTAAGAAAAGGATTCAAGAATTATATTCAAAGCATACAAATGTTCAAATCACCAGAAACATGATTGTTGACACCTTTTGGTAAGTAAAGGACATAATAGAATTCAGACTGGAACAATTGATTGAAATACTAGGGAAAGGAGAGAAATTAGAAGAAGACATCACCATTTTGAAATCCCTCATCAAGATTATCAACCAGAAATTTGAAAACAATAGCATGATCATAATCATTTAGATTGTAGTAGAAGCATGGAAGAAGTTTCTTTCGGAGATGAAGGAAAAATATAAAATAATTTTCTAACACAATTAGAAGTTGTATCAGTTTTTGAATAAGTTTTTTGGTTACACTTCATAGGGAATACTGTAGGAAAATATTTTATTATATTTTTTTCATTGATGTCAAAGGGGGAGAGAGAGAAGTGAAAAATTCCTTATCAATTTATGGGGAGTTTTGTCAGCTATGGCTTTTTGAAGTATTGAAGGTTCTGACACTTAGTCATTATTCACTAAGTGTTGCCATCAATTCCAAATGGAGAGATTGTTGGCATATGGTTTTTGGTGTTGTCATTGATGGCAACCTAAGTCATTGATCTAGTCCATGCTTTAGTATCTGACCATACTGGAAGATAGAGTGAAGAACATGGTATTCGACTGAAGTTGAATATGTCTGCATTATTAGTTTATCAATTTTGGTTGTGGATCTCAGGGAAGATTGTTGGGTATTTGGTATATCTTATTCTCAAGTTTTGTTACATCGCATCAATTGGTGTATGAGTTAGGAGATCTAGTCCTTCAATTTTCTATTTAACAGTGCTAGAAAGTTGACTAGTGAATGTGGCATGTTGCGCATGTTTAAGGCGAAATTGTTTAGAGTATTTTTTTATTGGAGATTTTGTTTTGGGTCCTCACTGTGATATGGCCGACTTTAGTGGATGCACATTAAATGTTATTCATGATTTGAGCTGATAGTTGGTAAATATTTTATATTTTATTGAAGCCAACATGAAGTGATTAAATCCTTAGTATCAGATATATAAGTGATCAACTATTTCATTTTGGTGTGTGTTCGATGAAATTCAATGTGTTTTGTTAATGTTAGAAGGTCAGTTGAGCGATTATGTAGAGTTTCACTTGTGCAATAAAGGATTTTGTGAAGTGAATTGAAATAGAACAAAGTGAAGTGCATAATCCAAAAGAAGGTACAAAATTTGATCTATGAGCCTAACTGGAACTGTAATCAGGCATTTGTAGATGCTACTTTATCAGTTCAACTCTTTTGATGTAATCCAAATCTTTTGTAAGGCAGTGAGCCTTTCTGTTTTTGAGCAGTGAGCTCTAGACAATGTTCCTGAATGCAAGTGCATTCCCATTTTGTAGAACACTTATTTTTGAGTACTCAAATTATGGATTGACCTCCACCGTGGTTTTTCCCCTAACAGGGTTTCCACGTAAAAATCCTTGTGTTATGGTGTTGTGGCTTATTCTTTTATGTTCATGCATCTTTCTTTGATTGAATGTTATAGGAACTTTAGAGATTAGATTAATAAAGTTAAAAATTGCACAACACTAATTCACCCCCCCTCTCATTGTTTCTTGATTCAAACAAATCATATCCTCCACACAAATGTGTTTTTCATGATCATTCATGATTGTATCCTTATTCACTAAAGAATTATCACAATTAGGGGAGGTATTGGGAATAGTGGCCATGATCTCAATTTTGTCTTTCCAAGGGGGAGGAGGAGGAAGAAAATTAATACTTTCATGAACTTCAATGATTGTGTCTTCTTTCATAAATATACCTTCATCACCAATTGGAGAGATATCATGAGAAGAACAAGTATTATTATCATGAGTATCGACGCTTGCATCCTCTTGTGTTAAACCTTTAGTGGAAGATCTAGGAGAGATGAAGTCTTTAAGGGCTTCATCTAACATGTCTAATTCATCAATACTAAAGGGCTTGGATGTCATGATTTTTCTAAATTGAATCATCTTTTGAATTGGGTCATTTGATGTTTTTAGATTTTAATTTTAATTTTCTAATGAATTTGATCTAAATTAACTAGGAACTAATGTTGAAAATGAAAATTGCAAAAATCTAATGCTATCCACAATTTCCTTGAATGTAAACAATGCTTATTTCTAATGATTTAAATGTAATATAACCTATGCAAACTTAAAATGTAATGTAAATACATAAGATGAAATGCAACTTTTTAAATTTCAAACAAGGTAATATATTGATTACACTATGCAATGATTTGAAAATGAAATGTTGTGAATGCAAATTTGAAATTAAGAAATGCATGAAATGGGCTATTTTAAGATAGATCTAATAAAATGCATGTAACAAAAACTCAGCTAACTGATACAGAAAGGTAATGGCACCAAACGGAAGCTTAAAATCAGGGTTTTAGTTCTGTAAAAGGCAATTTCAGGGCTAAAAAGGGACTAATTTTTCCAAGGTGGAAAATTAGTCCCAGTAGGGATTTTTTTGAGAATTTTTAGATTTTTTTATTGATTTTGATTTTTTATGTTTTGTATGATGTAGACCTAAGATACCAATGTAGAATTTTAGAAATTTTCAATGATTTGAGATGCAAAAATGCAACCTATATGCACTTTCACTAATGCAAAATTTTAGAAACCCTAGAAGGAAACTTTAACAAATGAAAACTTCAATGCAAGACAATTCTAGAAGAATGATGGACTCTAAATCAGAAAAGAAAGTATTCTAAAGGAAGGTTCACCAAAATGTAAAAAAAGATTTTGGCTTCTAAGAGATTTCTTACACTTCTAGGGTTTTTCACCTAAAAGGAGAAAGATGGGCCAAAATAGGAAATGTAAACACTCAAAATAAATGCAAGGATGAATGAATTATGTCTAAATGGAATGTCCTCAATGCAATAAACTAATAAATTAAATGATTTATTGATGTAAAACCTAAGAAATACAAATTGTTTGAAAATACATTGTCATATGCAGAAAGATATATTAAATGTAATCTAGAGCAAGATAGAATGGATAAAAAAAAAGCGTGCACCTGGAAACTAATGAAGGATAGAATGAAGACTATATAGGTCCCTAAAATTCTAGAAAATATAGTTTTTTTTACCAACTGGGACACTTACACCAAGCTGGCTGACTTAGTCCTAGATTTGGGAAACTACTCCAGAGCCCGTTTCAGCCAAATGGGTATCCAAATCTACAAAAAAAATTTAAAAACATGTATATTGGGACTAAGTGGCCACTATTGGTGACTTAGGACTAAGTGGTCACTATTGGTGACTTAATCCACTTTGTCTTTTCTAAAAATTTAAAAGTGGAATTTGCAGCTCTCGGTCTGCTCTTTTGTTCCTTCAGGTGTCAAGTTCTGAAACCCCGATTTTTGAGGTTGTGACTTTTTTTGTATATTTTGACCTTTACAATAGGAAGATGACTCCAAAAAGTTTTAAATCTATTCCTCAATCATGTACAAGCCATCCAAGCACCTAAATCTACAATCACACAAAGGAGGAGAGATAAAATGTTGATTGTTAGGGATTGGGGGTTTGCCTTGGTCAAACCCCAATTATAAAATTAAACCAAGATGATGAAATAAGATAATGAAACATGAAATATGAAACAATGCAATTAGAAACTTTCCATGATGATAGATCTTGAGTTGTTGCAGCAATGGATGAAGAATCCTACTCTTGAATGCCTTAGAATTGAGCTTGACTGCTATCTTGATGACTTAAGATGTTAAAACCCTAGCTTGCTTGCATTAATAGAGATAATGAATAAAAAATGAGTAATTAATGAATTAAATAATGAATTATGGTTTAAAGGTGTCCTTTAATAGAGAATATTTAAGAATAAGGATCATGATCAAGGGCCAAGATTGAATCAGAAAATAATTTAAATAATCAAGGGTGGAGGTTAATTGAGAGAAGAAAGACATGGATAGATAAATAGTTGAGGTGGAAGATAAGAGTGGCATAGAAAAAGAGGTGATAGGAGAAATTAAATAATTATAAATAATTATTTAATTATAGAGGAAAGGTGGAGTGCTAAACATTAAATAATTTAAAAAAATGATTTAATGGAGAGGGAAGGGATAATTAAATAATTAAAATAATTATTTAATTGGGGATATATTTATTTAATTATAGAGAGAAAAGGATAATGAATAATTATTTAATTATAGAAGAAGAGGGAAAAGATAACTTTTGAATTATTTAATTGAAAAGTTGGGGGGAGGACTATAAAAGTCAAGATAAGTGTGAAAGTCGTTTGTAATTATTTACAACACCTTTACAAGGCATGCATTTCATTCAATTTTATAGGGCCCAAGACCTAATGTGGATGTGTGGAACACCTTACAACACTAGATCAAGGCGATATCAAGTCCATTTTGTCACCAATTAATCCCAAATCAAGCAAAGAAAAAGGGATACTTTTTTTCGTGTCCACAAATATATATTTTTAAATAAATATTAAAATGTGTGTGGATCATAAAATAGTTGTTTCCATCAGACATCAACTTTCATATTAAATATTTATTTAAAATGGAAAAAAATTATACCATCCTAAAATAGATTTTTTTTATCTAGTGCATCATATTTTTTTCAAATTTTTTGTAATAAGTTTTAGTATTTTTCCTTGGCATGGTAATCAACCTAATATTTTGTTTTGATAACCTACATTTAGTAAAAATAAAAAATAAAATATAAATATTAATAAAACTATTAAAATAAATATAGTTTTAAAACTATACTTATGGAACTACAAATGGGTATTTTTTATATTTTTAAAAAAATGTTATTTACATTAGTAGGAGCTATTGAAACTTCAAGTTTTTCAAATGCTTTTATTTTTTTGGTAAATTGGACTCAAAGTGGTGCTCATATAATTTTATCCAACAATTTTAGTTGAGAAAGTTGTGGAAGTATCTAACTTATCTAGAATGGATCTTACTAGATCGTATGTTTGACCAAAATTGATTTTTAGTTAGAAATACTTAAATTAAGTTGTGTTGATAAGTTGGCTAGAAGTATGACACAACTTTATGCTTTTACCCTCACAGATCTACAATACTAGAGCTTTAATTGCAGTGAAATGCAGAGCATTCTTATTTCTCCTAGACACCTTGTTTCACTAGACAAACATACTATCAAACACATCTTCCACTATTGTACAAGATCCAAAACTTGAAACTTTGGATATAACACTCAACAAATCTGATCAAAATGTCAAAACCAAATGAGAATATTTACAATCATGAATAAATTTGGAGCAAAACATTGAACACCTCTCTATCACACAACTTTATTCTATTCAAATTTTCTTAAAAGTACTTGGAAACCAAGTGAATCAACTACATGAACAACACTTATTCATTTCATACATCAATGAAAACATTGATAACAATAGAACAACATAGTACAACACTCTTTAACATCAAAAATATCCCCCAACATAAGTAAAACTAACAACCTCTACAACTATAGTGAATCAAGACAACAATGACAACACTAGAAACATGTGTTGACATTAATACCATCAAATGCAAGCATCCAAAAACTACAATGCTAGTGGTTGAAATCATCAAAACCAATAGAAATTCAACACTCTCTTCATACAATGGGTTGACATCAATGAAAACACCCAAGTAACTCACAAACAACTCAAGCTTCCATCATCTCCAAAGTTCTAAAAATCTCCCCCTTTGTCATTCATGGAAACACCTACATTTTGAAAAACCATAAAAAATAAATGAAACCAAAAACAATATTGCAATAAGTAGTACTCTTCTTGACTAGGACAACTCTTTGAAACTCTTCATCATTTCTTTTCATAAGCTTCTTCTCCTATAACACTAGAAACACCTGCATTCTAAATCACTCTCTTCCTTTTCTCCTTTACTCATACTCACTCTCCTTTTCCACATTCTTTCATATTCTCTCCCCGCCTTTATTCCCTTTTTCTTTTGATAATACTCTCCATCTCTCTCCATGGTTTTTCTAACTTCTTTCCCCTTTGACATCAATGGAAAAGAGTCATATTAAAAAATTCCTCTTTCCTACATTGAATTCACCTTGATTCTTCTACATTGAACTCTTTTACTCTCCCCCTTTGACAACAACTACTCTCACTTCCTTTGACAAAGCTTTAAAGGATGACGCCATCAAAAAACTCATTTTCTTTCTAGTGTACTCACTTTTTTGTACTTATCTCTTTTTGCACTCTGCCCCTTAGGGGTACAAAATATACTCTATTTGTCTACACCAATCAAAAGTCAATACTACCTACTCCCCCTAAGAGTTATCCTTATGCATCACTCTAGGATGAAGAGTGTATCTTGAAATACATTCCAGGATAGATGCACACACTCATACATCTAATTGAAAGAAGGAGAGGTAATAAACCCTAACTTAGATCTTAAAGATACTCAAAATTATCTTTTGGAATACCCTTTGTGAAAATGTTAGCAACCTGATCCTTAGTAGGCACATACTCCAACTTCACCTCATTATCTACAAATTTCCCTCTCAAGAACTGATAATAGATTCAGATATATTTTATTCTTGAATGCAATACTAGATTCTTTGAAATATTGATTGTGATTGTATTGTCACATAAGATAGGAATAAGTTCATGATATGAAACTCTTATATCCTTTAAAGTTTTCTTCATCCACAACACCTATGTACAATATGATGTTTCTGCAATATATTCTTCTTCTATAGTAGATAATGATACTAAATCTTGCTTCTTACTTAACCATGAAAAAACCTGCTTCCAAGAAAGAAACCACCACCACTTGTACTTTTCTTTTCATCTACACATCTAGACCAATTTATATTTGTATATGAACTCAAATAAAATTCAATATCCTTAGGATACCATAAACCATAACTTGAAGTTACCTTCAAGTATCTGAATATCCTCTTCACCACTACAACATGAGATTCTTTGGGATCTTCTTGAAATCTAGCCACAAGAAAAACTAAATGCATGATATCTAGTCTAGTAATAGTTAGGTATAATAGGCCACTAATCATTGATACGTACTTGCTTTGATATATCTGAGAAGGTTCATCATTCTTTCTTAACTTAGAACCAATGACCATAGGAGTACATACTAGTTTAAAATCTTCCATTCCAAAAGTCTTCAAAATTTCCTTAACATACTTATATTGTGATATGAATATACCTTTCTTTGATTGAAAAATTTTTAGATCAAGGAAGAAATTCATCTCCCCACACATTGACATGTTGAATTATTTCTACATTTTCATTGCAAACCTTTTTCACATACCTATATTTCCTCCAAAAATTATGTCATCGACATATACCACCACAATCAAGATTTGTTCTCCTTCATCTTTGAAATATAGATTACTATTTGTACTACCTATTTTGAATCCTTTCTACAACAAGTACATATCTAACCTTGCATACCAAGCTCCAGGAGCTTGCTTCAATCCATAAAATGATTTCTTCAATTTGTAGACCATGTTTGCATCTTCTGACAACTAAAAACATTCTATTTGTTCAATGTATACTTCTTCTAATTCACCATTCAAGAATACATACTTCACATCCATATGATAAAATTTAAAATATTTGTGTTGCAAAAGCTAAAAACATCATGATAGCTTCCATTTTTGCAACTAGAGAATTTTTTTCCTCAAAGTATATACCTTCAACCTGTGAGTAACCTATACACACATTTCTAGCCTTATTCTTGACAACTTTTACATCTTCATTCAACTTGTTTAGGAATTCCCACTTAGTAACAGGGTATTTGCAGGATCATGATGGGCCAAAAAGTGGCAATATGATGGGTATTTGTAGGGTATGTGGCTGATGACTTTTTTTTACCCAAAATTGATGAAATTAAAAGGGTTTTTAAAGGAGATTCTCAACTTTACACCAATATAAATTATGCTTTACTTTGAATTTAATAAATTATTATTATTCATTTTCTATTTGAATTACGACTAAATTATTGATTGATAGGTTGATTGAAAATTATCTATAGCTTTCAAATAGTATCATATTTTTTTAATCTGAAATATGCATCACATCCTACGCTTCGTATACTATAGGATTAAAAAAAGAAGAATTGAATTTCATGAAGTTTTGACCAAGTTAAGGGGTCAGACATACGAGTTTTCATATTTTTTAAAAGTTGTAATAAAAAATTCATAATTAATCATTTACTTGGAAAACAAAAAACAAAAAAAATGCATCACATCCAAACATGAGTCCTCTACTTATGTCTAAAATATTATCATTTTATTGTGGTTAGGGTGGTCAAATGGACACCTATTTCTTATTTTTTCCCTAAAATTTAAGTACTATTGAATTGAAATTTCAAATTTTCACAAAATAGATTTTTTTTTTCTAAATAAACCTAGTAGTTTAGAAACTACATTAAATTTGCTACAAATTCTATTCTTACATATTTTTGAAATAATAAAGATAACTTATTCAAATTTTTAGATCAAGTTTCCTAACTCTAATTTTTCTAAATTTTTTGCCACTTAAGGGCATGTCTTTTCCATGATGATCCTACACATACCCATCAATCACATTCTTTTTGAAAATATTGGGACCAATTCCCAAGTCAAATTCTTCTCTATTTTTTCTAACTCTTCTTTCATTGCTTTGATCCAATTCACATATTTTCATGCCTCAATCACTGTTTTTGGTTCCACCTCTAAAAGTAAACAAAAAATTACTTGTTCCTCTATCATAGTAGCTTTTCTTCTTGTGAATACACCTTTTCTTTTATCTCCAATAATTGTATCTTCTAAATTATTCTTTTGCACATACTTCAGAGTGTTAGGATTCTTTTTTGAAGCTTCTTCCTCTTGAACTCTCAACTCTTTTCCTTTATCTTTATCCTTTTCTTCTCCACTACAAGTGGATTCATCGGATTCATACCCTTCTATTAGTACTTAAATTTGATGTTCTTCTTCATCCAATTTGACACTTGCACTGTCAAAAATATTCTTCAACATTTTGTTGTAGTAGTGGTAGGCTTTTCTTCTTGTAGAGTATGCAAGGAATATTCCTTCATAAAATTTTGCATCAAAGTTTCCTAATTTTTCTTCATGTCTCTTTTAATATAACACATGCTTCCAAAAACTCTGAAGTATTTCATAGTAGGAGGTTAACTATAACCATAACTCATAAGGAGTGCTTGAAATATTTACTCTTGCTTGATTTTTTGAAGAATGTGGACTAGAGTATAAATTTCTTCTCTCCAATGGACATTTAGAATACTGGATTCCTTCATCATTGTCCTATCTATTTCTTGAATTATTACATTCTTCCTCTCCAAAACTCCAATTTGTTGAGTTATAGGGGTTGATAAATACATTTTTATTCCGTGATCTTCCCAAAAACTATTATACTCATTTGAAGTACACTCACCACCTCTATCAGATCTCAAAAGTTAAATTTTCAAATTCTTTTCATTCTCAACCATATCCTTAAATTCTTTTAACTTATCTAGAGATTCTAATTTTTCTTTGGGAAAAGTAACCAAAGCCATTCTAGAATTATCATTAATGAATAACATAAAATACCTATCATCGCATGAGCTTCTAATTTTATTAGGTCAACATAGATCTATATACACTATCTGCAAAGGATCCGTGGTAGAATATTCTTCTATCTTCAATCTCTTCTTTGTTTTTTTTCCAACATGACATTCTTTGTAGATTGCATTGATAAGATTTGTAATCTTTGGAAAATCTCTCACGACATCAGTAGAAATAATCTTCTCTAGGCTATGAAAATTGTCATGACCCATTCTTTTATGTCATAGCCAACTATAATTAGTTTGAGAAATAAAGAAATTTTCACCACTACCTTTGAGTTGATAAACATTACCTTATGTCCTTGTTCTAGTAAAAACCAAAGTACCGAAGCTTCATTTTCTGATTTCACAACCACCATTCTGAAACACAAGATTATATCCTCTACTACATATTTTTCCTACACTTAGAAGATTATGTCAGACACCCTTGACATAAATAACATAGTTTGTTGTATGCTTTACATAAAAATGAATTGAACTTTCTCCAAAAATATTAGTAGATCTATCATCACCAAATGTAATAAGACCACCATCATACTTTTCAAGCTTAACAAACTTACTTTTATCACCTGTCATATGATTTGAGCATCCACTATCAATGATCTAGTAATTTTTCTCCTCTCTAGCATGAAAAACATTCAACATAGTTCCTTCTATGGTATAACCTATTTCTAGACAATTTTCCTTCACATATCTTTCAAGATTAGTAGAATTAGTTCTAACATTTAGAGCCATGAACAAGCATTTGCCACTATCTTCATCAAGATAATCAGATCATTCATCATCAAAAACACCATTGTCCTTTTCAACATGATAACTCTTTTTGACAAATTTACCCTTATGATCCTTTTTTTTCATTAGTAACATTTATTGTACATTTAGAAGTATAATGACCTATCTTTCAACAATTGAAACATTTGAAAGGTAAATTACCTTTGTATTTTCCAATTCCATTTTTTAATCTCATAAAATTTTCTTCCACCTCATCAAGATCATCTAGATTTGATTCAACATCTTTCTCAACTTTCTATAATTTAAAAGATTTTCCTTTGTTTGTAGCATCTTTCATACCATATTCTCTCATTTCAAAAGAATTTAAAGCACCAAACATTTGATCTCTAGAATAATTATCCAAATTTAGAGCTTCTTCAATAGTAAAAACTTTAGAACTATAAGATTTATCCAAAGTTCTAAATACATTCAATCCCTCAATATCTTGTCAAATCCTTATCAACTATTAAACCCCTATTATGAATTAGAAAAATGTAAACATGTAAAATAGTAATGAAAACACGCCCACATACATAAGTGTAGACACCTAAAAATGACCTAGGCCTGCAAGCTTCATTTTTACCACTTTCGTCCTAACATAGTTATGACATTTAATTATGTTGTTGGTCCATATTCAACTATTGATTAAATAATTCATAATTATTAATTAATTCATGTAATTTATTCTTCATGACTATTAAATAAATAAATTTTATTTATTTATTAAATACATCATTAATTGTCTAAGTCTTCCCTTAATTAAATAAATTTCTTAATTTATTTAATTTCCCTTTTTGCATTTAATTCTTCCTGATTATTAAATAAATGAATTACATTTATTTATTTAATATGTCACTAATCGTCTTAATTAAATAAATTGATTAATTTATTTAATTAATTAGTCTTATCTGCTAAATTAAATAATTTAATTTAATTTTTTAATTGCCAATTAATATTCTTCTCATTTTAAATAAATTAAATTATTTAGAATGTCATCACAATCTGAACTGTCAGTCCATTTTGATAAATAATCTGAAAAAATATTATTTATTATCTCACAAAATCATCATTTTGAATTAATTATATTCAAAAGGATATTATTCTTCCAAAAATCAAGTAATCGGGCAGATTCTTGATTTTTCAAATCTGATCTTCGGTCCAAATCTTATCTTCTTGATTTTTCAAATCTGATCTTCGGTCCAAATCTTATCTTCTTGATTTTTCAAAAATATTTATTTTCTAATTAATTTCCTCATTTATTCTCCACCGTCGATCTGATTATCTAAGATTTTATTATGGCCATTCGATTAAGGATTTTTCCCTAACCCTAATTAGGGATTCTCAGATTTAATCTAGACCTCTCATTTTAGGTTCTCATCATCAATTAATCTCGTATGTCCACTCAAAATGACATTTTCTTCTCACTTTTCAATTACACACTAACATTTTATATTTACACACAGACACACTGACATTTTACATAGACATATTATAGGCATTTATTCACTTGCACACTTAGTTTTCATATGCAATTTCAATATTTATTATAGTCATTTGATCAAGTCTTGGAATTTGTTTAGGCATAGACATTGACAATTATAGTTATAGGCATAGGCATTTAGACATAGCATAAATCCTTCAAAGCTTGGTGTAGGACTTAGGCATTTGCAGATTTGCTCACATGACGGATCTGAGGGAAAAGTATTATCCAGCAAGCAAGAAGGTATTACAAAAGTGAATCATGGAGGTATCAGCGATCAGGTATAATCGTTATGTGTTTTACTTCCATTGTGTTTTGTAAGATCTTTGGGTTTCATTGTCATTTATTGTTTGTTGCTAACATTCCTAATCAAACCTAAAAGAAATCCCTTGATTACATTGGTGAACCTAACTCCATTTTTCTGGTTAGTTCCGTACATTTTTTTGTGTTTTATGTTGTTTTGCAGGTATAGGTACAGATCAACGCAACTATTTTTTTAAAACATCGTGACTCATTCGATGTGTTGCGACACATTCGCCAACCAACAAGCTGCAATCACTCTGACAAACCGCAATCGATATCTTCAACGGCGCATCTGCTCTGTCGTGCCGCATTCGAAGCCCCGAACGATGCATCTGCTCTATCGCGCTGCATCTGACTGGTAAATATTTTCTTTCATTTTTGACATTCTAATTTCTGGATCTTAGGTTTTTTGGTTTCTGGTTTCTTTTCTAGTTTTCTAGTCTTCTGATTTCCTGGTTTTTCATTCTTGCATGTTAGCTAGCTTAGGGTTTTGTGTTACTAATCTTCGTTTGCAGTGTGTGGTGATCACTATTCGTGTGTCGAAGATCATTTAAGAAAGAAACTACTAATATTTTGTTTGTAGATTTGAATGTCGAAGACGAAATAAAACAAACATTGTGCTTGTTTTTCATAGATTAGCAAACATTTAACTTTGGTGCACATAAAAAGAACATTTATGTCTTCTTTATTTGATTTTGTTTGCAGAATGGTAGGTGAGTATGCTCTCACTTGGTGAAAACCTCATGATCAGAAAACCAGACCCATTCTTATCTGTTATTACCCTGACTTGGTATATCAGAGTATCCTCTCCCCTCGCACTTTCGGGCGATCTTGGTGTAAGAGAAACGGTTACCAACTCTAAAAATTGGGCCTGCCTGGGGATTTCATCACCCCAACACGACTCAAACTAGCAACAAAGCTAAAGCCAAGCTACCCCTGACCGGTATATAAATGTAAACCTTAAGGGAAAACCTAAGGTTGCTTGTGCGGATTTGTCATACAAATGGAGTTGTACTCCCTTAAACCTTGTTGAGCTTAACCTCTTCAGGTTGGAGTGCCACCTTAATGGTGATTAATCTCTTGCCCCATGTATGGCCACTCGAACGAGGGTCCCTAACTGAAAACTCTTGTATAGAAAGCAAAAATCCTTCTATTTGCTAGCGCAGCACCGGTCGGTGTGAAGGCATCCACACTTTCACAATTTGTAGTAGAGGTGATCAGATCGCCATGGGAGTTTCATGGGGGTTGGAAGCTTGGTTGGCTTGAGAAGAGAGTGCACTGTAAGGGGGAGCCCGTGCAACCAAGCTTCTAAATTCACACGCTACAAATATGCGGTTGGGGAAACCCGCGTGGAATCTAGCGAATATTGTCATGGCCTAACCTAGGATTGTGCTTATCTGATGTGTGTTTGATTACTTAAAAAAAAAAAAACACTGTGTTTGTCAAGTGCTCTCTGGTTCTATCACAGTTTGAAACAAAACATTCACCAAACAGAACAAAATTGCCATCAAAACGACAAGAAAAACATTTTTAAACCAAACTGTGTCACATCTATTGAAACATAATTGATTTTCTACTCCGCAATAGCTCTGTCAAACCGCATCTGATAGTTATAACGTCACATCTATCGGTGTCGCAACGTATCTTAACATTGTAGAGCCTCATATGCAAAACCGAGATGCAACTGACTTTCGTAGAGTCGCATCTGATAAACCGAGTCACACTTGTCTATTTCTGAGTCGCATCTGCTAAACTTGAGCCGCATTCGCAAAACTACGATGCAACTAATATCTCAAATGACGCATTTTCCTGTCACTGTTTACAACTTCATCCAAAGTCAAATCCAAAGTCTTCATCTTGTTAATAATATTTCAAACACTGTTTCCTAGAAGATTCTATCAAAAACCAAACTTGCAATTGCTCAAAGTTTCAACCATTAGTTTGCATTCGTCACCATAGGTTTCACACTTCATTCTTTAGTTGCATACATTTGGCATTAGGTTGTCCCTAGGTTCACATTTTTGCATCTTTAGGATTAGGCAAACCTCAGCACAATTTGCAACATCATTGCTTTCAAAATTAGGCTCTTTTGGACTAAGTTATCAAACCCCTTTTTAGTCATTGTCCTTTTTTGTGAGATTTTTCCAACTCAAAAGTCTAGTTAGGAAAACTCACTTGTCATTCAGACCTTGTCACCTTGTCAGTTTCAAAAAATTCCTTTAGCAGTCAAAATTGAAAACAAAGTTTGAGCTTAGAAGTGCTTAGGTACCCTTGTCCTAAATTGCATTATAAGTCTACACATTGCATATCCTATTCACAAAAATCCAAAAAAAGTAGTCATTCTAGTCGTCATTTTGAACTTAGACTTCGCGTAGTGTTATACCTGCATTTAGTTGTCATTCCCATTTGAGCAATCTCATTTATTGTGGAAAATAGACTTCAAAAACAAAAGAGACAAATGGAAAACTTTTGACAAGACCCACAAATGACCCAAACTGGACCTTTTACAATCGATTTTCCAATTTAAACAATCAACCTCCAATGACAACGCAATCCTCATCAAACAGTCCATTTGAATCATTCTTGTAAAAAGATGAAAATGGCCAACTACTTGAGGAAAACTTAGAGGCACTGGCGCAAGACCCAGAGGCATGTCAGCTCGTTGAAACAATGGTCTATCATGACAGAGATAGATTCTTAGCTATGCTCTTGAGTGAAGGAGCTAAGTTACCACAAGGATTTGACGTTAACACGCTAAATTTGACACCTCCTGACCCTAATACCAACAACGCACATAACATGTCACATAGTGGTCAACTTCCAAATACTATGAGCAATACTTCCTTTGGGACCACAATGATAGTGCATGCCACTCCCAACATCCCAAACACTCCCAACATTCCCAATACCACAAATATCACAATAGTAAATACCACGGGGGCATCATCAAGTCACAACAATCCCCCCTTGACAACTCCATCTCCTACCATGATCACAACTTTGACATATCCGCTCAGTGGTATTTCACAAAATCCTTTGGGAGGAGCCACAAGACGTGTATTCATCCAAGGACAACAACAAAATGTTAACACGGCAACACAGTCAAATGTTATTGCCTCCCAAGGTACAAACACAAACGTTCCCCTTGTACAAAATCAACAATTTACACAAGGTGGCCAAATAACACAACCCATGACATCATTAACACACCATAACATTCATGGTCATAACATCCCCCAAATAACGACACACATGGTTGGGGGACACATCCCAACCTACTCATATAACATTCATACTCATCAACATGCACCCAATCATAACTTTCAATATCAACATACACCCAATCATAACCTTCAACACCAACATGCACCCAATCATAACTTCCAATACCAACAACATGTCAATCCGCACACGTCATACATACCACAACTATCCATACCACCACAATACACCAATATTCACGCACAACAAATAGGAGCACATGGTGCACCAGGAAATCCAACGTACGGAAACATAAATGACCCTACTGTGGACGCCCTCCAAACAAGAATGAGGGATGTAGAGAAAACTATCCAAAACATGTACATTTCAGGCAAGAAATCAGAAATATCATATGACCTAAATGTATACCCATTCGACATGAGCTTATACATGCCTCCATTTTCGCGAGGATATGTGTCACCCAACTTCACAAAATATAGAGGCAAGACAAATCCCATTGAACATGTCCGCGAATTCGCAACCAATTGTATGGACATCGCCTACGAACAAACATACTTGATGAGACTTTTTTCTAAAATTCTGGCGGGTCAAGCCCTTGAATGGTTTTCAACTCAAAAGGATATCCAGACATGGGATGAGCTTAAACAAAAATTCATAAGAAATTATGCGTACAACATCGACATGGATACCTCTATCACTAGCTTGTGCAATCTCACGTAAGAAGATTCTGGTGAGACATTTATCCCATTATTTCAAAAATAGAGAAGCCTCGCTAGTCGATGTCACATTGATATCCCCGAAAGGGAAAAAGTTGACATGTTTGTCCAAACACTTCTGGGGCCCCTAAAATATGCACTACAAATACATTGTTGCACAAACTTCACAAATCTAGTTGAAAAAGGGGTCCAAATTGAGAAAGCCCTTATCATAAAGGGAGAACTGAGATATGGCTCCAAAAAAAAAAACGTCAATCCACCCGCCGACAAAAACAAATATTGGGTTAAAAATAAGCACGTTACAAATGATGGTATTGTTGACGCCAAGACTGCAAACATTATGGGTCCTGTATTGGCCCTGAAAGGGGTTCAATAGCAAAACAGACCAACAACGACACTGACACCTCCTCCCAATACTTCTTTAAATAATTAGAACGGTCAAAATTATCAGGGACAATACTGTCAGATGAGACAGTTTCCTAGGGGTCGCACATACACTCACTTGGGCGAACCCATTGAAGAAGTCCTTAGGAAATGCCTCCAGCATGGGGTCATCATACTTCCAGAACCAAAACCATATGACCCAGGACAATTCAAACCAACATGGTGGAATGATAATGCACTTTGCAAATATCATCGAGCAAAAGGGCATACAACCTCTAACTGTCGACAATTGAAAAACCTAATACAAGATCCTATCGAAAGTTGCACCATCGAAGTAGGTGGATCGCAATTCGCCTCCAATTCAGATCATACTATCCACAAGAATCCACTGCAGGACCATGGTTCTCATAATGCTTCCACTTCAGGTCCACAGAATCAAGCTAACTTCACCCAAGCCAAATACGATTATTCTAGTGGACCAATTATAAATAATGTTCGAACTAATGATGAGTGCATCAATACCATTACGATCAAGAGAGCACCCCAATGTAATGCTACTACTCGAAGTGGCAAAGTCACTATAGTTGGTCCACCTCCCGCTAGACAGGCCAAAATCACCATACCAGGCCCATCTGCTAAACAATCACAACCTGCCCCATCTGCTAAACAACCAAAACCTATCCCAACCACACAACAATGGAAACCCAAAAGCCAATTCAACCTCATCGACCAGCTAGGAAAAACTCCCGCACAAATATCTATCCTTGAGCTGCTTCGTATCTCTCTTGTACACAAAGAGATCCTAGATAAAACTCTCCTAGAGTCGTCGGTCCCCAAGGACATCAATGTCAATTAGTTTGAAACTATGGTGGGATATCTCACTATGCCACACCACGTCACCTTCTCAGATCAAGATTACTCATCACCTAAAACCAACCACAATGATGCATTGCACATAGAAACTTTTATCCACAAGCACAAAGTTAGACGGGTTTTAGTAGATGGCGGAGCAGGATTGAACATATGCTCCCTCAAATTGGTTAAAGCTCTAGGGTTCTCTGATGCATGCGTAGACCCAACGAAGAGTATAGTGATCAAAGTGTACGATGATGAGGAACACTCTTCACAGGGCGTTATCTCTCTCCCTATCAGAGTGGGACCGGTCATCATAGACACAACCTGCTAGGTCCTGGATTTGGAACTACCATATAACATCTTGCTTGGCCGTCCATGGATTCACGCCTTAAAAGCCATTTTGTTTACATACCACCAATGCCTAAAATTTCTGTTTGACGGCACAAAAGTAACCATATATAGAGACCCCGACCCTTTCCAATATTGTACAAACTTAAGGGGAATCTCTAAAAATTGAGTACCTATTAATCGAGAAGCATCTGGCTCCTCGTCATCCAAATACATCAACCTGTCCACACTCACGTCATCTTCCACATCCACCCCATCCACGTCTTCCGCCACACCACCACCTACCGCAAACCCTTAGACTGAACCCATTGTCAAAATCTAGGACCTCGGTTGTGGAGAGTTCAAACTAAATACAGCATACAGCATAACAACAATACCCACATCCCCAAAGATATATGGTCGGCCATGTTTTAGAATGGAACCTCAAGAAACCTTCAAAGTTCCACCAAACATAGTTTTTATCAAGTGGGGAGACATGAGTGATGAAGACCTTACTGAAATTACAGGATGGATCTATAAGGATACTATTGCACTACCCCTATTACCAGTTCAAAGATATGGCAAAGGTTATGACATAATGAAGGCTAAAGGCTACAATGGTACTAGTGGCCTAGGAAAAAATAAAATTGGTCAAAGGGAACCCATAGAAACTTTTCAAATTCTGAAGTATCTTGGATTAGGGTTTGGATCACCCAACAATAATGATCCACATACCTCTGGACTTTCAAATGAGCGAGTACATGCTTCGGATAGTGTCGAGACTACTAGGGAAACCCGCACCGAAATAGATTCCCATGAGTGGGAATTTGGTTCAAAACGATCCCTGAGTGACTGTTGTATTGATGATTTGTTTGTCGAACCAGGAGAACTGACCTCTGAACAACGGTTTTGGAAAACATTCAAAATTGAGCAGGCACCAAATAGACAAAGTCCCACTACCACTTCCCATGCCATACAACACCCATCATCTGAACCCCATCAGTCCAATCCATCCGAGGTATCAGACGACATTGACAACCAAGGCTCTAAAACCTTCACTCCTTATTTTGATAACGAATATGACACTAGTGAAGGAGAATATTGGATGGATTCCGATATAGAGTTGGATGATGATAATCTCATCTACAACATCACTGAATCTATCTACATGTTGTCCACATCCTCACCACAATTTACCAGCATTGACGATGGCATCTCCTTAGTTTACCCTGAGCTAGTCGATTGGGACCAACAAGGACCGCTAGTTCTGGACACATTTCAGAATGATGAGGCAATTGCCGAATTCATGGGATTATGAGAAGACATACCCATTGGGGACCACAAATCAGGATTCACCATTGATTTAGACTGCATGGCATATTTCGGCGAGACTGCTCCGTCCTCTAGTCGCAAAAGTAAAAGCAAAAATAAAGTAAAAAATGAAACGTCTCTAGGTCAAAACCGAAAGGCACCTCCTGACAAGAAAATAGTAAAAATAAAGGACATATCTGCGGGTGAAAACCTCTCTGAGGTGCCCAAAGATGGAGGACTAGACTTTCTCCCCGTGGAACAAGAGAAATCGGCTATGCTTATTGAGGACACAATAGATGATAACATTTCAACTGCAGAAGACCCCAAGATGGTCCTATTTGCTGCATCATTGACTGATGAAGAGAAACCAGAATTTCATAAATTCTTTGCAGAACGAAAAATCAATTTCACATGGTCCTATGCTGACATGCCAGGATTGGACCCAGAATTGGTTCTGCACCATCTACCACTATTACCTAATGCTAAACCAGTCAAGCAGAAGTTGCATAAAATGCACCCACAAGTTTCCCTATTGGTCAAGGCCGAGTTAAATAAATTGCTAGACGCCGGATTCATATGGTCAATTGACTACACTTAATGGATTTCTAATCTGGTCCTGGTCACAAAGCCAAATGGGTTGATCCGTGTATGTATAGATTTCCGAGACCTAAATAAAGCATGTCCAAAGGATGACTTTCCTTTGCCAAACATTGACATTATAGTGGACCTTACAATAGGGTATGAGATGTTATCCCCCATGGATGGTTTCTCCGGCTATAATCAAATTCGCATTGCTCCTGAGGATCAGCACAAAATGACATTTACTTGCCCATGGGGTACATATTGTTGGAACGCCATGCCATTTGGGCTCAAAAATGTAGGTGCCACATATCAAAGGGCTATGACCACGATCTTCCACGACATGATGCACAAAATAATGGAAGATTATGTAGATGACCTATTGGCCAAATCTACAACAAGGAAAGATCATTTGAAGGTACTCGACATAATTTTCAAGAGACTTGAAGAGTACAAAGTTCGGTTAAACCCTAAGAAGTGCTTTTTTGGGGTCACATCAGGTAAACTCTTGGGATACATAGTTTCCCAAAGAGGAATAGAGGTCGATCCAGCAAAGGTCAAAGCAATCATAGACATGCCTCTGCCCAGAGGAATCAGTGAACTTAGAACTCTGCAAGGCAGAGTACAATCTATTCACCATTTCATAGCCCAACTGGCAGATAAGTGTCATTTGTTTCAGTATCTATTGCGCAAGGGTATCCCTTTTGTATGGAGGGATAAATGTCAAGAGGCCTTCTAGCAAATCAAAGATTACCTACTGTTAACACCAGTCCTCATGCCACCCATTCATGGAAAGCCATTAATTCTATACATCTCGACTACTAGTTCAGCACTGGGGGCATTGCTGGCACAAAATGATCATGAAGGAAAAGAAAGAGCAATCTATTACATCAACCACACACTGATAGGGTATGATTTGAACTACACATACATCGAACGTGCATGCCTTGCTGTTGTCTTTGCATCCCAAAAACTAAGACACTATATGCTTAGTCACCAAACACAGCTGGTCGCCAAGATTGATCCACTGAAATATCTCTTAAGTCAGGCGACATTAACAAGGCGGTTGGCAAAATGGGTCATGATACTAAGTGAGTACGACATACAATATGTCAAGCATAAGGCAATAAAAGGATAGGTAATAGCAAATCAACTAGCAGATGCACCAATCCAAGTCACTCATCCACTAGTAACTGATTTTCCTGATGAGTCCATTTTTCATGCGGAACTGGTGGCACCATGGAAGCTATATTTTGATGGGTTTCATACTGGTCATGGCTCTGGCGTTGGAATCTTGTTTATCACATCACAGAGGGATTCAATTCCTAAGTCATTCTGGATCGCCTTCCCTTGTACAAATAACATTACCGAATATGAAGCACTAGTCACAGGTCTCAAGTTGGTAATTAAATGGAAAATTCAGACATTGCTTGTATTCGGGGATTCCTAGCTCATGATCAACCAAGTGAATGATGACTATGAAAAAAAATATGAGAAGTTGCTTCCCTACAAGAGGATGGTGGACAGTTTCCTGACATACTTCCAATTGATTTCTTTTGAACAAATCCCTAGGGCACAGAATAAGGTAGCTGATGCAATGGCTACTATTAGTTCTCTCTTGGACATCCCTAAAAATGTGTCACAATTTGAGTTCTTAGTAGAACAGCTTTTGATACTAGCATATGATATCCCAGAATCGAAAATGGTTTGCGAACTTGTTGGTCCCAACTCTCCTTGGTATCAGGAAATTTACAACTACCTAAAATCTCAAACCCTTCCACCGAACCTGTCCAATAACCAAAGGAAGTCCTTCATTAGAAAATATGCAAGGTATGCCATTGTCAGTGACACCCTGTACCGCCGTAGTTTTGACGATACCCTCCTTAGATGTCTCGACACTGATGAAGCATGTACGACCTTATGAGAAGTGCACGATGGTATATGTGAATCTCATTTGAGTGGTCCTACTCTAGTTAAGAAAGTAACGAGACTTGGGTATTATTGGCCGACCATGGAAAAGGATGCAATTGAATATGTTAGGACTTGTCACAAATGTCAAATACACAGTGATTTGGTCCATGCTCTAGCACAGGAACTCCGGCCGATCACTTCTCCTTGGCCCTTCGCTCAATGGGGACTCGACCTCGTGGGTAAGATTCATCCAACTTCATCCAACAACCACAAATTCATTATTACCGCCACTGAATATTTCACAAAGTGGATTGAAGCCATCCCATTGACATATATTACCGGCAAGCAAATATCAAATTTCATTCTTAACTACTTCATTTTCCGGTATGGCCTTCTGCAGTCCATCATAACTAACAACGGACGTCCATTTAAAAACCAAGACGTACATGAGTTATGTGAGCGATTCCATATCCAACACCATTTTTCATCTCCATACTAGCCACAAGGAAATGGCCAAGCTGAGGTGTCCAATAAAACCATTGTCAAAATTCTCAAAAAGAGTGTCAATGACGCTGGCCATGACTGGAACATACAACTCAACCCTGCTATGTGGGCTTATCGAACTAGCATTCGTACGCCTACAGGAGCTACCCCATTTGCCCTAGTCTTTGGCGCTGAAGCCATCTTGCCCATTGAGGTCAAAATTCCTTTGCTACGAGTCTCCCTGAAGGGTCTAACTAATGAAGAGTACCGACAATCATGCCTACATGAGCTGGAAATGTTGGAAGAAAGACGAAAAAATTCACTGAACCATCTCCAAGCATATCAGAACCATCTTTGTCGCAGATACAACAAAAAGGTTATGGTCAGAAAGTTTGACATTAGCGACCTAGTTCTCATGCAAAACCCCAAGAACCAAGCCAATAGAGAAAAGCCAGGAAAATTTGAACCAAACTGGCTGGGTCCCTACATTATCATATCTTCTTTTGGTTCTGGAGCTTATCAACTAGCTACACCAGATGGAGAACAATTGACAGAGCCCATCAACAGTTTACATCTCTGAAGGTTCTACGCATAGCATTAGAGGATTGGGTTGGAAACCATAAAATATAAAAAAAAAATTGAAAATTTGAAAAATTAAAAAATCGTCACCCTGATGAAAACCTGGCAAATAGGCATCTTGGTGACACCAAAAAAATCAAAAAGTCAAGAAAATAGTAAAGAGAAAAATGATTCATTCAATAGTGAAAACATAGCAAACAGGTGCTTTGGACAAGTACCGTGGTGAAAACCTGGAAAACAGGCACCATGCGTAATCAATCATTGCTCTGCCATCTATTGCCATTTTGTCTAACTAGGCCTTGGATGAAAGGTATTTCCGCTTTTATTCCACAAATCGCCACCACATCCTACCCTACCTGTCATAGTGGATAAATGATTGACATCAAGTCCTGACGACTGTCCATCTAGTAAGTCAGCAGCATCCCGTCCATATTCCCTACAGATGGCTAAGTCTTGGACCTGACTAGGGGAAAAATGTTTATCATGAAAGTACAATGGATGTCGTACATGATCTTGGCAATTGGAAAAAAGTCCTAAAAAAGTCCTAAAAAGACAAAAACATTGGCAAAAGTCCTAAAAAAGACAAAAACATTGGCAAAAAGTCTTGAAAAAAGACAAAAACATTGGCAAAAAGTCCTAAAAAAGACAAAAAAATCACAAAATGCCCTAAACAAAGACCAAAACATTGCAAAATATCCTGAAAAAAGACCTAAAAATCATACAACATCCTGAAGAAAACCACAATGAATCATCAGACTGCTCGGCGAACACAAACACAGTGTCATCTCTGGTCAAATTCAATCAAGTCAATCAGTCCTTGTCGTCTGTCTGAACTACGTTGTCTCTGCGCACTTGCTATGTAGGCAAGACTCACATTTGAGTCCCTGAGACATTAGGTCAGTCCTTTTAGGTTTGTCAAAATAAAATCATGATGCAATCTTTGGTCATCAAAACAAATTCATTGCTCGTGTCGAACTATGAGGTCTCTGAGTGTACGACGTAGGCAAGGCCATCTATCGATGGGCCCCCGAGGCTGCACTAGGTCAGTCCATTAGGGTTCATGGCACTACACTGGCACACACGTCAAAAGGCTTCAATCATTTTCCAGATGGGAAAACTCCTAAAATAAAGTAAAACAATCATTTATTCAACAAGGCAATCTCATCAACATGTCACTCACATCATCATGGCAATATCGGCATTAGTCAAACACAAGTCAAACTCAGTCAAAGCAAGTCAAATCATCATAAACCGGTCAAACTGTCAAATTTTGGTTAATCTTCAAATGAGTCCTTCTGAATGATAACCTTTGTCATTTATGCCTTACGATGTGTCCTTCCTAGGTGTCGTCATTGTCATTCGACATTTTGAGCGATCTTAACATCTAAAGATCACTCTTCGTGACATTAGTATTCTTCAGATGTGTCCTTCTAAAGAACCAACTCTGTCATTTCTGCCTTAGGATGTGTCCTTCCTAGGCATCGTCATTATTTAGAGGGACCCCTTATGACTATTAGGGATCAAATCCTCTCAACATCAGCATTATTCAGGATGTGTCCTTCCTGAATTCACCAATTCTCGACATTTTTCAATATCATCAAAACTTTAAACATTTTGATAACTCGACATTATTAAACCAGAGATCTTGACATCAGAACAATGGATATCCAGATGCACTTGGCAAACACTTGACAATTGTCTTTTGGTTTTTTATCATGTTATTAGTTTTTCAGCGAGATCCCACTAAGCAAGATTTAGAGAAGCAGCGATGTATCATGACGATTGACACGCATGACTACTAGTTTCTCAGCGAGGTCCTGATTCAGGGATTTAGAAAAAAAATGACATATCATGGTAAGGGCTTTATTTGTTTTTGTATTTCAACAATCATGCTGCTAGTTTCTCAAGGATGTCCTAGAAATAGGATTTAGAGAAGCAACGACGTTTCATGATTTTTCCTTGTCCTTTTCTGCTTGTGGTTGATTATGACAAAAAGACTGGGGCAATCACGCTCTTAATATGAGTTATGATCATCCTTGTCTATGACTATTTTTTCTTACGTAATGGTACGACCTTGCACACCTTGATCTATGTCATATCCTGGTGTTTGTTGGCCATTACAACAGTCTGCCCAATGATGATTAAGAGCAATAAATACTAAAGTCCTATGGTAAAGCTTTGAAGGATTTGGTCTAGGAATTAACATGCATTTCTGTTGGTCTTGTCGTCCTCTCCTCTTTGGTCTGGTCATCTTCTCTCATCAGTCTCGTCGTCATCTCTCATCCATCTCACGATGATATCCTGTGACATCAAAAAACATAAGTGCATACATGATCATATAAACATGGCATTAGGTCCATACATACATCATCCATGGCATCAAATCATATACATAAACATGGCATAATCATTAACATTGCATCTCTTGCTAAAATACATTGTGTACATCATTATAATCATTATCATCTCATATAAATAAGCATTGCATTATCATGGCATCAACATCACAAATAAGCATCATATAGAGGACATCACATCATATGCATAAATCAAGGAGCATCACATAACACATATAGGCCACATCAAAACTACATCATCATATAGTATCATCTCAAAAATGTATAATGTCACAAGATAAAGTCATGGAATATCCCAAAAATGGAGCTCGCAGACTCAATAATATACATAGTGTGTCATAATAACAAAATGCCCCTAGGGTAGACTCTGATCATCCCCTTGAGGCAAAGAATGTGGCGGCTGAAGCTCTGTCACTGGCACTAAAACAATAGATGGACCTATCGCAACCTCTGCCTGTGCCACTAATGGAACTGCGAATGAGGGTCTCATCTCGACGGTAACAAACATCTGGGAGGTCACTGCTGCCAGACTTTGAGAGGCAGATGGATCTATCACTAGTGGTTGTACTTGTACTAACCTCTACACTGAACCGGTCGACCCATGACTGTGACCTGAATGGTGGCTTGGGGTGTGCCTGCATGAATGATGTGACCTGTGCCCTGAAGTGTGTCCTGTCGAGGTAGACCCTCCGAAACTTGTCTGACTCATACTACCAGTAGCATTGCTTGATATGTGGCCACTGCCTGTCCTCGACTGTGACTGAGACAAAGTAGGATCCCGTCACTCCGGTGGCATTGCCTACTCATACAGGGTTTGGTACTGCCCTAATCTCGTGCTCACCCTGGCTAGCTCGTGAGCCATGTCTCCCATAGGCCCTGTGCATAATGCTGCAAATTCTATACACCACTGAGCTGCATCCTGCTAGCGGATCACCGCCTCATCCCACTCTACCCGGGCCACCTCCAGTGCTGACTGCAGTGACCTGACTTGTGCCATGCTGTCATCCAATCTCTGCTGTAGATCGGCCACCCTCTGATCTACTATGGCATCCTAAGGCAATCCTGAACTAGATGGTATCTCCTCCTCTCCCTCCACCATTCGCCATCGGAGGTGTCTCTTGGAATCATCTATAGCATCGTCCTCCTCATCATCATCATCAGCCACATCCTCTACCACCTTCGCCTCCTCCTCCTGTCCTGCCACCTCTGCCTCCTCCTGTCCCCTCACCTCCGCCTCCACCTCCTATCCTACCACCTCTGCCTCCTCTTGTCCCCTCACCTCCTCTGCCTCCTCCTATCCCCTCACCTCCTCCTCCTGTCCTCCCACAACCACCTCCTCCTCTTGTCCCCCCACATCCATCTCCTCCTCCCGTCTCTCCTCGCCCTCTCCCTCCTGTCTGGGCTACGCCTCTCTCTCCCCCTCCTCGCCAACCTAGGGGATAGCATCTAATGCTACCCTCGCCACGCGCTATCACACCTTGTGGCCCTGTCTCTGGCTGTCTCGCCTCCACCTCCAGCTGTCTCCACCATCGTCTCTACCCCTGCCTCCGTCTTTGCCTCTGCCTCCGTCTCCGCCCCTGCCTCTGTCTCTACCTCCGTCTCCACCCCTACCTCCATCTCTACCTCCGTCTCCATCCCAGCCTCCATCTCTACCCCTACCTCCATCCCTCCCCCAGCCTCTTCCTCTGTCCCTACCTCTGCCTCCCCGTCTGGCCCATGGCACATGAGGAATCACTGATCACCTATCCACTGGTCCTGGCCCGTCAGGATCTGTCAATGACACTGGTCTGAGTGCCTGCCACCATAAATCATAATCTAGTGTCATCCCTGGATCGGTTGCTCCTCCCCTCCAACCCCAGGCTTGGGCCACTAGCCCGTCAATCTGCTACGCTGCAAATGCAACTGGGATGGCTAGCCCGCACGCATACTCTCAGGATGATCTGGCATACTCGGTTGTCCCCACAGGTACACCCTACTGCTCTTTGAACTGCCTAAGAACACACTACGGTAAATACATCTCGATGATCAACATCGTCTGCACTATCCTACCAATAAGATACCTGTACTATCTACAAAAATTGAGGTGCTCGGCTGCGTCCTCCCAGGCCTCACAGTCTCTGTACGGCCTCCAAATAAATGACACCATCGTGTTAATCCTATGTCGCCACAAGCCGGTCTCACCCATCTGTGTTTGTTGTAGTGTACCGGTGTAGTAATAGGCATAGGGCATACCCTCAACCAACTGTGGTCTCTCAATGGGAGGATGAAATATGGTGATATGCTCCCATGCCTAGATCATCATCAGGGTAGTCCCACAGGAGATTCTCTCTCCTTGCCTGTAAGCAACGTCGTGTAGCTGATGGTAAAGTGTCCCTAGCAAATAGGGACCCCAAGCATAAACCGTCCTGTCACGCCTCATGCCAACCAAGATGTCTCCCCAACCAATAGGAAATCCATGTCCTCGGCGGTCAAGAATCAGGATCCCTCCAATCAGGGTCGCAAGGAACGCATCAAAATGACCGTAGTGCTCGGCCATAAAATCCCATCTGATCTCGTAGCCCTGGATGCCCAATCCTGCACCATGGTATCGATAGTAGGCTCGGAAGGTCTACTCGCCATGTCGAGGATCGTAGATGATCCGCTCCCCTTGGATTGGCACTCAAAGAATCTGATAGACATCCTCCAAAGTGATCGTGGCCTCACCTGTCGGCAGGTGGAATGAACAAGTCTCTGAATGCCACCGCTCACATAGCGCAGTCAGTAATCCCCTATTCACCCGAATGGCGGGTATATAGGCAGCATAAAATAGTCCTAGACACATCAATCGTCGCCGCTCTCGCGGGCCCAACAGGTCGGAAAACAGAAATGTAGTCGGTTTGCTCTCTCTCGTATAGATAGGGGCAAGCTGTCTCTATAAAATGATGAACAATACATCAGTACATTTTGGACAACTGTCAGCATCATGAAAAACATCTAAGGATACGCAAATATCAAAATCAACTAAGGTCAATGTAAGTCACAAATGTATCGCATTCAGGCAATTGCGTCTCAAAAAGTTAATTGCATCGCACCGTACATCAAATGTGGTTCAAAATATCAGATGCGTCACATGATAGCGATTGCGTCGTGAAATTTGATGAATGTGTTGCACTAAGGCTATTGTGTCGCATAAACACAATTGCGGCATTCAAAAAAGTGAGTGTGTTGCAATATGACAATTGCGGCATTCAAGCATTCAATTGCGACACGATAAGTCGAATGCATCGTGAAAATTGTCAAATGCAGTGCAACCGACCGCTCTTCCCTATTTTGTTTTTGCACTTGCGTCGCGACGCATTAAATGCATCGAATGCGCAAATGATTGCAGCTTACGCGAACGCAGTTGCGTTGCAGCGCAATTATAGTTTGTCCTAAAAAACTAAAAATGGCACTCAAAATGATAAAATGACAAAGTGAGTTAAGGGTACATACCGCTGGCTCTGAGCCCTCTAGCCATCTGAAGGTCCGCACGATCTCTCTGTGATACTCTGACACTGGAATCACCATCGTTGCTGCTATGCTTTTCGCTCTGAGCTCTCGAATTTCGCAAGGTAAATAGTAAAAGTGAATTGACTTTTACCCCCTTTGTCAACCTATTTATAAGGTCAAAATGACATTTCTCAACCGAGGTTAATACGGGAGGCTCATTTGACCACCTTTGACTTCCTCGTTAGTTGCTTTAAACATGTCAGAATCCGAAACTGACTAGGCCATTGTTTTTCTGGTCATTAAATTGATTTATCGGGACCCTTTGCAAATTTTTCTGTCACCAACCTAAAATTTGAAAATTCCCCGAGGGGGCAATGATACTCTATACCTTTACTGGGGCATGACTTTGACTTATTTTCTTTGTCATAATGCGACAAGCGACATTATGACAAAGAGGGGCAAAATGTAGACACCTAAAAATGACCTAGGCCTGCAAGCTTCATTTTTACCACTTTCGTCCTAACATAGTTATGAGATTTAATTATGTCATTGGTCCATATTCGACTATTGATTAAATAATTCATAATTATTTAATTAATTCATGTCATTTATTCTTCATGATTATTAAATAGATAAATTTTATTTCTTTATTAAATACGTCATTAATTGTCTAAGTCTTCCCTTAATTAAAAAAATTTCTTAATTTATTTAATTTCCCTTTCTGCATTTAATTCTTCCTGATTATTAAATAAATGAATTACATTTATTTATTTAATATGTCACTAATCGTCTTAATTAAATAAATTGATTAATTTATTTAATTAATTAGTCTTATATTCTAAATTAAATAATTAAATTTAATTATTTAATTGCCAATTAATATTCTTCTCATTTTAAATAAATTAAATTATTTGAAATGTCATCACAATCTGAACTGTCAGTCCATTTTGATAAATAATCTAAAAAAAGACTATTTATTATCTCACAAAATCATCATTTTGAATTAATTATATTCAAAAGGATATTATTCTCCCAAAAATCAAGTAAAGATTCTTGATTTTTCAAATCTGATCTTCAGGCCAAATCTTATCTTCTTGATTTTTCGAATCTCACAAATTAGGCAATCTTATCTTCTTGATTTTTCAAAAATATTTATTTTCTAATTAATTTCCTCATTTATTCTCCACTGTCATTCGATTATCTGAGATTTTATTCTGGCCGTTCGATTAAGGATTTTTCCCTAACCCTAATTAGGGATTCTCAGATTTAATCTGGACCTCTCATTTTAGGTTCTCATCATCAATTAATCTCGTATGTCCACTCAAAATGACATTTTCTTCTCACTTTTCAATTACACACTAACATTTTATATTTACACACAGACACGCTGACATTTTACATAGACATATTATAGGCATTTATTCACTTGCACACTTAGTTTTCATATGCAATTTCAATATTTATTATAGTCATTTGATCAAGTCTTGGCATTTGTTTAGGCATAGATATTGACAATTATAGTTATAGGCATAGGCATTTAGACATAGCATAAATCCTTCAAAGTTTGGTGTAGGACTTAGGCATTTGCATATTTGCTCGCATGACAGATCTGGGAGCAAAGTATTATCCAGCAAGCAAGAAGGTATTACAAAAGTGAATCGTGGAGGTATCAGCGATCAGCTATAATCATTTTGTGTTTTACTTCCATTGTGTTTTGTAAGATCTTTGGGTTTCATTGTCATTTATTGTTTGTTGCTAACACTCCTAATCAAACCTAAAAGAAATCCCTTGATTACAATAACAACACTAGATTTACATTGAAAACCAAGAAAGGAAAAACCCATAGTGAGGATTACCTCAATTGATGCTGGAGTATCCAGTGGTGTAAGGGAAATCTTGCATCACCCAAAAACATGCATTGCATTTATATTTCCTTTGGTTAGCTTTTTGTAGATGTCTTTGCATTTCTCAATACCCTTTTTATCATTATGTAAATCCCCACTTTCAGTTTTGTTGTTTTTCTTTTTTTGGTCAACTGCTATTTTTTAGTAGATTTTGGAATTTGAAGATGTTTTGGAACAAAAATTATATGGGAGGATTCAGAATGGAAAAATAAGAAGATTGGTGAAAGAATCAATTTGAGAGCATTTCCAGTTTGAAAGATATTGCAATTTCAATCTCCCAAAAAAACACTTGAAAACCTTCCAGATTAGGTTTGAGGCACTAAATGGCCCCGAAACGGCCCGAAAACTTGCCAAAATCAGTGTAGCTAATTTCAAGCACGTTCTTGATTGAGACCTTTCCGACGGTTGAAATAGTTTGAAAAATGGAGTCCCAGATCAAACCTTATGGCTCCTGAAAGTTGGTACACTTTCAAAATGTGCTAATTTTCGAATGGTGTTTTAATTTTTGAATTTCAAATTGTAATTCTTGGCACCAAACCGCCAAAACTCATAACTCGAATGTTGTTTTTGGATCCAAACAAAAAATGGGCTATTTATGGGGGGATTTTTTTGATTTTTGGTAGCTTTTTATGGAAAAGAGTTTGCATGATACAAAAGGGGAACTTGGGGTAATTTTGTATAATTTCTATATTTGGCATATATCATAGAGCTCAAAGATTTGAGATCCTCTACATGCCAGAATTCCATATTATTGAATAAAATATTATTCTCTATTTTGTGAGTTTTTTTTTGTGTCTTGGGTTTGCTCCCTCGTCAAGTGGTATCAGAGAGGATTTTCTTGAGCGTGTGAACATATTGTCGATTATGAGGCAGTTCACACCAGGATCATGGTTGTGGGTTTGAGGTATTCAAGATGCCTCCAAGAGTGATGCCTAGTAGGCTTGGTGGTGTTAGAGGTGGTAGAGGTGGCATAAATGCTAGTGGAAGAGATCCATTGGTGGTCGAGGATTTCAGAGCCCTCTAGAGACAAATTGATGCATTGCAAGAGAAGATGAGAAGAGGGTTAAACCCAGGAAGAAGAGGAGAAAGTGAGGATGAAGAAGAGATGGAAGATATAGATTTAGAAGAGGAAGAAGTATAGATTGATCAAGATCAAATGTGGCTGATTAGGGCCATTTCTAAGATCGGGAAAAGACCCAAAATAGAAGTCCCTAGTTATTCTGGAAGTCTTAACCCATAAGAGTTGATCGACTGGATCAACGAGCTAGAAGAGTATTTTGAGTATGAAGTAGTCAAGGACCTATATTGGGTTAAGTTTGCAAAAATAAAGTTGAAGGGCCATGCTAATATTTGGTGGAAAGAGGTCCAGTTGGAGAGAAATTGAGGAGGAAAAGGAAAGATCAGCAGTGGGGATCGCATGGTGGAGAAACTGAAGAAGTAGTTCATACTAGTGGACTATCAGTTAGATCTACTAAAGAAATTGCAAGGGTTGAAGCAAGGAAGTCGATCTATGAAAGAATACATGGAATATTTTCACAAGATGATCTTTAGAATAGAACATGCAGAGGCTAACAAGGAGAAGGTAGCCTGTTATCTTAATGGGTTACGACCGAGCATTCAAGAGGACTTAAGCCTGGTCAAAATGACCACCATTGAGGACAAGTACCAGTTCACCCTGAAAGTTGAAGAAAAGTTGAATAAAAGGTTTGATAACAAGAAAAAAGGAAGAGGAGGTCAAATCGGAAAGGGTGGTGGAAGATCTTTTGGAAGTTGAAATGAGGATGAGAAGAAAAATGGAGATGTGGGTACCAGCTGAGGATAGATGAGTGATAATTTCTACTTCCCCTGTGATCAAAATAGTAGTGATCAAAGAGGTAGAGGATGAGGTAGATCTGGACAAGGATTTGAAAGAGGTGGTTTTAAAGGAACTTGTTTCCAGTGTGGTGAAGAAGGGAATTGAGCCTATGAATGTCCACAACACCAAGAAAGGATAGATAGAAGATGAGAAGGTCATGGAAGGGTTACACATGCAGATGAGGAGGCCCAATCTGAGCATTTAGATGATGTTAAAAGGGGAGAATCCCTTGTGGTGAGAAGAGCCCTGGTGACTAGAGAGAAGGAGCTAAAACAGAGGAATAATTTTTTTCACACAAGGTGCAAATGTGAAGAAAAATGCTATGATGTCATTATTGACAGTGGGAGCATTGATAATCTGGTGTCAGAAGATATGGTTGCAAAACTAAAGTTGAAGAGAGAAAGGCATCCACATCTGTATCAGATTGCCTGGCTGCAAAAAGATCACAAAGTTCTAGTCAATGAGGAGTTCCTAGTGAAGTTCAAAATTGGGAGCTATCATGATGAGGTACTCTGTGATATCATCCCCATGGATGCATGTCACATGTTGTTGGGGAGGTTGTGTTAGTTTGACAGGCGAGATATACATGATGGCCATGCAAACACTTATTCCTTGACAAAGAATGGAGTCTTCCATAAGCTGAAACCCCTAAAGGAGGCCAAAGAAAAGGTATGCAGTAGTTCTAGGGTTGGTTATGTTGATGGAAGGAAATTTTTAGAAGGCATGAAGCATGAGTGTTTGTGTTATGCATTGATTCCTAAAATAGATAAAGAGGATAGTGGGAATGTACTAGTAGAATTTTTTGGGTTATTGGGTGAGTTTCAGGAGATTGTTTTTGATAATGTGCCTAAGGGTTTACCACCAGTGAGGAAGATTAGTCATCAGATTGACTTGATCCTTGGAGCCAATTTGTCAAATAAGGAAGCTCATAGAATGACTCCTGTAGAAAATGAGGAGTTGAATAGACAAGTTCAAGAGTTGTTGAGAAAGGGTTTGATTTGAGAGACTCTGAGTCCATGTGCAGTATCTATAGTACTAGCACCGAAGAAGGATGGGGAGTGGAGAATGTGCACAAACTCTCGAGCCATAAACAAGATAACAATCAAATACTGATTTCCCCTGCCAAGGATGGATGACTTGATGGACTGTTTGAGTGGAGCACAATACTTCACAAATATTGACCTGAAGAAAAGATATCACCAGATCCAGATTCGTGAGGGAGATGAATGGAAGACCACCTTCAAGAAGAAAGAGGGCCTGTATGAGTGGTTAGTCATGCCTTTTGGGCGAACCAATGCACCAGGCACATTCATGTGGCTCATGAATGAGGTATTGAAAGAGTTTCTGGGAAATTTTTGTTATTGTGTACTTAGATGGTATTTGATATTCAGTAAGTCCTTGGGTGAAAATTTGGTGCATATTCGTAGAGTCTTTGAAAAGTTGAGAGGAGAAATTGTTGATTAATCTGAAGAAGTGTAGTTTTGTGAGGAAAGAGTTAGTGTACTTAGGGTTTGTTGTTTTGGCAGAAGGTCTCAAGATGGACCCAGAGAAGGTGAAGGATATTGTGGAATGGCCTACCCCAAGAAATGCTACTGAGGTGAGATATTTCCATGGTCTAGCTAGTTTTTAAAGAAATTTCATTAGAAACTTTAGTAGTATTTGTGCACCATTGACTGAAACAATGAGAGGGGATAGAAAAGAGTTCAAGTGGAGCACTGGAGTAGTGAAGAGTTTTGATCTGTTGAAGCAAAAAGTGACAGAGCAACTAGTTTTAGCCCTTGCAAATTTCAATAAGGTGTTTTAGGTGGATTGTGACACCAGTGGTTGTTCCATTGGAGCTATGTTGAGCTAAGAAGGTAAGCCCACTACCTATTTCAATGAAAAGTTAAATGATGCAAAGAGAAAGTACTTTGTATATGATCAAGAATTTTATGCAATAGTTCAAGCATTAAAGAAATGGAGACATTATCTATTGCTAAAGGAGTTTTCTTTTTTTACTGATCATCAAGAATTATAGTATCTGAATAGTCGAGGGAAATTAAATCAAAGGAATATGAAATGGGTAGAATTTTTGCAAAGCTATACCTTTGTTTTAAAGCATAGGAGTGGGAGGTCAAATAGGGTTGCAGTTGCCTTAAGTAGGAGGCAAACATTTTTGAATGAGATGTAGATTGAAGTGGTTGGGTTCAATGAACTCAAGACATTGTACCCTAAGGATCCTGATTTTACAGAGGCTTCAAAAGCTTGCAAGGAGCCTGTTACAGTTGATAGGACAAGGTGGTTGGATTTCATAATCCAGGATGACATGTTGTTTAAAGGAAGCCAATTGTGTATTTCAAGGAGTTCCATGAGGGAGAACTTGATAAAGGAGAAGCACAATGGAGGAATGTCAGGACATTTTGGTCGGGATAAGACTATTGCCATTATTAGTGAACATTATTATTGACCACAATTGTCACAAGATGTGAGGAAGTTTGTGCAGAGTTGCAAGGTGTGTTAGATGGCTAAGGAAGTGAGTCAGAATATAGGGTTGTATCAGCCCTTATCTGTACCAGAGAGGCCTTGGGAAGATATAAGTATGGACTTTTTTCTTGGTTTTCCAAGGACGCGAAGAGGGAACGATTCAATGTTTGTTGTAGTTGACAGATTTTCAAAGATGGTGCATTTCATTCCATGCCAGAAGACCCATGATGCAGTCCACATTGCTGAATTTTTCTTTAGAGAGGTGGTGAGGCTACATGGTTTTCCAAAGAGTATAGTCTCTGATCATGATAACAAGTTTGTGGAATACTTTTGGAGGACCTTGTGGAAGAATTTGAAGAAAAAGTTTAAGTTCAGTTATGCACACCATCCACAAACTGAGGGGAAAACTGAGGTTGCGAACAAAAGTCTGGGTAACCTACTGAAATGCTTGGTAGGAGATAAAACCAAGGGATGGGACTTGATCTTACCCCAGACAAAATTTTCTTACAACAATTCTGTCAATAGAAGCATTCGTAGATCACCATTCTAGATTGTGTATGGAGGTAGTCCCAGGACTGCTCCATAATGAAGGAAGATGGACTAGAAGAAGAAGACTAGTGTCGAAGCCGAAGAATTTGTAGAGCACATCAAGAATGTACATGAGGAGGTAAGAGAATATATTAATAAAATGAATATGCAGTATAAGGCTAAGGTAGATCAGAAGAGGAGGAACAAGGAGTTTTAGGTAGGTGATGAAGTTATGGTCCACTTAAGGAAGGAAAGGTTTCCAGTGGGAACCTATAACAAATTAAAGATGAAAAAGTTTGGTCCCTATAAAATTTTGAAGAGGCATAATTTAGGGAATGCATAGTAGGTAGAGTTTCCAGATGGAATCAACATTTCCCCTGTGTTCAACATTTCAGATTTGACAGAGTATTATGAAGGTGGCACATAGGAAGTACCAACAATGGAAGTGTGGCATTCCAACATCTACTTCAGAGAAGGAGGAGATTGAAGCAATCCTGGATAGTCATGTGGGAAAGAGTACCAGAAATAGGAAATATGAAGAATATCTGGTGAAGTGGAGAGGAGGGCCTATGGAATACTCATCTTGGTTTTCTAAGGTAGAGGTTGACCGTTTGAGTTTTCCTCAACCATCTGAGACGTGACAGGGTCACTTCTCAAATTACCTTGGGCATCTGATGTAGGAGCATCCAGTGGTGTAAGGGAAATCTTGCATCACCCAAAAACATGCATTGCATTTATATTTCCTTTGGTTAGCTTTTTGTAGATTTCTTTGCATTTATGGATACCCTTTTCATCATTATGTAAATCCCTACTTTCAGTTTTGTTTTTCTGCTTTTTCTGGTCAATTCCTATTTTTAGTAGCTTTTGGAATTTGAAGGTGTTTAGGAACAAAAAATATATGGGAGGATTCAAAACAAAGAATTAAGAAGATTGGTGAAAGAATCAAGTCGAAAGCATTCCCGGTTTGAAAGATATTGCAGTTTCAGTCTCTCATAAAAGCACTTAAAAAACCTTCTATATTAGGTTTGAGGCACTAAACATCCCCAAAATGGCCCAAAACTTTTCAAAATTGGAATAGTAGATTTTGAACACGTTCTTCACTCTGAGACCTTTCCGATGGTTCAAAAGGGTTGAAAAATGGAGTCCCAGATCAAAAGTTATGGCTCCCGGAAGTTGGTACACTTTCAAAATGTGCTAATTTTTGAATGGTGTTTTAATTTTTGAATTTTAAATTGTAATTCTTGGTGCCAAACCACCAAAACTCATAACTTGAATTTTTTTTTGGCTCCAAATGGAAAATGGGCTATTTATGGGGGAATTTTTTTGATTTTTGGTAGCTTTTTGGGGAAAAGAGTTCACATGCTGCGAAAGGGGAACTTGGGGTAATTTTGTGTAATTTCTTTAATTGGCATGTATCATAGAGCTCGAGGATTTGAGATCCTCTACATGTAAGAATTCCATATTATTGAATAAAATATTATTCTATATTATGTGTGTTTTTCTGTGTCTCAATTTTTCTCCCTCGTCATCAATAATATATGAATTGCAACACCAAATACAATAAGGCTTGCTACCAAGTGCTCACTACCAAGAAAAATGAAGAAAGGGTCACTATTAATGGTTCACTACCAAAGGACTTAGTGCCTAGAATAAATAAGAATAAATGGAGGGATCTCTCACTACCAATTTAAACTGCTAACAATACATCTCTCATATGTCGAAGGTACAATTCCACTAAACCACAAACAACTCATCAAATAGACTTGAAATGTAGAAACCTTGTACTCACTACATCTGGAAGTCATAAGAATTAAATATCACACTCAAATCACCACACTTGATCACATTCACATCTTTTACGTCATACACTTCACATTGAGTTCACACAATAACTCTCCTTGCATTTATAATCTTTGTGACCTAATACAATCTTAATTAGGTTGGCCTTAAGGAAACACATGCACCTCAACCATGCAACATCAAATAGTTTAGCACCAAACACTTCCACCATGTGATTAATTATGTGGCACCCAAATCTACATTGACATGCTTCTCAACACTTTGTTAATAACAACAATTATCCTCCTTAGTTAGTGCTAGCATGCCAGGTCAGCCAAACTTGCAGTAACACTAAAAAGAAACACCAAACATGCCTCTCTAGGTTTGGAAACATCTCACAAACTAGAAAACAACACTCCAAAACATCTCAAAATATTGCAAATCATCAAAATATTTTCCACAACCAATGCAACATCCTAAAACTCGCGAACACCTTCAATCTGTGCAACCAAACATACTAACATAGATATCCAACACACCAAACAATATTGCAAAACAACTTAAAACATGAAAATTAAAAGGAAGGTGCATACATACATTATAAAAATGTTCATAGATCCAAAATACCAAAACTTTCACTATGGAGAAATGTGGAACATTCTCATTTCTCCTAGATACCTTGTTTCTCTAGACAAACATATTATCAAACACATTTTCCACTGAAGTATGATCCAAAACTTGAAACTTTGAATATAACACCTATGAAAACCTTTTATCATAATGTTCGAACCACTTGAGCATATCTTTAACCATGATGAAACATGGAGAAAAACACTAAACACCACTCTATCACAATGCACTTTCTTTTATTCAAATTGTATCAATAGCACCTTGAAACTAAGTGAAACAACTTTATCAACAACAATTACTGATCACATACATCAATAAAAACATTGATGACAACACCATAACATAGTGCAACACTCTTTAACATCAACAATCTTGACCAACACAAGTGAGAATAATAACCTCTACAACTATACTAAAGTAGGGCATCAATGACAACACCAAAAACATGTGTTGACATCAATACCAACAACTCCAATCTTCCAACAATTCCAATTCCATGGGTTGACATTAATGACAATACCCAAGTAACTCACAAACAACTGAAGTTTCCATCATATCCAAAATTCGAATAGGATACATGATTTTGAATTAGATTGGGATGGATGAAATTGGATAAGGATGAATTTTATTGGGTTTAGGGTTTATTTATTAAAGCTTAAATGTTGGGTTGGATTCAGCTCAAATTTGGGAGAATATGGCTACAACATATGAATTATAGGAGCTATTTGAGAAGTGGATTAGAATATGGTTGATGTACAATATTTAGAAGATTAAGGTTTATTATATTTCGAATGTGATATGGATTTGAAGGCTAAATGGGGATGGATAATTGATTACGATTTAGATGAAGTTGGATGCAAAGTTGGATTAGAAGAAAGGTTTGATCAAGAGATGGTATGAGAATATAGAAGATAGGGATGTAATAGATTGTGGAATAAATGTTTGAAATATGGGACTTTTGGATTGGTTGTTGGATGAGGATTGAGGTTAGAAGAAAGTGATAATATATAATGTATTAACTAAGAAATTTATCTTTTGATATGTAGGAGGGGATGAAAATGAGGATAATAGATGATAAATAGATTGGAGATTTAGAAGAATTAGATTTAAGGATGAAGATGAAGGGTCAAGTTGGATTTATATTAAAATGGATAGATTGGACTAGGATATGAATGAATGGAATAAGAAAAGACCATCAAAATAAAAAAAAAAAGACTAAAATATGAAGGTGTTGAACTACACAATCATTGAACTGTGAAATCATTGAATTGAAAAAATGTTGAATTATGAATGTCTTGAATCATAAAAGTGTTGAAGTACAAGGAAAACATGATAAACTAAAAATATAAAGGGAAAATTATATTTTGGAATTGAAACAATGGAAATAGGGGGAAGAGGGTTTTCTATCCTTGAAGAGATAGGGCTCCTCCTATTCACAGAAGTTTCATTCAAGGAAACCATAGAGATCTCAATCCAAGGATGTAAAGGGGAAATGGATTTGAAATAGGGATTTCCTAGGGTATAGTTCATGACTAAAGAGGGGTTCACCACGAAATTGGGCCTTGGAAAGACTAATTAAATGCAATAACTAATGCTTAAACCTAATGTAATGTAAAACATCACTAAATGACCTAGAAAAGCATGTAAATCATAATAGAAAGCTGAGAAATCAGAAGTGTGCACCTGGGAATCTATAGAGGCCTAAAAGAAGACTTTAAATGTTGAAAACACTAAAATTCATGTCAATGGGGACTCATATGCCATTATGGGAAATTTAGTCCTAGATTAGAGTTTGTCAGCAAGAACAAAAATTTGGCAGAGATATGTCTGGAACTCCTAAAAATTGTAAACTTCACTATACTAGGATTCATATGCCAAAAGTGGCATATCAGTCCAGTTAAACCATTCTAGAAATTCAAAGACTTAATCTACTCTTGAATCTCTACTCTTTCTTGTCCACCTGATTTTCAGGTCTAAATATCTTATTTGCAACCTATAGATGTCTTTTTGTGATCTCCAAAGCAAGGTGGTAACATTGACAACTTTGAACACTTGACAACTTTTCTCCAATCTTGTTGTTCAATATGTCTTCAACCTAGATCTAAAAATCAGATACTAAAGAGAAGGGAAAGTGTTGTTTTGTTAGTGGAAAGGGGTTTTCCTTGGTCAAACCTCATTTTGGTAATCAAAACTTGTAATGAAATCAAATGAGATAAAGGAATGATAAATGAACAAAACATAATATTGTAACTCACCAAACCCTAGCAATAAAGTGTTGCAAACATGTATGAAGTGACTTCAATGGATGTAGATATTGAATCTTGTTTGAATGTGATAGACCTTGAATTTAGTGCTACCTTGAATCATGAAACCCTACATCACAATTGTTAGGTCAAAAATAAGTGTGACTCATGATGACTTTGACATGATGCTTGATACTTAAATAATGCTCCAAAAAATTTGATAATAAGCTATTGAAGACTCTTGAATGCTCTTGTGAATGCTTGAATGGTCTTATGAGCTCAAAATTTTTATAAGGATGCTCTCATGAAAGTCTTGGATGAAAATGAGTGAAATAACCTTGTATTTATACTTGTTTATGCCAAATTTCCTAAAATTACAACACTACAAGCCAACATTAGATCTAGGAGGATAATATACAATAAATAATTTGAATTAAATTTGATTTTGGACCACACAAGACTCATAAACTAGAAGTGGCATATGAGTCCCATTATGCATTAATTATGGGATACATTTTCAAAATTTCTTATATTCATGTGAAATTAGGATTGAGGCCGTGGAACCTAGGTGGGACCTATGAATTAATTTTTCTGCCTCAATCATTTTTATTTTTGGTTTGCATAAATTTCTTTGGCTTTGGGTGGACTTGCAATCAAATAAAATCATTGGAAAGATGCAGAATGCACCATGTGGTGGGTACAAAGCTTTCATCTTTTGTCTTCCTTCCAGGAGAAGGTTCGGGACACGTGTTTACTTGTTAGACATTTTCTTGGGAGCTATATTTGCAAGCTCAATAGTTTATGCCTTGTTGACACGTCATCTCTTCACCACAGGTTATTTTCACTACCTATAAAGTAATTTGATTGAGGAGTTTGTTAGAGTTGGATGGAATTTTCTTCTCTTTTCCTCAGTGTTTGGGATGGAAGTTTTGAGACGATACTTGGGAGTGATGTGATCAGTCAACTAGGTCATTTCTCCAGGCTATTGTTTTTAGGATCTAATCATGTATGAGCTTTTATCTTTGCTAAAATATCTAGAAGGTATTAATGCAATAGCTGAGAATTAATGCTCGCAAAGATATTTTGCAACCTAACGAAGGGTTTTTTATCAAATTGTGCGCTATCAACAATCAACATCTAGCGACAATTACTTATAAATTGAGGTGGCATGTATCTTTTGTTCTAGATATATAAGGAGGGAAGTGACATAGAAGAAAGATTTTAGATCTTTCAAAGTGATATTTTCTTTGTTAAGAAAAGTATTTCTTTAGTTTTCTTAGGGGTTTTTAGAATTATTTTTAGAAACAAGTTATATAACTACTTTATTCTAGCATATTGTATCTATTAAGGTTTAAATTATTGTCAGATTGGCACCTGACCTTTGCTTCAAAGTTCATTTTATAATTAAAGCACAAACTATTGAGGAGAACTTGTTGAGACTGTGCATGTATGGCCTTTTTCAAGCTTTCTTTCTTTATATTGTCATTCTAAATGAAACATTGTGTCTTGCAAGCTGTATCCAGATAGTTTAAGTAGTGGATTTCTATGTTGTGTACTTGTATGGTAGAATAGTGGCTTAGGAAAATTGGACTATGTCATTGGACTTCTCTATTTTTCTGAAAGTTGTTATTTTGTTGTGTTATGCTGTATTGGGAGATAGAGTTCATGTGATATCTAAAATGTTGTTCTTTTACCTGTAAGAAATCTTTATGTTTGATTAGATCTCAATGAACACTGCTTGTGGAAGGATCTGAACGTCTGTACTATGCTTGAAGTCAGCATTTTCTATTCATTCTCTTTCCAACAATCAAAGGTTGTGGCATTCTATTTCTATTTATATCAATCATAGGAATGATTTGAGTTTGAAATGTTGTAAAATATTTGGTGCATTGCCTTTTATATTTTATGTTTACATTTCCTTCTCCCCTTATCTCAAAACCCTAAAAGAAGAGTTAGCTTTTTATAAAAAACACGAATGTATTCAATGAGATGCAATTTGTCCCCCACTTGCTAAATTTCCCATAAGACTGTCGAAGAAGTGCAAGCTTTAATGATCAATAGTTCTTTTTTCTTATTAGAAGTCAGAAATATTTCTAGAATCAGGCTAAGGAAGGAAACTGGAAGTTTCATGCCCAGAGTCCAAACAAGAGCATCCTTGAGAGGTCACTTCTAGTACTCTCAATTACCTGCCTGAATCCCTAGAAGAAGGGGAATTACAGGTTCTATATCACCTATAAGGAGTAATAGAGCGAGAAGTCAGAGACCAGTATCTAGAGCCTTGTCTACTCTACCTGAAGGCTTAAAATTCCAAATAATATTACTTGTAAATTTGATTCATAGGAATCTTCTCTCTATGGCTCATGTACCTCCCCCTGCTCCTAGAAATTTCATAACATGGGATAGTAGTAGTGCACTACAACCTCCCACACCCCCAAATTTATGGCCTACCATATCTGCTAATGCGCTCAAGGCTATACCAAGATTCTCTGGAGAAGATTTCAAAACCCCTTCCAAACACCTTCAAGATATAGTTGAGGTATGTAGGGTAAATAACATATTAGAGGAAAACATCACATTGAGACTACTAGCTACCTCTTTTAAGGGGAAGGCTCAAGATTGGTATCGATCTTTGGCCTCAGGTTCCATCCTTTCCTAGGACCAACTCAAAGAGTGGCTTCTCAAACAATTCTTAGAAAAAGGAGACTGTTCTTCATTGCCACAACAACTAATCACAATCAAGAAGGGTCCACATGAAGCCATGATCGAATTCAACACCAGGTTCCACAAGACTTGGCTAAGGATCCCCGTGATCACTGTACCCCAGACTACATTGGTGTTCATGTTCTATCTAAAGGCCTTTAACTTAGATATCATAGTCATGATAACCTCCATTGGAGGGGATATCTTGGCTGACACATGAAGTTGTGGTATGTGTAGAGAATAATTTGATCGATGCTAGAAATCTTCTGCCTCAACCACCAATGTCATTATTTGCAGAAATCTCCAATGGACATCAGGAAGAAGCCAGTCCAAGTACTCCTGCAACACAATTAAAGTTGGTCACCCCACAGTCTACAAATGAGTATCTTGCTGCTCAAGCAAGAACATCAGGTCATTCCTCGATGGTGGTGGACATCGTTGATATGAAGGATCTCATGCTAACTTTTTCTAATGAATTAGTCATTATCAAATGACAACAACCAACACCTCCGAAAAAATGACCACTCGAGCCTATGGTGGAGGAAATCGTGGAGGAAATCCACCTTATCAACAAAATTCATATCAAGGACCCTACAAAGGGGGGTTCAATAGAATTCATTAGAAAATTAGATAGTTTTGAATACCATGCCATTACAAACAATTAAGGGTAGCTCAAATAAAGAGCTATTCCTAAGTTAGAACAATTTTCTAAAAGACGAAAAATGTTTGGTGCTTCCCGTGCAATGATAGTCATATTCCCTAAAATTTCCCAAGGGGAAATATGTAAAAAAAAGTGGGGAAACAAAGGAGTAAGGGCATGATCCCAAATTTGGATGAGTACGAGTCATCCAAAATGGAGAATGCTCATTTTAGAGCACAAATCAAGGGATATCCCTGGAGTAGGAATTAGAGATTGCACTTGACCAAGCTCTGTTCTCATGGTTGGAAGAGGTTGAGGTTGTGTTCACAAGTGAAGCCTTGATGATCATAATTCCACAAGCGTAGTCGGATTATAACACCTGATAAAAAAGAAGACTTATGAGAGAATATGTACAACAAGCTCTGCCACATCCACAACTATGTCAACTATTCCCCCTGGAGAAGCAGGCTTCCTCGTCCATCATCTAACCTTTTCCATAGCCACATAATGTGTCATTGGTGGAAAAAGAAATAGAAAAAACACCAAGCCCAGTCATGATGAAACGTTTTCTCCTAAAAATGAAGGAAATACCATCATTTAAGCCTAAGGCCCAAATAGTTGGGATGCTTAACATGGTGGAGAAATTGAAGAAGGCACCTACCAATGTATCATTGTGGGATGTCATATCCATTCCTGAGCAAAAATCCCTACTTTAGGAAGAATTAAAGGTAGAAGAGGGTGATCCCATAATAGTGGTTTACAATTTTTGGCCAAACTGGACACTGAAATTATTATTTTTAACTAAATCTTCACATTCGGGCACCTATAGCGGCTAAACTGTGAGGAATTTGAAGATGGTGAAAACTAGAGTCTCATCAAATTTTGTGTAGATTCTAAAAATATTTTTTTCAAAATTTTGGAATCAAATTGCACTTCTTTTTCTCTCCACGAAAATAGATTTTTTTCAGAAAACAACATTTTTAAAAGTGACACCGTATAATGCATAATTTTTTTCCATGAAGGATAAAATTCTAATTCTTTCAAATTTAGATTTTTAACTCTGATATCTAGTGCTTCCACTTGGTTAGATGGTTTTTATTGAATATTTTTTCCTTAATCAAGTTTCAAAGTCAAACAATTACAATTCAGACACAAGCGACTATATAACATGTAAATTTTTTGTATATGTCAAAATTTTATTTTATTTTTTTTGGATCAAGGACTTCAATATCTGGTGCACTCATATTTTTCAAATTTTTTGATAATCTTCTATTTTTCCACATGTGAAGAACAAAGAAATTCATTTTCGATGAAAAACCTATGTTTAATAAAACTTAAAAAAAATACATAACAAAACCAAAACATATTAAAATTATATTCATTGGATAGCTTCCGAGGAATACCATAATCATTTGAAATAAATTTTAAATGAATTCATTTGATCCCCAAAATCTAAATCAAAAGTGATTTTTTATTAGCATTTTGATAGGTGTAAAGGAGACGCATTTATAGGTATGGTTTACAACTAGCGAGGTTCTATCCAAGGGGGTTTGATCTAAGGTGATTTGATCAAACCCTCTTCAATTGGAATCCTTAAAATGGAACGTTTTAAGGCTTAAATCATTATATTTTCTAAAAATATGTGATTTCAGCTAAAATTTGTTCCTATCAAGAATTGTAAACCACTATTGTGACAACACCCAAGAACAAATTTTGCAGGTGAATGCAACCTAGCCATGCAATCAAAGTGGGAATGATAGACCCAAGATTCCCTCCAAGGTTCTGAAAGAAGCAACTTATGCAAATGATATGGGAAACAAAAAAGATAAAGAGGTAAGCATAACAAAGGCCACAACTTTCTTTTTAAAGCTTATAGTAGGAGATAATTTTTTGCATAATAATATGATTGATTCAGGGGCTAGCACAACTGTTATGCTCAAACAAGTGGCAGATGCTTTAAAGCTTAAGCATGAACCCCTTGTAAAGGGAATTATGCAACTAGATGGGAAGAACATTTTGACTATTGGTTGGATAAAGGATTTTTCCCTAGTCCTTTTCTCCGGCCTAAGACAAAAAAATCATGCAAGAAGTGGTAGTAATATACATTCCATCAATCTTCATAATGTGTCTACCAAGATATTTCACAACCAAGCTTGGCAGGTACCTGGCACGTGACTTGTCCCACCTGATATTGAGAACCAAACACGGGGTGAAGATGAAGATCCTATTCAAATACTTACATCTTGAACACATTGCAGATGATGCAAATCTATGCTTCAAATCTGCCCATACTTCTACTTTTCAGCAGGAGAGATATTGTGTAGAAATTCCTAGAGAGGAAGAAGATACAAGCAAGCAAGTTTCAAAAGAAGAAGTGTTGCTCAACTAGTTCATTAATTTTGATCCACTTGGAAATTTCCATGCTACGAGGCTAAGAACCTATGTAATTTTTGATAGGGATTAGGTCTTTAAGAAACTAATCAAGAGTCAAGAGAAGTCTGATGACTCGTTTGATAATCATTTGTGGACCTTATATTTTGATGATGTCAAATGCAAGCTTGGTGCTGGATTAGGTGTTTTATTGATGTTTCTAATGGAATCATAATACTCAATAAACTATCATTTTTAGTTTCCATGCTCCAACGATGATATTGAATATGAAGCTTTGGTTCACAAGTTGATTCTAGCAGAGCAAATGGGAACAAGTAAGATACAAGCTGTCAAAAATTCAGAATCAGTAGTAAGCTAGATCCATGGGCAAGCAACTACAATAAATATATGGCTAAGATCTTATATACATAAGGTATGGGAATTCATTCAGAGTTTTGAAGCATTCGATATACATGGGAATCTCCAAACACAAAACAACATTGTTGACTAGACGTTTCTTATCAAACCATAGTTGGAATTAGTTTCTGACTTGACAAAGCAAGATGCGGTGTAAATCATTTCTCGACCCTTAATTTCCAAAATAATTTAGAATTTTTAAATTTTCGGAAATGATATTCAAATTTTTTCCTTTGCACAAAATTTGGGAACTGCTCTCAACTATCCATCATTAGGGACAAATCTCCTCAAAGATATAAGAAATGGTAAGAAAAATTTCTCTATAGTTTTGAAGGATTGTGCAGATCTTGATGATGGAAATAATAGAAGACTGACAATCAATAGTAAATCCTCTCACAAGGATAAAACAAGGCTCAAGTATCTATGTTGCATATTCAAAAACACCATTCAGACTCTCTGATGTTGGTCAGGCTCTTCAAAGTTAAATGGGCATTACTTTAGAAAGATGGGTCAACTAGATTATTTTCATATATCTGGGAAACTCATCAATCAAAGATGATCATATTGATCATCTAAAGGGGTTTCCTTTGAAAAAAAAATGACTTGAGATTCTTCTTAATCTAGAAAAATATTTCCTTCGAGAGTCCCAAAGAAAGCTTCTCAACTTTACAATTCCATAGGAGGGAATAGTAATAGATCTAAAGCTCAGAATTGAACATAAGATATTTTTTAGAGGAGTCTAATCTTGTCTAAGCATTCATACCAGATTTCACAAGCATTGTGACCATGATTGTTCTAATGATTAAAGAGAAACTATCTTTTCAAAAAAATTCCAAGGGCACAACAGTTATCAAGTGGCTAAAGATGGCTCTCTCTAAAGCCTTGACATTGATTATCCTAGATTTTACCAAAGTTTTTCTACTTTATATGAATAATGACCAACATTGTATAGTTTTTGTGCTCACTCAGAAGTACGAGGAAGAAAATGAAGAGCATCCTATTGCATTTATTTCAAGGAAAAAGAAGCAAAAGGGAGCCGACATGCAGGAATACATCATAGGAGAATAAATTGTCAAGTTTCTTAAGGAGCTAAAAGGAAAGCTTGGCTTGCTCGAGGCCATTACACCCAATAATGGCCGAGCTTTGGTGGAATCACAAGGGTCAAATTTTGCTATCAGATACATGATTTTTTCAAAAAAAATCATTGAATTGTTATTTACAAGGGAGCAGGTTAACAAAATCAACCAACAAGAACCTAACTAGGTTAATCAAATGTATTGGGTCATAAAGACAAAGAGATGGGCACAATCACAAATGGGTTACCCTGTTGATGAACCAAACTAACCTCAAGTTGTCTCTGAAGGTTTCTCTGTATGAGTTGATGTAAGAAAATTTAGAAAAAACCCAAAGCTGAAAGAAGATAGAGAAAAGGCTCATGGAGCCACAATCAATCTCCAATAGACAATCAAAAATTTTTTTGATGAAGAGACTTCAAAACCAAAACTCAAAGAAGGAATCCTAGTGCTAAGGTACGATAGACATGTTGTGGAACTAGAGAGACATAAAAATTTCAACGTGCTGCAGAGAGGACCTTTTGAGAGCAGCGCATGCCAAAGAAAGAATGCGTACAGACTCAAAGAAATGGATAATAATGCTTTATATTTACCGGTGAATGATATTTTTCTAAGGATTTTTCATTAAAACACACATTTGTTTTTAATATTTTTAGCAATTATGTACCCTATGTAAAAAAATTGTAGTTTTGAGAATAAAACCCAAGAATAACACAAAGGAGATAAAGGTTATATTATATTATGTTTATCGAAAAAATTTACAATATAGTGTACAATTGGAGGCTCAAAGTACCACATGAGGCTGTCTCGAGCAAAAACCAAAAGAGGGAAGTGAGTAAAAAGTTGCAAAAGGGAGGCAATGAGTAGAAAAATATTAAACTTCAGCCTCCAATCATTGACAACGATGAAAAAAGGGTTTGTTGTCGGGTTTCACTTCTTCTCCTTTTTTTTTCTTCTTCTCCTTTTTATCTGATGGGTTGCAAATAGGGGCAAAACACACAACACACGTAGGTCACACAATGTAGACCTAGGGTCTACTCTCTACAAATTTTCACTAGGAAGCCAAAGTCCTTTCTCCAAGCAATCCCTAGAACCCACTCCATGTCGTACTCCTGTAGAAGAAATGTGGATGCCGACTAAGAAGAACAGCAATGCATCTCCACGTCCATGGTGCGAAATTCAATAAGGGAAACCGGGGTATGTTTTCTCCAAATTCCACATGCCTACGGAGGTCCATAGTTCTTAGGATACCAATTTCAGGGATGGCCACTCACACTATCTCACCAAGCCCTTCCATCAGTGAGGTGTTGAACATCTTCTGGCACAACTCAATTATCATGGGTTTGGCCACATTCTTGTCTAGCAATGAGGCCACGAAGGGGGAGATCACATTACAGTTACTCCAAAGTTGGTTCTCATCAGTAATATAGTTTGTGTTGACTACCAACTTGAATTCATTCATGACTAGAGGGTCGTAATTCTTCACCAAGTGCTTGATTCGGTTAGCAATGACCTCTCCCACAAAGCAGTTCTGCGGTCTCCATGGAAGGAGCTGAATAGGGGTACCCAAGACAACAAACATCCCAATGAAGTAGTTAACTATAGCAGGAAAGGAATAAGTGGAAGGCTAACTAAGTTAGAGGACTATATGTTTGAATGAATTTTGTAAAAGGTGATATAGCTATATATAGAAAGGACCAACCGACAAACTTGACCAATGAGATGCCTATTTTTTTTCCAAAAGGTAACGAGAAATTTTGAGGTAGAATGGAGCAAGTTGGAAAAATTGTACATAGGATTTGATGAATGCCTTAAGAAATAAATTTGGGTGTTGGGAGTAAATGCCCCCATACGTTGATGGTTGATGTGTGTCCTTCACCATCATCAGTGCCAACTAGTTCACTAATGGGAAAAGACATGGATTAACACACTAAGGCTCTAATAAATTAATGAGAATGTCTTTTTAGGAGTACCTTTTGTCATCTCGACATGTTCTATATGAAAAAAAGCATGATTTTTGATGCAATAAATTTAATTGTGAAAGAGGTGGTGGAGAGAATGTAATAATTCCATTCTTGTGGATTTCTCAACATTCCTAAGGGATACAGATCTCATATCCGCATGTATCACCCTAGTGGTAGCATATAATGGGCCATCGATAGTGGCATAGTCATAACTACATGCACAATTAAAAAAATTAATTGCACTCAAAAGAAAGTTTTTTCAAAAAAAACAAAAGGAAAGTGGTTGTTGTTACCAGATAAGATCTCTACATATTTCTCATACAATCATGGTGAAAGCGTCTACCTCTAGCTGGCAGGCCAAAGCTCCAAGTAGAAAACCTAGCTACACCAACATATTTGGGTACTACTCATTCACCAATGCCCTAGAACCAAAAGAACAACCATTTGAACGTTGTAGGAAGGTTCAACCTAAAAATACACATCTATAAGGAGGTGGTTCAAGATATTACTGACAATTTTTACTACCCCCAGTTATCCACCAACCCTAAAAATCATAGGGAAGGTTCCTTTTAGAGGATGCTAGGGCATGAGTCAACAGAGGGTTTTGCATTTCTGCTCTAGAATGGTGGTCTGCCACAGTTTGTGCTACCTATTGTGCATCCATTCCCAAAGTTGGTTGATGCATTTATGAAGAGGTTTAACAAGAATACAAAGGCCATTGAGGGTTGTGGGGTCAATATTACCATTTCGGCCAAAGCTATATGGGATATGCTATGTATCCCTATAGGCTGGAACACCGAGCTTTTCAATGAAGAAAAAATTGATGCCATGGGATAGGATATGTTTAGGAAAACAAGTTTCTATGAGGATGAGACAAAGGAAAGGCCATAAAGGGGACAGATTCATTGGCTTCCTTCATGAAGGAAATTTAAGAAGGATACATAGTCTGTATTCTTAATGTTGGTATGAGTTTATGGGCTTGATGATGATGAAAAGGTTAACCCTTTCCATTTTTCCTTAGGCCTCATGCTCAAAAGAGAAAAGGTGTTGAGGCATTATGATTTTGTTGAGGTGATGGCTAGGAATATGAAGCTACAGCTGAGAAACTATAGTGTTGAGTCCAAATTCATGTATTCTTCCATCCTAGTTAATTTTTTATTAAATCAAAATTTTGAGTGGCTAGGGAGGAATATACTGGTGTTAAGGATGAATGAAAGAGGCTATATCTAGCCAATTTCTATATGGACCCTTAAGTTTTCAAGAATAGGAGATTATTATCAATTTGTAGATTACTTTTTGAGACCAATGCTACAAGATTTATTGCCTTTCCCCATTGGCCATTTCTTGCAGGAGGTTATAGAATGCATGGAGCATCCACCTATCCTTGTGGATTACTTCCTAGGTGAGTATTTCACATTTAACAAGTTTCATGGTTTCCCCGGGGAGGTTTTTTGACTCACCAGATTTGTAATAGACCAAACTTTTGCATTGGAGGCATGGTGATAAGTATTTGTTGTGGACAAGATTTGTGGTTTTGGGAGGAATAAAGCAAATATTTTTGATCTTACCCTTCTGATTGAAGAGATTCAAGTGATACTGAGTAAGCATAAGGCTAAGCATGAGATCACAAATTTAATGGCAGTTTTGGGTTTGGTCTTAATTTCTTAAAAATGGAATTATAACCTAGATAGGAATTTTAGTTTAAGGCATGAGTTTAGGGAGTATTTCCAAAGAAGGAGAAATCCTAATCAGGAGAATGAGAAGATATAGATTGACTTGGCTCACATTCTAAAACAATGGCTAATTTTTTATGTGCCCCAGGTGCAATATCAAAGGAATATCCCAAAGGGAAAATATCTTATTGTGTAGCTGAGGTGTAAGGGATGGTCAAAAATGAAGAAAGAAAACTTCTAGAGGTTTTGACAAGAGATGAGAAATCTAGGTGTCTTGTTTGGTGACTTCTATCTTGATGAGGAATTCAAGGACACATATGATAAAGAGGTTGATTCTGACAACAATAATCTTGATATGAGCCATGAAATCAAAGAGGAGCAAGTTCCACTCATGATTCCTAGACCTCAAGAACCTGACAATTGAAGAGATTCAGGGCCAGGTGGTCCACAAGTTTCATCTATCTCTCACGCCTGAAGTAAAGGAAAAGGGGCTCGATGGTCTCCAATAGGATCCTGAGTGGCAGCTAAAGGACAAATGTTGGAGGACTTTGAAGGTAGGGGACCAAAATGTACCCCATGCCATTATTAATGAAGCTATTGAAACCTTTCTGTGCACCAAAGGAGCATCATCCACTATGACCACTTTTGTGTCATTAGTTGCCTTGTCAAAGGCCCTCAATGGAACTGCTAAAACTACTTATTTTCCCATTACTCCTAGGCCATCTAATTTTGGGTAGGCACCTCTCCACCATCCTGTTTTAGTTTTTACCTCTACTATTTCTTCCCTTGCTTCATTTGGAATCTCACTTTTTCTATGATCATGTTGCCCTTTGTGTCTCCCCACACTCACACATCTGAAGTTTCCCCTACCATCAATTTTTTTGGACTACCCCATGGTGCTCCAATTATAGCTTAGAGTTTCAAGGTCCCTCAAACTCTCCAAGGTCATTTCGATGCCACTAAACTAGCCCGAAAGGTCCAGAAGAAGAAAATGTTATCAAAAATTTTCAAGAGGCCTACCACAAGGAGGATTGAAGTCTATTTTAATGAAGAGTGGAACTCTTTTTTTATCACCACTATGAGGCCAATCATTTCCAAGCCTAAAGGAAAAATACAAATGGAATATTATGGCATTCATGTTGTGGGCCTAGATTTGAGTGAAACTCACCTATGTGATAAAATGGTCCTAGCCAAAGCCACATAGAGGGTGGTATATGCTGATTATGAAAGGTTGGACATGCAATTAAGGAAGTGTGAGGTTGAGTTGGAAAATGTGAAAGGGATAGTGAGTAGACTACATAGTTAATTCTTTGCCAAAGATGTTGAAGTAACCCATGTGAAGTAAATTCAAGACTAGCAAGGAGATGTGTCTAGATTGCTTGCAGATGCTCAGAATGAGCAAGTTCAGCTTTGTGTTGAAAATGAAAATTTGAAGAAAGAATTAAGTGATTCAATATCCCAAAATAATAATGATTTTTGAACGATCTAGATTGAGACATAAGAGTTTAGACAAGAAGTTGGAAGACTAAGCTTTGAGTTTTCAAAAGCTCTTTAGGAGAAGGGCCAAATTATGGAAGAAAAAACCCAAGCAAGAGAGGCTCAGTTTAACCAAGAGTTAATTGTTGTAAGAGGATCTAGATCCCTCCCTATAATGAGGAGGTTGATAGTTATGCATTGAGAATAGATAGCAACTTGTGTGTGTGTGTCCTAGGACATGCCTTACAATTTCTAAGGGATGTTTGTGAATTGAATGCCAAGGTTGATCTAATGGTTGATCGCTTCATACAAAAATGTTCACCTCGAGTGGTGGATTCCCAAAGATTCATCTCCAAATTAAGCATCACCACTAACCAAGTTCTTAAAAGAGTGAGAATCCCCAATCGACGGGTCGCCTCTGTCAAAGCCAATGAGATCATCAACTACCACATGGTTGCGAAAAAAAGAAAAAATCTCTAGATGGTGTTGAATAAAAGGGTCATTGAGATCAAAAAGGAATTTTTCATCCTAGTTGGTTTCGGGTTTCCTCCTCTTCTGTCCCTAGATGAAGATGTGCTGACAATAGAGAAAATCAATGAGGCAATATGATGTAAGATTCAAACTATTGTAGAGCTTCGAAGCTCGAATGTTGCACCCACGATGGATGATATTGAGTGCAAGATCTACCCTCTTTCTTGGCTCTATTATCACTTGGGTGCAATTTCTTTCAAGTGAGGCATTGTCTCTTTTAACGAGGTTTTTGATCTTGAACAAACATATATGAAAATAAAGACCCTTTTTCTACCAATTGATGTAGATTGGGAGGCCAATGTGTTGCTTTCGTCAAACTCCAGGAACAACCAGAGGTCTAGGTTCATATCCTAGAGTGAAGACCCCTCTGAGTTGCAAGAACTATGAAGTAGATTTTCCTCCTCAGTAATTTTTATTTTTGGTTTGCATATATGTATTTGGATTTAGGTGCACTTGCTATTAGAATCAAGCAACACTAAGAGTGCGAGGTGAATTAGTGTTGTGAAATTTTTAGCTTTATTAATCTAATCATTAAAGTGTTGATAACATTCAACCAAGATAAAGATGAATGCACATAAGACAAATAACCACAAAACCATAACACAAGGATTTTTTTACATGGAAACCCTATTAGGGGAAAAACCACAGTGGAGGTTAATCCACAATATTGTTTTGAGAATACTCAAAAGAAAAGATTACAAATGGGAATGCACTTGCATTCAGGCACACTACCTAGATTTCACTACTTAAAATCAGAAAGGCTCACAACCTTAAAAAAGTTTGGAATACTTCCAAGGATTTGAACTAATAGAGTAGCAGCTAAAAATCCTGATTATAGTTCTAGTTAGGCTCAACAATCGAATTTAAGATGTTCTATCTAATTCTACAATTTGCTCTACTTTTCCTTAATTCACTTCACAAAAAACCTTAATGCACAAGTGAAACTATGCATAATTGCTCTCCTGATCTTCTAAATTTCACAACATACATCAACTCACATCGAACACACACCAATATGATATAATTGATCTCATATATATATATATATATATATATATATATATATATCTGCTACCAAAAATTTAATCACTTCAAGTCGGCCTCAACAAAATAAGAAATATTCACAAATTGTTCGCTCAAATCATCCATAATAATCAATGTACATCCACAAGAGTTGGCCACAACATAATGAAGACCCAAAAAAAAATGTACAAACACAAAAATAATTAAATAATAACTCCCAAATATTCACAACGCACTATATTCACTGAGTCGGCCTTCATACACTAATAAAGAGGAAATTTGTTCACTGAACCTTCTAACTTCCACCCAAATTGATACAAGGAACCAAGATATACAAATAACATAGATTAATCATCGAACAATAATCCTTGGGATCCACAACACAAAATATTAACAGAAAATCTGCATATGAATTGAAGAACACGAAACTACTGGATGCTTTGTTCTACCCAAAAAGATAGCCACTAATCTTCAATTTATCTGCTAGTATGAGTAAATGATGATGAGAATATCTACTAGCTAATAAGGGTTTCCATCGATGACAACACCTTAGAATATGTGTAGTGTATCTTTGCAACAATCTCCCCTTTTGGCATTGATGGCAACACTTAGTGAAAAATGACTAAGTGTCAGATTAGTACCAACAAAAATACACTACCAACCAAAACTTCAAAAATATCTTTATCCACAACTAAAGACTACAACTTCCCCTTAGATGAATATACATTTTTCACTAATCTATTCTCCCCCTTTGACATCGATGGAAAAAATGGGGAATCCACATACAAGACTTCTACAAACAAAACTTCAAAATTGCATATGTACAAACTTTGTTTCAAATGACTTACACAAACTTGAAAATGTCTACAAAATTTGTCTTTAGCAGGTTCAAGCTTGTGTCCAAACACTTCTCGAGGCTTTCTAGAATATTTATGTGACCACTGAGTAAATAGTATTTCACTTCTACATATTCAAGACTCATTGGATCACTAACCGTCATAGCATCTTGTGCTTCTTTTAAAGCATTCAACATGGTCTCCACTTTGGACCAATTAGCTCTCTAATTTAACTAGATATTTCCACAAATCTATCATTCTCATGCTACAAGCTCTTGATTATGTCAAGTAAGTATATAACTTGACCTTCTTTCTCACCAATAGAAATAGTTAATGAATCAAAAGCATTAGAAATAACAATTAACTCCTTTTCACAATTCTTAACCTTCTCATTTTCCTCAGTAAGCTTGGATAGAGATAAACACAACTTATGAATCCTTCCACCCTCTAATAATGTGCTTTGAACATTTTCCACATAGGTAGCTAACAAATATTTATCATTAGCTATCAATCCTTTCAATCTACTAAACTTTTTGGCATCAAAATCCTTCTGAACTTTAACCAAGGCTGACTTCTCAAGTGACTCAAAATGAGTACTTACCAAATTTATAAGATTCTTCAGCTCATTAGAGGAGGAACTAGATGGATCTTTAACATGTGTAGGCATGATCTTCTCTAGAATGTTGGATGCAAGATTCAATAACTCAATGTCCTCAATGTGAGACTTTAGAATTTCTTCTCTAGCCTTAGCTTGTGCAAATGATGCGACTTTCATTTTCTGGATTGGGGACAAAGTAGACAAATGAATAGGGGCATCTCCCAACTCAAAATAAAATTCTTCCTTTTTCTCTTCCAAAAACTTCATCACTACCTTTGTAGTGTCTCTTGCTTCTACTGTTACTTCCTTAACTTCAACCTTCTTTTCCTCGAGCACTGTTTCTCCAACCACAGACTTTAGCTTGTCATTTGAATTTTCAATTTCTTCAATAGATATCTTCTTCTCTTGAATAGATACAATTTTAGGGGATTTGAACTCCATAGGTTCTTCTGAATAATGTACCTCAGGAGGAATCTAAGTTTCCTCAACTGTAACCTCTTCATTTCCTGGACCAGATGAGATATCTTCTACATGCTCTTCATCTGAAACAAAATCAATTATGTTCTTTCATAGAACTTTCTTTAGAATGATTTTAGTTTCTTTTTCTACTTCTTTAGCCCTACCCAACATAAGATTGTTTATCCTTGACTTGCTTTTGAATTCCCTTTTTGATTCTTTTAGGATTCATTTCATTTCTTCAATAGACATTATCATACTTAGATTTGCAAGAACTCATTCTCTCAACTATTCTTTTTTATTTCTAGCATTAAATATTCTCATCTAAAAAATGTCATACAATTCCTTAGGAAATTGTTCCATTATCTCAACAAGAGTCATATTGAAATTGTTCAAATATCGTATTGTAGCTTCCTTAAGGACTCTTTGACCAATAGTGTCAAAGGTACCATAAACTTCACATAGAGGGTTAAGATTTTCATCCTTAATTACACCTCTTTCAACTTCCTCTACTGTCATACCAGGTTTACTAGGCCTCATCTTCTTCTTTTCTTTCTCCTCATCACCAAAGAACTTGACTATTGTTGCAACTTTTATTTCCCTAAATTCTTCATAAGATTATGTCTCTTCATCTTCTGAAATAGCTTCATACACTCTTGTTCCCTTGTCCTTATTCCTTTTACTGGAAGCCTTAACTTGAGTTTTTGTAGGGGTAAACTTCTTTGCATGATCAAATAGAGCTGTTGAGCTCCTTGTTGATCTAGTTTGGGAAGAGGATACTGCCAGCCTAGCAGATTCGGTTTTAGCAGGCTCTTTTCCTTTTTCACTTTCAACTTGTTCTATTTTTCTTCTTGCTTCTTTTATAGCTTCTGTAGGTATTCCCATACTTTTTGCAAAGACTTCCACTTCTTTTCTTACTTTTCAAAAAATCATTGGTCTCTTCAATTGCTCATGGACTTGCATGTTTTTCTCTGCATATGTTCCAAACCTTTCTTCAAAAAAATATAAAGGCTTACTCCACAGATGTTGTTCATATACCTCAAATATTATCTCCTCAACTTCATATCCCATAGGCATAATCCAAACGGTTTTGGGTTTTTCCACTTCCATCAAGCACTGATCAATATCCATCATAAAATAGATTGTATCCTTATACTTCTCCACAATAGAAATGGGAATTCTTTCCTTGGCTTGCATTACATTTTGAAAGTTCTTGAAATATCCCCAAATTACATTTTTCCTAGTTTTCATATCACCAAGGTTGAATAACATGTCCCTAATATGAATAGCAACAAGTCGTCACTTTGCCAATGCACTTTCCCAACTCCTGGAACTTCATCTAGGAAATAAAAGAATAGAAACAACAATAAATTGTCGTATTTAATATAATTTTACTTGTCTTTCTTTATCTTACCAATATTTTCCATAAGTTGACTTCAAAGTAATTCACACAAATCATACTCTGTATTCTCCTTTACCATTTGATAGGATGCATATATGGTTGTACCAGATACAAAATTTTCTCTGCTAGAGTGATATATCTTATATCCAATAACCATCGATTTACACCCACATCAATGATGTCATCAATTGTCATTTCTCTTTTATCATATACAAAACTAGTTGCATCAGTGACAGTTTGATTCTTCACAGACTTCAAAGTCAGAAATCCACCAGAGGAATTAAAACCTGCAACAACACTTATAGCCTCTTTTGTAATCTTGAAGGGTTGATATAACCACATGAATTCTGCATGAACTTGAATCAAGATGTACAAGACCCATTTTTTTCATCAAACACGAAGAATTTCACAATCTGTGTGAATTTATTCTCTTCTATGGTTTTGAATTTGGGCTTGACAGAGAAATCTTCCCCAACAATGTGATCAGAATACAAATTTAGCAACTACAAGCTTCCTAACTCTTCAATATTAGCATGAATGTATGCCTTAATATCCTCAATGTGCAAAACATCGTACGAAACAGAAAAAAATGCTCCTAAGGGCTCAGTCTCAACAAACTTGAAAGGATGCCACTTAAACTTTAGACAGGGTTTATCTTTGACTTCAACTGCCAATGGAGTGGCCATTTCAATGAATTCACAGGCTTGCAAGTTTTCCCAAAAAATACCTTTTTTCTAGATTAGGGTTTGAACTTTGAATCGCCTTCACACTTGAATTCTCACCAAATTTTTCCAAAGTTCACTTCAGAACTCTTTAAACTTCTTCTTCTCAAAATACAAAGTGACAAATGAAGGATAGCAATGAATTTTGATCATTCACATACATAACCTTTTGTCACAATAAATTCTTTTTCTCTATCTCATTCAGATACCTTGTTTCCATATACTATAAAAGATAACTCTTCTGCGGACCTTCAATTCTACATGGATACTTTCTCCAATTTTTCAACAGCATTAGTAGATCATCAATGCAAATAATAAACTCATGTCCACATTCTAGTGTCGATAACTTGTAGGGGGTTTTGAAATATTTTCTTGATAGTTCCCCCTAGGCTAGAGGCCTTAACCTAATTCCTGGAGGAATTACCATAACCCGATTCTAGTGTTAGCTCATTTCTTGCAATAGAGGGACTCTTTTTCACCCATGTTTTCTTCATCTTCTTCCTAATCTAATCTCTAGTAACTTTCCCTTTTCCTTTTTCATCCTTCTACATGATTCTTCTCTGACTTACCAGACCTCTTCTACAGAATCTAACAATATGACCAGTTTTATTGCAATTGTAGCACACCACATTTCTTTGTCCAAACCAGTTGTCCCACTGAATTTCTCTTCATCTACACTGGTTCGCAATATGGCTCATTCTATTTCATGTATAACATCTAATATTCCTATAAATTTTGTTCATCACATTTCTACATTCATTTGACTTATGACAATACTTGTTATAGTTAAAGCATTAACCAGAGAATGATGGATCACTTGAATTCATTCTACTTCTACATTGAGTTGCCATATGACCAAATTTATTGCAAATATAATAGACACTATTGACTTTTTTAGCATTAGGTTGTCTTACTGGATACCTTCTAGTGTTGTTCATCTGATTTCCCTGTCTAAATTTCCTTTGTCCAAATTTCCTTTGTCCAGATCCAAAACTTTCTTCTTCCTTATATCCAAACCCTTGCTTGTCACCATCAGTCCTCTGAATTTTAATCAGTTCATCAAGCTTGGCTAAGCTAATCTTGAACTTTTCCTTAAATTCATTTGTTGTAGAAAGTTCATATCTAAGATCAACAATGTGCTTTTTAGGTTCTTCTTCATTGTGTTTGGTTTGTTCCAACTCTAGTTCCAACTAAATAAATCCATCAATAATTTGACTGCACTTTTCAAATTTATCTTTTAGGGATTGGGAAAGCTTTTCTCCATTCTTCTTCCTATCTTCAATTTCCTTAGTCATCCTCGTCATGATAGATTCCATCTCATGCTTCTGAACTACATTATCCTTTTCAAGATTTTCACATTCTTCTGTCTTTTCTTTCAAAGTTTGACTTAGTTGTTCATCCACAATGCATTTATTGTCTTCTTGTTTCATCTTATCACAAAGCTCCCTTCTCTTCTCCCTAGACTTGTTGATTTTATCTTTCAATGACTCAATGAATCTCACAACATTCATGAGATTTTCTTGTAATTCCCAGACCTCTAATTTTGTCTAATCAAGATCATCTAGGGCCACTATAAGTTGTTTTTCAATACTCCTTGAATCCATTGAAAAGCTTTCCAAGATCTTCCCCAAGCTTTTCAGCTTCTTCCAAGAAATTGAGCTCTTATACGAATTTTTGGAATCAAGCAACACTAAGAGGGGGGTGAATCAGTGTTGTGAATTTTTTGGCTTTATTAATCTGATCATTAAAGTATTGATAACATTCAACGAAGATAAAGATGCATGCACATAAGATAGAGGTCAATCCAAAATATTGTTATGAGTATACTCAAAAGAAAATATTACAAATGGGAATGCACTTGCATTCAGACACACTACCTAGAGCTCACTACTCAAAATCAGAAAGGCTCACTACCTTACAAAAGTTTGGAATACTTCAGAGGATTCAAATTAATAGAGTAGCATCTACAAATGCCTAATTACAGTTCTGATTAGGCTCAACAATTGAATTCAGGACCTTCTATTTGATTCTGCACTACACTCTACTCTACCTTAATTCACTTCATAAAAATCCTTAATGCACAAGTGAAACTATGCATAATCGCTTTACTAACCTTTTGAATTTTGCAACATACATCAACTCACATCGAACACACACTAAAATGATAGAATCAATCTCATATATATATATTCGTTACCAAGAATTTAATCACTTCTAGTTGGCCTCAACAAAATAAGAAATATTCACAAAATTTTGTCTCAAATCATTCATAATAATCAATGTGCATCCACAAGAGTCAACCAAAACATAGTGAGGACCCAAAATAAAATGTACGAACATAAAAATACTTAAACAATAACTCCTCAAATATTCCTGACGCACTATATTCATCAATTTGGCCTTCATACACTCATAAATATGAAATTTATTCACCGAACCTTCTAACTTCCACCCAAATTGATACGAGGCACCAAGATATACAAATAACATAGATTAAGCATCGAACAATACTCCCTAAGATCCATAGCACAAAATATTAACAAAAAATCTGCATATGAATTGAAGAACATGAAACTATCGGATGCTTTGTACTACCCAAATAGATAACCACTAATCTTCAATTTGTTTGCTAGTATGAGTAAATGATGATGAGTGGATCTGCTAGCTAAAAAGGGTTTCCATTAATTACAACACTTGAGAATATGTGCATTGTCTCTTTCCAACACCCATGTTCAAATAAAATCATCAAAAAGATACACAATGTGCCATGTAGTGGTTGCACAACTTTCATCTTTTGTCTTCCTTTCAGGAGAAGGTTCAGGACACCTATTTACTTTTTAGACATTTTCTTGGGAGCTATATTTGCAAGCTAAGGATTTTTCACCTTGTTGACACATCATATCTTTTCCATGGGTTATTCTCACCACCTATAAAGTAATTTGATTGAGGAGTTTTTCGGAGTTGGCTTTCCTTTACTTCTCTTTTCCTCAGTCTTTGGGGTGAAAGTTTTAAGATAATACCTCAGAGTGATATGATCATTCAAATGGGTCCTTTTGTTAGGCTATTTTTTTAGGATTTGATCATGTATGAGCTTTTATCTTTGCTAAAATATCTAGAAGGTATTAATGTAGTAGCTTAGAATTAATGAGCAAAGATCTTTTGTAGCCTAACTAAGGGTTTTTTATCAGATCATGTGCTATCAACTATCAACACCTAGCGACAATTACTTCTAAGCTGAGGTAGTGTGTATCTTTTTTTCTGGCTATATAAGGAGGGTGGTGACACATAAGAGAGATTTTAGATCTTTCAAAGTGATATTTTCTTTGTTAAGAAAAGTATTTCTTTAGTTTTATTAGGGGTTTTTAGAATTATTTTCATAAACAAGTTACAAAACTACTTTATTCCAGCATATTATATCTATTCAGGTTTAAACTATTGTTAGATTGGAATCCAACCTTTGCTTCAAAGTTTATTTTATAATTGAAGCATGAACTATTGAGGAGAATTTGTTGAGACTATGCATGCATGGCCTTTTTCAAGCTTTTGTTCTTTATATTGTCATTCTAAATGAAACACTATGTCTTGCAAGCCATATCTTGATAGTTTAAGTAGCCTATTTATATGTTGTATGATTGTATGGTAGAATAGTGGCTTAGTAAAATTGGACTATGTCATTGGACTTCTCCGATTTTCTAAAAGTTGTTATTTTGTTGTGCTATGTTGTATTGGGAGATAGATTTCATGTGATTTCTAAAATATTGTTCTTTTACCCATAAGAAATCTTTATGTTTGATCAGACCTTAATGAACACTTAATGAAGTTAGCCTTTGTTGTTCGTGCTCTTTCCAACAATGAAGGGTTATGGTGTTCTATGTCTATTTATATCAATCATAGGAATGAATTGGGTTTGAAATGTTGTAAGAGCTTTGGCACATCTCCTTTTATATTTTATTCTTACATTTCCTTCTCCCTTTATCTAAAAACCCCAAAAGAAGAGCTGAATTTCTATAAAAAATCCCAGAGGTATTCAATGAGAGCCAATTTTTCCCCCACTCACTAAGTTTCCCATAAGACTATCAAAGAAGTGCAAGCTTTGATGATCAACAAGACCCATACACCCAAGGTGGCATATAAGTCCTAGATCACTAAATCTTGGCCACACAACATAAAAAAGACATGAATTATGATTGGATTTCGGTTTATGTTGGGATTATCCTTGAAAAGATGCATTAATTAAGGCTTGTGGATACAAAATAAGGCCAAATAAGGCGTAAAGAAGCCCAAAATTAATTATTAAACTCCTAGATTAGTGTCAAAGTGCAATACAACACTTTACAACACCATAAATAAGGTATAATTAAGTTCATTCAACTTACAAGGGATCAAGACCTAATTTGAATGTGTTAACACATTACAACACTAAATCAAGGCAACATTATGTTTAATTTAACAAGGAGGGCCCAAACAAGCAAGGAGAAGTAGAGGGATAATTTTTTCATTGCCACATTTAGCCCCCACTTTAGTGAGAGGAGGAACTTGCTTCAAACTCACACTAAAGTAGACAAACTCGCATTAAGAGGCGACCAAGTGTACCAATGTCGGTAAGATAGGATGACAATGATCAAGAGGGATGATCAAGACCCCAAGATCAAGATCCTATAGCAAACCAGTATAGGCACAAAATAACACACATAAAAATGATATAAGGAGAAACAACAAGGCACAAGCATACACTACGAAAGACAAAGATAAAAGAAAAAATAAACAAAAAATGGGGGGATGGATCAAGCTTCAATCATTTGTCTCATACAAACATACACAACAACACTGAAACTAGTAACCCAAAGCACCAAACTGTGAACACATTTTCCAAAACATAGATAAAATCATTACAAGCCTTCTATCAGATCCATAAGACCTAAAACAAACCAATGGAGGATTGTGGAGTAGAAACATTTCTCCCAGTCCACAAACAAATAGCTCTGCCAAACTAGTTCACACACTGGTGAACAAAATTTTCTCTCCATCAAACCAGAAGCTCTAATCCAGGATATATCACCAATAGATGCCCATAAACAACACTTGAAATGTACACAAGCATAGGATCAACACATGAGAAATGCGGAGCACAAACCAAAGTTCATTATAAACATGCACAACTCTTCACTGTTTCTCAAAAGCACTTGGAAACACATCATATTAGCACACCTGCAACACCATAAATATAGATCCATCTACTCACAACATCTCAACATCATCTCAACTATATATGCACAACCTACAACATCATGTACCATGTTGACATCAATGACAACATTAATGACAACACCACCAAACTTGCTCATACTTACAACAATCTCCCCCTATGTCTTTGATGGCAACACATGAAGTGAAAAACCATCAAAGACACACTCTCCATTATTTTTCAGATTAGACAACCTACACATCATTTTTGTACAACCCATACTATCTCTCCTTTTTCAACTTCTTCTTTTTCTGTCCCCCTTTTCTCTTTCACTATTTTCCACATGACTCTCTCTCCCCCTTTGACATCAATGGAAATACTAAAAGCTCTGATCACTCCCCCTTAGGAGTGCACCCACACATCTCATACTACAATAATGAAACTTTCTACTCCCCCTATGGAGCAGACCCATTCATTAGTCCAAAGAAATGAAGAATCTGCAAATCCACTAGATTGGTGCACCTCCATGTGTACCTAGTTCAAAGAAAGAGGGCCAATGACACCCAATGTCTCCTTGAGATACTCAAAAGTATCCTTTGGAAGAGCCTTAGTAAATATATATGAAATCTAATCCTTTGTAGACACGTACTCCAACCTGACTTTATTCTCTAATACCTTCTCTCTTGCTAGAAATGATATCTGATAGATATATGTTTTGTGCATTACCAAATTCTTTTAAATTTTTATATCACTTGTATTATCATAGAATATAGGGATAGGATCATCACACATCACTCCTATTTCCTTTAATGTTTTCTTCATCCATAAGACATGTGTGCATCAAGATGTTGCAACAATATACTCAACTTTTGCAGTGGATAAAGACACTGAATCCTATTACTTGCTAAAGCCATGAGACCAATCTTCATCCAAGAAAGAAAGCACCACCACTTGTACTCTTCTGGTCATCTACACAACCAACCTAATCTGCATCAGTGTAAGCACTCAAAGTGAAAAAAGTATCCTTAGGATACCACAGGCCATAATCTAGAGTGCACTTAAGATATATGAATATCTTATTCATGGATGTAACATGTGCTTCTTTAGGTATTGTTTGAAATATTGCAACAAAAAATATTACATGCATGATATTTGTTCTTGTAGTAGTAAAATACAATAATCCACCAATCATATATTTGTACATGCTTTGATCAACTTTCACAAATTCATCATCTTTACTTAGCTTACATATGGTTGCCATAGGGGTACAAACCAATTTAGAGTCATCCATTCCAAACTTCTTCAACAACTCTTTGACATACTTAGATTGTGAAATGATGATGTAGGAGCGTCATGGTATAAGAGCAATATTGCATCACCTAAAAAAATATGTTGTTTCTTTTCAATAAGGGATAAATTTGGCAGGGTTACTATTTTGGTATGTTTGCATTTATGCATAGTTGGACATGAATCTTACAAAGACCTCAGAAATGGAAAATTGAAGCGAGTAGCAAAGAAATCACTTCAATACCATTTGTCATTTGAGAGATATTAAAATTTTAATTTTCGAAAATCCTAGTAAAATCTTCAAAGTCAATTTTGAGGCACTTAGAGGCTTTGGATGGGCCTCAAAATGTGTGGGAAATGAAAGTAGTTGGCCGTTAGGCCATACTTTCAAGCACAAGATTTCTCGATACCTTTTCGAAAAGGTATTATAATAAAAAATCCAATGGTCAGATCAAAAGTTATGACCTCGCGAAGTTGTAACACCAAAATTAGTAAAATTTCAAAATATCTTCATGAGGAAATTATACTTTCTGGAAGATTCTAGGGTGGTTACACTTTCTAGAAGATTCTAGGGTGATTACACCTTCCATATAAAGGATGTAAAGGGGGACTATGGGAGGAGGCCAAAGTAGAGTAGATGGTGGCTCTGATTTGCAGATCTGCAAATTTATGTAATCAGAAAGCACATGTTATGTCAAATATAATGTTATAATTTCATTTTCATTTGAGTGATAATAGAAAATATTTTCTTTCCTTCTAGAATTTTGTTTGTGCCATTATCTATTGTTTTTGTGAGTTTTATATTGTAAGGGGAGTACCCTTCATCAAATGAATATCCCCTTATCAATTTGATTCACTTGCATCCCAAGGAAGAATTTTAACTCACCATTCATAGACATTTCAAATTTTGTTTGCATCTCCTCTAAAAATGTATTGCACATACCTTCATTTCCTCCAAAGATGATCTCATCGACATACACAACTACTATCAAAATTTTGTTTCCTTCCACCTTGAAATAGGAATTACTATCTGAGGAGCCTTTGCTAAATCTTTATTGTGTCAAATATCTATCCAATCTTGTATACCATACTCTAAGAGCATGTTTGAGTCCATACAATGCCTTTTTCAACTTACAAGTTAACTTTCTGGTTTATCTGATAACTAAAATCCATCTGGTTGTTCCATGCACACCTCTTCTTCCAATTCTCCTTTTAGAAATGCAGACTTAACATCCATCTGATATATCTTGAAATATTTATGAGCAGAAAATTCCTAAAATATCCTAATAGCCTCCATTCTTGCTACCAGTGCAAATGTCTCCTCAAAATATATATTCCTTCAACCTACTAATAACCTTTGCATACAAGTATTTCTTTTTTTCTCACTTCACCATTCTCATTCAACTTATTCTTGAAAACCCACTTTGAACCAATTACATTCTTGTTTGTCGATCTAGGAACCAGTTCCCATGTTTGATTCTTCTCTATTTGTTGCAATTCCTCTTTCATATATTTGAACCAACTCTCATATTTTCATGCTTCACACACATAATTAGGTTCTATCTTTTAAATTAAACACAGATTTACCTCAACTGCTACCACTTTGCTTATTTTTTTCACACCTTCATTTTTATCTCCAATTGTTTTCTCTTCTAGATGATTCTTCTTTACATACTTAGGAGTCTTAGGAGAAAGTTCTTGATCTTCTTCCTCCTTATTCTCTTCTAGTACTAGTCCGTAGATAGGCTCATCTGGTTCAACTTCACTTATCTCAACTGGTCTATGAATATCTTCATCAGCCTTCACATTTGCACTCTCAACAATCTTCCTCAATATTTTGTTGAAGCATTTGTATGCTTTTCTACTAGATGAATATCCAAGGAAAATCTCTTCATCACATCTAGCATAAAAATTCCCAAGATTATCATCATCCCTTTTAATGTAACATTTTCTACCAAATACCTTAAAGTACTTCACACTAGGAATCTTACCAGTCCATGACTCATAAGGAGTCTTTGTGCTATTACCATTGATTTGAACTCTATTAAGAATGTAAACAGTTGTGTGGATTTCCTCTCTCCAGTATACATTAGGTACATTTTCTTCTTTCATCATTGTTCTTACAACCTCTTGCACAATTTGATTCTTTCTCTCAACAACTCTATTCTGTCGAGGAGTTCTAGGAGCAGAAAAATGCATCTTTATGCCATGCTCTTCACAATATGTATTAAAATCACTAGAAGTGAATTATCCACCGCTATCAGACCTTAATCATTTGATTCTCAGATTCACTTCATTCTCTACTCTTGCCTTGAATACTTAAAATCTATCCAGAGCTTCTGCTTTCTCCCTAAGAAAGTAACCAATGTCATTCTAGAATAATCATCAATCAAAAGCATGAAATACCTATCACTATTAAGACTTCCTATTCTTGTAGGACCATAGAGGTCTATATGAACCAATTCCAACATTTCGGTAGATGATTTCTCTTTTCCTTTAAAACTACATCTTGTCTACTTTCCCAAATTACAAATTTTGCACACAGTATTGGTAGACTTTTTGTTTTTAGACATATCCTAAACAACCTCTCTTGAACTAATTCTAATCAAATTATCAAAGTTTACATGTCCCATCCTCTAGTGCTATAGCCAAATTTCATTAACTTGAGATACAAGTCACTAACCATCAACGCCCTTAAGCTGATAAGTGTTTCCATATGTTCTCCTTACTAAAACAACCATGGTTTCAAATATATTTTTGATCTCACAGGTTTTATCCTAAAACACAAGCTTGAATCCTTCTCTACACATTTTTCCAACACTCAAAAGATTATGCCTTAAGCCCTTAATATAATAGACATCATTAGTGATGTGTTTTCCATCAAAACTAGTAGTTCCTTTTCCAATAATATTTTCTTTAGAATCATCTCCAAACATGACTAATCCACCATCATACCTTTCAAGTTCAGTGAACATACTTTTATCTCCAGTCATGTGATTAGAGAAGCCTCTGTCAATCACCCAATAGTCTTCATCTTGTCTAGCATGAAATATAGTAACCATAGTACCTTCCATCTCATCCTTATTATTCTTCAGACCACTTTCCCTTGCACATCTTCTATAGTTGGTAGACACAGATTTATTCTCTAAGGCTAGAAACAAGCATTCATCATCATCACCTTCAAAATTAGATTCATCATTAGAGATTCCAACATCTTCTCTAACATAATATAATATCTTGAACTTTTTATTCTTTTTGTCTCTATTATCTTTTTTTTCTTTTGTACAACTATACTTGGACATATTGAAGCATAGTGACCAATATTTCCAGAATTGAAACATTTAAAAGGAAGCATACCTTTGTACTTACCAGTACCTTTCTTCAACTTACTTGTAAAGTTTGCTTCCATCTCTTTTGAATTATCACTATCTAGATCATCCTCTGTCTTTGTAGCTTTAAAGGCTAATTATATATTCTCCTCTTTCTTTCCAAACTTCCTCATCTCAAATGAAGTCAAGGTGCCAAATAGATGTTCTTTAGTAAAATTCATAGGATCATACACTTCTTCAATAGCTAAAACCTTATCACTATAACTCTTTGGTAGAGTCATCAAAATCTTCTCCATCACATATTCATCAGTCAGAGTACTACCTTGATTCTTATCTTCATTCAGTGTAATATCAATGCTCTAGAAATAGCTTGCAATATCTTCACCTTCTTCCATCCTCAAGTTCTCATATCTATGCTTAGTTGTTAACTTCTTTCAGAATTTCACTCTGTCATTTCCTTCATAGATATCTTCCAACTTTTTCCAAACTTCATAAGCAGTGCCCAAAGAAATATTTTTTGTTCACTTAGTCTTAGATAAAGCATTGTAGATTGCATACCTTTATTTATCATTCTCCTCATAGGAAGAAATCTCATCTACAAAAGAAAGACCACTTACCGGTGCAACATACTTTGTTTTCATAGCTTTCCAAGTCTTGTAACTAAGAGAGATTATGTAACCTCTCATCTGCACTTTTCAGTCATTGTATTCATATATATCAAACGTAGGGATAAACCAATTTATGCACCATTGGATCTACCTCAAGTGGTTAAGCTCTTCTTCAAGTAACCAAATATCTAATACTAATTGTTGAAAGGTGCAAGACAACTGAGAGGGGGGGCGAATCAGTTGTCACCAAACTCAATCTCAAATCACAAACACTTATCAACTTCAAAACAAATTTATTCTATTATTAACACAAGAGACACTATATTTACATGGAAAACCAAATGAGTGAAAAACCACAGTGAGAATTAAATCACAATATAAAGTAATTCCAAAACTGAATACAAAGAGGCTCACTACCTACAAAAATGACTCACTATCCAACAAGGAGGCTCACTACCTATAGATACAATAGACAATAGAAAAGATCCCACACAACAAGTTAGACACATCCATAGCTTTGATCAGTAGATTACAGATACCATTAGCTCACTAATTTTAGGAATCTAACACATTAAAGTATTGTTGCCTCAATGCTTTTTCTCTCAACTCTGCTTCACAAACTTGTGGCTCATTTGATCGATCAATTCACAACATCTCAACTTGTATTCAACAACACTGAAACTAGTATTGTGGAGCACCAAACCATGAAGACCTTTGCTAGAACATAGATAACATCATTACAATCTTTCTATCAAATCCGAAAGACTTGAAACAAACTAGCTGAGGACTACAAAGAAAAAACATTTCTCCCAGTCCACAGAAAAATAGCTCTACCAAACCAATTCACATACCGGTGGAAACATTTTTCACTTTCCATCAAACCAGAAGCTCTAATCCATGATATATCACCAACATATTCCCATAAACAACACTTCAGATCTGCACAAGCATAGGATCAACATAGAAGAAATGTGGAGCACAAACTGGAGCTCATTCTAAACATACACAACCCTTACTTTACTCTTTCTAAAAATCAATGGCAACACATCATATCTGCACACCTGGAGCACCATAAAGATAGCTCCATGTACTCACAGCATCTCAACATCATCTCAACTATACATGCACAACCTTGAACATCTTGTATTGTATTGACATGAATGAAAACATTAATGACAACACCACAAAACTTTCTCATACTTGCAACATAGGGAATGTTCCAAGGAGTCTCGCCTATTTCATGTAAGGTCTTTACTTAGGGAACATTGTTCCTAATGTCTCCAAGAGAGGACCAACAATTAATAGATTATTCACAACTTAGGGGATGTAGTGTGTTGCATCAATCCACCAAGAGGAATATAATATGCTAAGAGAGATCACGCTCTTGAGGTACATCACACTTGATGTCACCACAAAGTGAAAGACACATTAGATGAAGAAGACTACACAATAAAACATGAAATGCAAAAGAATAATTCCAATGTATGTCCCCACTTTAAAGAAATTGCTAAACACCCTACTATGAGCAATTACTTTAAAGTAGAAAATGATAAATGCTAACAATAAAGAGGAATTTAGAGCTAACTTGGAAATCCCTATGCCAAGTCATATGTTTCCAAATAAAGCTACATCATGAAAAATCCCTAAAATGAAACTCCACACACATGAGGGATCTGTGGATTTCGGGTTGGTATGTTCTTGCTACGATGTTTTTTAAGAGAGCACAAAATAGTCATCATTCCCCAAATATGTATAGAACTAGAAGAATGACACAAAGAGAGCAAAAACAAAGAAAAACCTTTTAAATCAACATGGAAGAGACATGATTGTCTTGACACCTTGCGTCATCCCAAAAATGAAAACACAAGACAAATAAAAGATAAAGGAAAATATTTTTGGTCAACATGGAAGAGACATGAGTGTATCGATGCCTTGTGTTGTCCCCAAAAGGAAAAAACAAGACAAAGAAAAGATAAAGTAAAAGGTAAAATATTTACAAAATGGAGAAGAATGTAGGTACAAATAGAGGAATGCCACAAAGAGAGATAAAATTAAACAGAACAACATAGGGGATCACATTACACACGTGCAAGCACACAAAAGAAAATAAAATAATACAAAATACTAGTTAAGCACATTTGAGTCAACCTATTAGCATGTCATCCGCATCCTAATCATGTTCATTGTATACATAAGGTGGAAAAATAACGAAAGGGATAATGCCAAATGCATTACTAGGACAAGGCTATCCAATTCTTTCCCCCATTGAGTGCAAGACAAGAATGAGTCGAGATAGGTGATGGGAACAAGCTCCTTACATTTCGAAATTATTTTCAATAAGTGTATAACATGTAATAGTGAGAATAGGAATACACTACAATTATTACATGGAAAGGAGTGAAAGGGTCCCACTTTAAGGGACTATTTCTATGATATCTATCTTTTTAAAGATTTTCTTTAAGACACAACACTCATCAATACTATGTCCAAGAATTCTATGGTATCGATAATGTGATGTGTTTGTATTTTTGGGATTTGGAGATTGATCTATTCTTATGGGTGGTAATGTAATAAGTCAATGCAGAAGTATCTATAAATTTATTTCAATATCAATTGGCGGGTAAGGGAATTATAGTTTCTTTAGTTTGTAAGACCTTTTGTGCTAGCTAGATTCACCAACTTCTCTAGTTGAATATGGAGGATGAGGACCTAAGATAATCCTATCATGCTTATCATCATTAGGAGGAATTGTTTGTTCTTTACGAAGAAGGACATTCATATCGAGAGGAGGATTTGGATATCCTAACCCTTTAGTATCTTCCTTTTGTATTTTCTCTTAGAGTTGATGAATTTCATGTTCACTTGTTGTATCACATCCTTGTTTACTCAAGATCATGAATCCTTTTCCATATGTCTCTTCTAGATTGATAGGAGTGTTGGTCACTTTGTTACCATATAATGGTTGAATTTTTGCTTGCTTAAAGGAAATAGGTTCACCTATTGTAGGGAACTTAGGTTCAATTTGCATTTCAATTTTAGGATGTAGGTAACCAAACATCTCAAGTGGTGGTATTATAGGTGGTGTTGGTTGTTTCATGGATGGATAGAAGGATGCATTGTTTTCAAGGTGATTAAGGCAATTGTTTAGGTATTATTCATCTTGCCATCATCTTCTCCAATGATGTCAACCTCACAAGGAGGACATGCATTAGGAGTTGAATGAGCATGAGTAATTTTAATTTCATTAGGGTCATTTCCAAAATCATAGCTTGACACATCCACTAATGATTTCAAAGACATCCAAAGCTCACCAAAGCACATATTGATGATGAAATGTAATGAAAATTTCAAATTCTAAACAAGGTAATTACACTATGCAACAATGATCTGAAATAAAATTTTCTAGATGAAATTAATCATTGCACAAGATGAACCAATTTAAACTAGATGCAATGAATTGAATGAAATAAGAAATCTGTAAACTAAAACAAAAAATTTATCAACAACAAACATGAGCTCAAAAATAGAGTTTTTAATTCTAGAAAATGTAGTTTAAAATCTACACTGACTAAATCACCTAGAGGGGCGTATGAGTCCCAATGAGGGTTTTTTTACAAATTTCATAAAAAATTAAGTGATTTTATGCTTTTTGGTTTGGATGATCTATAGGCTAAATGCAAATGTAGATTTAGATGAAATTCAATAATGTACTATTCAAAAATGAAACCTATATGCACTTTCACTAATGCAAGATTTAGAAACCCTAGAATGCCAATTAACTAATGCAAAATAAAATGCAATGTTAATGTAAGATAAATCTAGGATGATGATGAACTACAAATCAAAATTAAGATGTTCTAACTGCACATTCACCAAAATGAAATAATAGAAATAGAGGAAGAGGGTTTTCTATCCTTGAAGAGATAGGGCTCCTCATATTTTGCACAAGTTTCACTCAAGGAATCCCTAGAGATCTCGATCCAAGGATGTAAAGGGGAAAGAGATCTACAATAAGGATGTCCTAGGGTAAGATTAATAACTAAAGATGGGTTCACCACCAAGCTAGGGCTTGGAAAGACTAATGAAATGCAAGACCTAATGCTTAAACCCAATGCAATGCAAAACTTCACTAAATGACAAAAGAATGTAAATTAGAACAAAAAGCTAAGAAATCAAAAGTGTGCACTTGGAAATATATACAGGATTGAATGAAGAATTGAAATGCTAAAAACACTAAAATTAATGTTTATTGGGACTCATACACCAATTTGGGTGATTTAGTCCTAGATTAGGGTTTTTGGGTAGGAACAAAAATCTGCCAGAGATATGTTTAGAACTCTTGAAAATTGTAAACTTCATTGTACTGGGACTCATACACCAAAAGTGGTGTATAAGTCTAGTTAGGATTTTCTAGAAATTCAAAGTCTAAATCTACTCTTCAATCTTTGCTTTTTCTTCTCCACCTAAATTATTGTTCTAAATCTCTTATTTGAAACCTGTCGATGCCTTTTTGTGATCTCCAAAGCAAGGTGGAAACTTTGACAACTTTGAACACATGACAAATTTTCTCCAATCTTTCTTTTCAATATTTCTTCAACCTAGATCTAAAAATCAAACACTAAAGAGAGGGAAAAATGTTTTTTGTTAGTGGAAAGGGGCTTTCCTAGGTAAAACCCCTTTTTGGTAATCAAACCTTGTAATAAAATCAAATGAGAGAAAAGAATGATGAATGAAAAAAATGTAATGTTTCAACTCACCAAACCTAGGTAGCAATAAAGTGTTGTAAACATTTATGAAGTGACTCCAATGGATGTATATCTTAACTCTTTATTGAATGTGATAGATCTTGAATTTAGTACTAGCTTGAATCATGAAATACTACATCACAATTGTTAGCTAAAAAAAAACATGATGTGTGATGACTTTGACATGATGCTTGATACTTGAATTATGAGCTCCAAAACACTTGATAATCAGCTCTTGAAGACTCTTGAATGCTCTTGTGAACTAAAATTTTCTAAAAGGATGCTCTCATAAATTCTTAGATGAAAATGAGTGAAATAACCTTGTATTTATACTTGTTTGTGCAAAAATTTCTTTAAATTACAACACTACAAGACAAGGGTATGTGTAGGATCATCATGGAAAAAACAGGCCCTTAAGTGGCAAAAAAAAAAAGAAAAATCAAAGTTAGGCAACTTGACGTAAAATTTTGAATAAGTTATCTATGTTATTTCAAAAATATGTAAGAATAGAATTTGTAGCAAATTGAATGTAGTTTCTAAAATAATAGGTTTTGTTTTTTAAAACTATTTGGTGAAAAATTGAAATATCAATGCAGTAGTACTTAAATTTTAGGGAAAAATAAGTAGGTGTCTATCGACCACCTAACCACAATAAAATGATAAAAAAATTTATAAGATTTTAGATATAAGTAGAGGACTCATATCCTGATGTGATGCATATTTTTTTGTAATTTTTTCCAAGTAAATAATTAATTATGAATTTTTTTTTACAACTTTTAAAAAATATAAAAAACTCACATTTTTGACCACCTTAACTTCGTCAAAACTTCATGAAATTCAATTTTTATTTTTTTAATCCTATAGTATGCGAAGCATAGAATGTGACACATGTTTTGGATTCAGAAAATGTGATATCATTTGAAATCTATAGATGTTTTTCAATTAGTCTATCAATTAGGACTTTAGTCATAATTTGAATAGAAAATGAATAATAATTACTTATTAAATTCAAAGTAAAACATAATTTATATTGGTGGAAAGCTGAGAATCTCCTTTAAAAACCCTTTTCGTTTCATCAATTTTGGGTTAAAAAAATGTCATCAGCCACATACCCATCATATTGCCACTTTTTGGCCCATCGCGATCCTACACATACCCACAACATCAGATTTAGGAGGATAAAATCTCGTCAAGAATTTGAATTCAATTTGATTTTGGATCACACAGGACTCATACACTATAAGTGGCGTATGAGTCCCATTAGACATTAATTATGGGACACATTTTCAAAATTGCTTAGATTCATGTGAGATTAGGATCAGGGGCCCGAAACCTAGGTGGGAACCATACACCCAAGGTGGCGTATGAGTCCCAAATCACTAAATTTGGGTCACACAACCTAAAAGACATGAATTATGATTTTGGATGCTAGTTTATGTTGGGATTATCCTCAAAAAGATGTATTAATTAAGGCTCGTGGATGCAAAATAAGGCCAAGTAAGGCATAAAGAAGCCCAAATTAATTATAAAAACCCTAGATTAGTGTGAAAGTGTAACACAACACTTGACAACACCCTAAATAAGGTAAAATTAAGTTCATTTAGCTCACAAGGGCCCAAAACCTAATGTTAATGTGTTAAATACATTACAACACTAAATCAAGGCAACATTATGCTCAATTTAACAAGGAGGGCCCAAACAAGCAAGGAAAATTAGAGAGATACTTTTTTCCATAGGAAGTAAGGATTGGTTTTGAGAGATTTGGGGTCTCTTAAATTGATGAGTGATTGGATTGGGAGGATGAATGATGTATTTGATGAAAATATTGGATGGTTGATTTGAATGTTTCCTTGCATAATTGGGTTGGAATGAAAACAAAACCAAATAAAAAAATTGTAGTAAAGGAGAGTTGAATGATAGTTAGCACTGATTTTAAACAAAAAATGCACACCAAGAGCTTTCACAAGCCTACAATTATTCAAGTAGGTGTGTTGAATAATATGGGTCCATGAGAAAAGCTAATACTTTGATGGGATCAACTAATGGCTAGTTTTCCTTTATTGATTTTTTTTTTATCATTTCATCTGGTAAGTTTCACAAACATTCCCAAGACATTATATATCTTTTATTTTCCAAGTTCATACACTTTAGAGAAGACATAAGTATGTGGAAATAGAAATATGATATGTTGACATATGCATGTGTGAATGTTTGAATATATATATATACACACAACATAAAAACTATAGACGGTTGTAAGGCAGAGGTCAAAATGGTCGAAGTGAAACATTTCCATAAGATAACAGAGGTGATCATTTAATGATCAATTATGAGTCACCACAACATATTATCATCCATCGAGTATGGCTACTAGGAGGAGGAGTTTGTTTTGAACAAGACTAACTCATATGATGTGACTATCCTCAGGAACACATCTCTATCATGGCAGTTAATTTTTAGGCACAAAGTTCTAAATCAATTTTTCCACTCTTGATTCATAATTATCACTTTATTTTTTAATATTAATTCCTCTCCCTATCATTGAGGGAGAGTGGACGAATATTTATAAGTCTATTTTTTAGTCCTAGAGGAATAAAACTCCACATAGACCCTATCTAGTGGGATCTATTCTCAAGGAGTAAATATAGTTGCTAGTAGTTGTTGATCATTGTTTATAGATTGTTAGTTTGTTTTTCATTACTAGTTGTAGTAGTAGATATGTGTTATTGAATAAGAAATATTAACCAGATTCTTATTGGATTGTATCAAAAAGTTGAATTTTTATATAAAATAAAGGGAGTTAGTTCAATATCATGATTGTTGATTAAGTAGTGAGTATTTGACATATTTTGTGGAAGCAAAAACTCAAGCAAGGGCCACTTGAGGTACTGTTACTCCACTTCATTTCCTATTTTTAGATTAATAAATGCATTATTAAAATTATTTAAGCTACTTTTTAGTTATATGCATGTGTAATTCATGTGTGTGATTCTATAGTTTTGGATTAAATTATATAGCTTAATATTTGTTTCATACTACACAGGAATTAGTTACAATTCTATTTTAGTAGTTAACTATTACAGTCTTGACTGTTACATACTTGTAGTATAAGGTAGCAACTTATATTTAATTCCCTTGTTTTATGAATTGGTATTTCACTTCATTTTCCATATTTTACAATTTTCTTTACATGTGTAATCACCTATAATCCATTGGTATAGGACATGGCTAGGATCCATGAATGCATACATTGTACCAACAATTTCTAAAGTTTACAAGTCACTAGTTGATAATTAAATGCAAACTGTTGTTAAAGATGAACTGTTCGGTTAAGAACCCACCCTCTAATTTGTGTGTCTACCTAGTAGCACCAAGTTCATCAAACATTATTCAATAGTTTTATGATCAAATCTAATGTAAACTATGGACCTTGGTCTATGACAATTTCTCTAGGAATAACATATCTTTTGAAGATATCTTCATAGAGAAACTTGGCCACATTCCCATCCATTAGAAATTGCAAGGATTTTACCTCCACCCATTTGGTAAGGTAATGGGTACAAAATAGTATGTATTCTTAATTATATTATGTTGGGGAGATGGGACCAATAAAATGTATTCCCCATTTAGAAAATGGTGCTATTACTAGTTGTGGTTGTAATGAAATTTCTTCTATTTTTGTTGTTCTTCCCATTCTTTGGCATCTATCACAACTCTTGGTGTATTTGACTACATATTTATGAAGTTTTTTCTAATAAAAGCTAATATTTAAAATCTTAAGAGTTGTTATCTTTACTACAAAGTTTCCCACACAAGGTTCATCATGAAATGCTCTTATGCACCTTCTGAGATGCACACAAGGTTCATATTCTTAGATGCACCTTCTCATTACATTGTCAAGACCTATGTAGAATAAACATCTAGTTATCCATGAGTAAGAGAAATTTTCTAAACTAATAGCCTATTATCCCTTGGTGAGAGTTGTGATGGTATTTTCCCTACTACCAGATAGTTGGATATGTCTGCATACCAATGTGTATGTAGAGAGAGAAAATAAATGGTCACCTAAGAATAAATCCTCTAAAAAATCTTCTTATAATTTGGTTGGAAGTTTGGAGAGAAAATTTTCTATTACATTGTCTTTCCTTTGCTTGTCTACAATACTAATATCAAATTCAATTAGTAGCAATAACCATCTCACAAGATTTCCACAAAATACTATTTTGTTCATTAGGTACCTTATTGTTATATGGTGAGTTTGAATATATAATACCCCATAATTTAGTGTTTAAATTTGTTGATTACACAAACCACTGGTAACATCTCCTTTTCAGTTATTGTGTACTTGAGTTCTACCCCTTGAATATTTTACTGATATAATAAATGGCATACTCAAGGTTTCCTTACTTTTTTCCTAGCACAACTCCTATTACAAAATTAGAAGAAGAATTTGTATTGGTTAGTGTTTCCTTGAGGGCTTCAAATGCATGTTGAAAAGAAAGTGTCCATTTAAACTCTACATCTTTAGAAAATAAGATAAATAGTTGTGTTGCAAGTTTAATAAAATCTTGTATGAATCTCTTGTAGTACCCAACATGGATAGGGAAGCTTCTAACATCCTTTTTTTCTGAGTTACAAATAGTGTTGATATTACCTCAATTTTGTTGGGGTCTACTTGGATTCCCTTATTGGACAAAAAATGTCCCAAGACTACTCCCTCAATCTTCATCATGATGCATTTATCATGACTTAGGGACAAGTAATGACCTTTGTCCATCTCTGTAGTACTTTCTCCAAATTGGCAAGGGCTTCTTCATAGGTATTCCCATGAGTTATAAAATAATCAATGTAAACCTCCATGGAATCATGAGTAAAGTTTGAGAATATGATCAGTACTTCCCTTTGGAAGGTGGCAAGTGCATTACATAGCCCAAATGAAAAGATAGAGTAAGTATATGTACCCCAAGGTTATGTGAAGGTTATCATGTCTTTGTCTTCTGAGGATATCTAATATGATTATATACACAAAACCCATTTAAATATGAAATGTATTGCTTTCCTCCTAATGAATCTAGTACTTGGTCAATGAATGGAACCTGGGAAAGTGGTATTTCCTAGTTTTCTCATTCAAATAACAATATTATAAACACACTCTCCATTTCCCTCCTTTCTTAGGTACAATTACTAGTGGAGACACCCACTGACTATCAAAGATTGGATAGATGAATCCTACATCCAACAACTTTTATAATTTGGCTTTGACTATGTCACAAACTCCAATGTTCATTCTCCTCTTGGGTTTCCTAACTAGTTTATAGCCATCTTTGATGTAAATCCTATCCATGCATAGGTTTAGGTCCATTCGTTTTATATCATGGTAATCCCATGCAAATGCAACTGCATGTTCTTGCAACACATTCAACGGTGAAGTCTATTATGCAATAGTCAATTAACTATATACATTTAATGTCTTGCTTGGCATAATCTCTAAATTCAAGGATGATGTTTGAACAGATGAAATTTCAAGACCTAGTATATTTGGAATATAGTGATGTGGCAATAAGGTATGAAAATTTTGAGAATCAAACTCAAATGTATTGGTAGGGATTATGTTCAGCAAAGGTTCTTGCAAACATGTTAAACAATCATTTTTTTGTTGGTCCCTACTATAATTTTTTTGCATGATGTTTTCAATAAGTTCATCTTCATCTTGGTTTTCTAACAAGGGATTGCATTCAGTAGTCATTAAATTTTGTAATGAGTATTGGTCTTCCTCATTTAGGGAAAACCATAGAGTTTGCTCCAAATCTACCTATGGTTGGGAAGGTGGATAGAGGATTAGTTTCTTGGTTACATTTCCATTGGAAATGATCATTTTACCATACCTGTAACCTATGAAGGCATATACAATATCCAATTAAGGTCTCTATAAGATTTTGGGATATCCTAAAATATTAACTTTAGGCTATAACACCATAAAATTTTGTAAGTTACTCTCATGATTCTAATTTTATTACCATGTCTTCTATGATTCTCTAAAGTTTGGTTGTAGACCTATCTGCTAACTGTAATATAGTAGGTGTAGGTCTGAGCTCCATTAGTAATAATTTCATTGTTTCATTGGTCATTACATTAATGGTTTCCCTAAGTTCAATTAAGGTATTCTTAATGAGAGTACCATTGATTTTCACATCCACTACAAGGTTCCTTATGTTTCCTTCCTATATTTTTTAGGCATAACTCTCTCACTATTTTGGTATAAATGGGTACTTCCTTAATGGCTCAGACGAGGGTTATCTTGATGTAATATTCCTTGAGCTGTCTTAATAGATCAATTTCAACTAATAAATGATGTTTCTAAATTGTTAATATTTTAGTGAACAGAGGCTTTGGACTTATGTTTGTTGGGTTGACCTGATTTGACTCAAGTTCCCTAGGTTTTTTTTTAATGGGTTTTATTTAGAGTTTCTCATCATTCAATTCTATGATTTGAGGAGATGTAGGGATTGTTGATCATGATGTCACTTGCAACAATAGTGCAAATAGAATCCTCACAATCAAACCATGAAGAACCTATCTTTACTTGAAAGAATAAACTAGGGAAACCTAAGGTGTGGTTTGTGTTATAGGAAAAGGTTGACTTAGCTTAATCCCAAGGCTCTGGTAGTTAGGTCTTGACCATACTAGGTTAACTTCAAGGTATGATGTTATATTGTTGTTAATCTCAAGGGGCCTATGGTTAATTGGTATTTTATTTGGAATCATAAGCATTCAGTACCATATTCCAGTTCAATCATAAAATAATATCATGAAATCAAAAGATTTAAAATAATATTTCATGAACATCAACAATTTTTCTATCACTTAAGTAGATTTAGGTTTAAGCATTCAAAAATTTCATAGAAAATGAAATATTTTCACTAAATTTCCATCCATTCATCTATTCTTTGAAACATTTTCAAGAATTTAAACATCTAATCTAAAATAAAGAATAAAAATACTAAAAATTAAAATTTCTCCCAGTTATTCTCCATGCATGCCCCAAGAGTTAATAAAATCAAAGAAAACCGTTTTATACTTCACCAGATTGCTTCACAACTACATATAAGATGGTGTGAGCTTTTAAAGAAGGCAGTTTTAGTTTGGACACTGAGTAGGTTCTGTATGCACCCTTAAATGGTGCAACACACAGTCTTGTTTGGTTGAAATAACAAAAATAGCTACAAAAATACATGAGATAGGTAGGTATCAAATTGGCTTTGATATTGATTAAATTATATGTGCATACAAGTTTTTAGTCTAGAATGATTTTTAAAATAGGAAAAGAGAACAAAACTTAGAGAAGTTTTTGATCTTATGACATCCAAAAATTCTTAACTTAAAATAAAAGTAAAGCAATATACAATATTTTATGGGAACAAGGCCTCAAGAGTTCAAACTTAAATTTTATCAAGAGAATTAGAAATAGATAATTAAAATGTAGCACGTGGCATTTGCTAACTATAATTAGAATCTTCTAGATGAAGTAAAATCTTTGACTTCTTAAGCAACAATACTCTTCACTTTCAAACTTTGGTGCACAATACTCCACATAAAACAAGGCTATCAACATCCTTTAAAGTACTGGACATGGAACATCCACCCAAGACTAGGAACAACCTGCAAAAAAATAAATTTCAACAAAACATTTTCGTGACACCTCCAATATCCAATATCTAGTACTTCCTTCTATCACTTAGGGCTCAGGTTTTGGGATCCTTTCTTCACTTTTCTTCAACTAATATTATTGGAAAGCATTTAATATTTGGTACATTCCCTCTTTTGAAATTCCTTGTATTTCCTTCTAACTAAACTCTCAAGCCTAGTGTATTCTTCTAATATCTGTAGTATACTAACATTCCTTTGGACTTTCTTTGTTTCACATCTGACTATAGTGTTTCTGTAATGTATTATCTCATCAATGACTTCCAAGATTAAGAATGGAATAGGGTATTTATTTATTCTCTCAATCCATTCCTTGAAAGATTTTGCTTCTTTACCCTCATGCCATAGTGTTTAGGCATCACAATCTTGATGTGCTAACACTTCAATAAAATCTTGATCATTGTCAAGCTACTTAGCACATTTCTTGGTGACCTTTTCAAATCCTTCTATACACTATGTTAATGTGTCACCTTCCCATTTCAACCATTTCTTCCATTTTTTAGGCAATGGAACTTCTTGTTTTGAAATTATATTTTATTTTATCAATTATTTGACATCAACTTGCATGAGAGTCTCTACATTTTTCCTTTCAACATCAATCTATTCATGGAGAAACTTGCATTCTCCTTCAAATCTTCTAGATTTATTAGACCAATGATATGCTTCCTTGTATTTCCCAATTGCATCTATAATAAATTCCTCCCATTTCCTTACACAATACTCAATCCATTCTTCAAATACATTCATTCTATGGGGAACTATTGCAATTGAATCCACCTATAATTGTGACATAAGCACTAGATTCTAGTGGAATTCAGTCTATGCTTGACCAGATAGGGTTAATGACTTTATAAAAATTTTGAGGCTAGCAACAAATTATTTCAACTCTTTTTTATTTTATTTATTCTTTTGTACCCTAGCAATAGTTGCATCCAAATTCATCTTCATTTCTTCTAACTTGTGTGTTCAAGATGAGTTCCCAACATTGATACTTGTTATCTTATACTCCTTAGGCATTATATTATGTCTAGTTTTATCAGCTACTGGGGTAGCTATATGGATTGTTCTTCCTCCATCTGAATTCTTCTGTATGACATGTTTCATTTTAGCTCTTTTCCTAGGCTTAGGATTCTCTACTTCTTGCATAAAAATTTTAAGATCTAGCAGCACTAATTCTACTTCCATTGGGGAAGTCAATTCTTTGATTAAGCAAATAGGTACATCTTCATCATGCTCTACCTTTGTGACATTCCTTTGTTCCTAGTTTCCATTCGATTCAGGAAATTCTTCTCTTACTTCTTCAACTTATATGTTACATCCTTTGAAATATAAATCTCTTCAATATTCTCTAGCATAGATTCTGGATTACTAGGATTTTACATTGTCTCTTCAGTTTTGAGACCTGTATTTTCTTGTCTAGCTAGGTGTTCAACATCAGCCTCTTGGATGTCTCTTTATATCCTATCACATTAGGATTTTCTTCATTTCCAACCTTATCACCTGAAACTCATGAAGGTTCTTAATTCTCAATTTCAATCTGGACTTCCTTTGATTTTTCAGAGACCTGTGGTTGCTTATTATCATTTTGATCATTCCCAAGCAAAGGATGTGAATCTAAGTTATCTTCAATAACCATTTCATCAATAGGGTTTTGTCTTGTATTCTCTCCTGTTTCCATTTCAAGAACATCAGGGTTTCCCACTTCTAAAGCATGCGTTCCTTGTATAAATTATTCTCCTTCAACATTTATAGGAATGGACCCTATGTCTATAATTTCTTCTACCATTGGTTGTACCATGGGTTTACCTTTATATTTCTTTTCTTTTAATTTTTCCCACATGGCATCCCACTTATCCATATGTTCCTCAATCTTGGCTTCATCATCCTTAAAAAATTCATCCAAAACCATAGGATATTTCGTAGTGCCTATTTTACAGTAGCCATATTAACTGAGGGGGGAGAAGTGAATAATGTTCCAACTCTTTGAGATGCAGAACTTGTTTGTGTACCAATATTTTCTATTACCCTTGCCTCTTCATCTACAATAGGTTTAGTCCTTGGTTTTTCTATGGAAGAAGATGCCACTTTTGGTTTTACTTTTGATTGAACTTTTCCTGACTCAACATCTTTTTTCTTACTAGATAGTTTTAGTGAAACTCCTTGGCTTGGAGCCTTAGTGGTTCTCTATTCAAATCGTATACCAGTAGCTACGTTACCAAATTTTCTATTCTTCTTACCAGGTTCCCCACACTCTAACTCAGTTTCATTTCTTTGTTTCTTTCTTTTATCTTGAGAGAATGTGTATTCAATTCATTTTTATCTTAAAACTTTACAAAAATCATTTATCAAAGGTTGAGTATTTAATATAACTGGTGCAGAGAATTCCTCAATTGATGTCATTTATTCACTTTTGTAATCCATGTCTGGGATAGGCTCATCATACACTATGTCTTCATTGTAAGCTTTACTCATCACTTCAACATCATCTTTCTCCAACTGATCTAGAATATCATGAGTCATGAGAATCCATCTAGATTCTAATGACAAGATTTCATTTTTTCTTTTTCTTACTCTATGCTCATCTTCACAATTTAGCCAATAATCTTTTAGGTGTTGGAAATTTGTATGATAACCAACTATGTTCTTGGAATTTTTTCCTTCTAGGTCATAATACATCCTTTGGAGTGGAAAGTATTCCAAACTATATGATTTTAATTATTCTTCACAAAAAATAGTTGTTTTGATTTCACTGCATTTATAATTTCCTATCACAATAGGAAATATGAAGGAATCATTTTTACAAGAATTGCTATAAAGAGCTTGAGATGGCTTTATCTTACAAATTCTAATAACACCATTTTATTTGTAAGGTACCTAGGAAGCATGAAAGGATGTCCATCAAACCCTTCCACTCTAATGTAAGAGAAAGTGGGAAAATAAATGTACCAGCCTCCAATCAGTCTGATGACACTTTGTGATTCCAAAGAAAATCTTTTAGCTTTATCGCCTTCCATTTTTTTGACTAGCTTCATGGAAAACACATCATTAATTCTATTGTAATGCTCCTTGTATCCATGGATAGTAATTTGGGGTAAATGAGAATATATTAAACTGTTTCCTATTTCTTTGCCAAGAGTACCAATATTTTTCAACCCTTGCTTACTTTCCCTTAAGGCAGATAAATAAATCATATATGATGACATATAAAAACTGTACAATAGAAAAAAGGAAACTTCCTTGATTTGGGGAATAATTGATGATAAATTGGACTTAATGAGGCCTTGATTTGATGTTGTGGGGTGTTTCTCACATCCACACTAGGTCTTGGAACCTTTCAAAATGCATTTAACAATGTCTTGTATAGGTGTTGTAAAGCATTGTAAAGGACTTTCACTCTTTTCTAGACCTAATGAACCCATTTAACCCTAATTCAACATTATAAAATGTATTTAAATACATATTCACATCAATCTAGAAGGCTTGCGAATTAAACTTAATGATAATCTAGTGTTGTAATGTGTTTTGCACATTCACATTGGATGTTGTGCCTTCCTAGGCTATGTGGACCTCATTTTAGTGTTGTAAAGTGTATTTAATCACACTTTCACATTGAATTTTGTGTTCCAAGCCCTAATTTACCTTGAAATCATCACTAATAGGCCTCTATAACCCCATATTATGCATCCTGAGGCAATATTTGATGAAATACCTGACATAGTCACTGTAAAAACCTTATTTTCTTACTTCCTAGCATCCTAGCTGTCAAACGGGCCCCACTGGGACTAATTCACCACTTGTAGTGAATGATTCCCTGCCAGGTTGGACTGATTTTCCCAAGGTTGCAAATGAGTCCCATTTGGGCCAATTTTGACCTTTGAGTAGGAAACAATTAGGTTTTAAGTTGAATTTTTCTTCATGTCGGCCTTGGGGATCAAATTTATGGGAAAAAAAGGTGAATTTCCTATAAAATAAAGTCTCTAAACCCTAATTTACATCTCTTAACTCAATCACACATCTCTTATCATTCATTCATCATCTATATTCTCTATCAAGTCAAGCAAGCTAGGGTTTCATCATTGCAAGTCACCAAGATAACTACTATAGACATTCAAGGTCAAATTCTTCATGTTTTGCTATAGAAATTCAAGATTAAGATTCATGGAAAGTTATTGAATCCATTATTTCATGCTTCATTACATTATTTCTCTATTTTGGTTTAATTACCTAAAAGGGGTTTGACCAAGGCAAACCCCCATGCCCTAACATGCAAAATTTCTCATTCTTGTCTTATATGTTTGTAGATTTAAACATCTTGGAGGATTTGAAATCATTAAAAACCAAGTTACAAATTTGTTCAAGTCATCTCTTCATTGATAAGGAAAGACATCAACAAAAAGTCACTTTCAGGCCTGAATCCAACAATGTCAAAAATTAGACAGTTGGAGAAGTAGAAAGTGTAGACCAAAGGCTCTTGTTTCCACCTTTGAATATTCATAAATTCAAAAGTGGACTCATTTTCCATGGGTGTAAAATGAGTCCCACTTCCAGGCTTGATTTTAGTTTCCTGCATTTTTTGACACCCTTTTTTCGAAATGGGCTCCAAAATAGCTTTACAAAACTGGGACTGATTCACCAGGAATGGAAAATGAATCCCACTAGGCCTAGAAATTAGGATTATCAGCATTCCAAATGCCATTTCTAGTCTCCATCATGTTTACAGGTGCACCTCTTTAGTTTCATCCAATTTTGTTGCAGTTTACGTTGATTTCTAGGTATTTTTGCATTACACAATGTGTTTTCAAACAATCTACACTTCATTGGTTTTGCATTAATAATCAATCCATTTTATCAATTAGCTGCATTTATATCATTTCATTTAGTCTTAATTCCATCATACATAATTTATTTTGAGTGAACCACCTAGATTTTTAGGTGTGGGATCTATCTCTTTCCTTTAGGTGAAAGAACCTAATTGAGCAAAAGAGACACAACATTCCTAACCTTAAAATATATGGTTCATTTTGGTGAACCTTCTTTTTGAATATTTTCTCGACTGATTTGGATTCCTTCATCATCATAGATCTAGCTTACATTTACCTTGCATTAGGGTTTGCATGATTCATTTGCATGCTAGGTGTTAAATTTTGCATTCATAAAAAGTGCATTTAGGTTGCATTGTTGGCATCTAAATTCATTTAATTTTTCTAAAATTCTATATTTTTAACTTAGGTCTACATTATAGCACTCATAAAATATCAAAATCACTCAAAATTTTCTAAAAATTCTGAAAAAAGTACATACTGGGACTCCTTTGCCACCTTGGGCGAATCAGTCCCTTTTCACCCCTAAAACTACCCTTTATAGAATTGAAAACCCTATTTTTCAACTTTTTTCTGGTGCCATTACCTAATTGTATTAGTTGGATAATTTTTTGTAACATGCATTTCATTACATCTAGCCTAAATTAACTCATTTCATGCATAGTTTGAATTTCAAATTTGCATTCTCATCTTGTTACATATCATAATCAGTCAATTGTCATCTTTAAAATATGAAAGATTGCATTCCTCTTTTGCATCTTTCCTTTTGGATAGTTACATTTCAAATTTTTAGAATAATCATTCCATCATTTTTTCATTACAATGTTCTATATTTATCATCTTTCATGTTTTATTTTTAGATCTTATTGCATGTTGGAAGAGAATTTTGTTAAATGCATATGAATATGAGGTCCTTTCCTCTCTCTTTTTTTTTTGTCATATATCCCTCTCCTAGTTTACCTTTTTTGGATGAGGTTAGTCTAGTGAAATAAACATTGGATAATCATAACAATCACATTTTTTCTTCTCCTATTATGTCTCACTCTTGTGAAGCAACTATTCTAGTGCTAGAAGAACCAATTGATTATAGTTTAGACAATCTAAGTTGTTTCTCTCCTCTTACCTCTCTTATTAGACATAACATTACCAAAGAAGAGAACATCACAATAAGTAATCATGACGATCACACAACACAACAAGAAGATGAGATCATACAAACATTTCTAGACATTACCTTACCTAGTCTCCATAATCATGATAATCCAACTTGTTATTCTCCTAATATCCCTCCTTGATGCAAAGAGGATAGGTTGGTGTTAGAAGATATATCTATTCAAGATCATGAGAATATATCCCCTCCCTTACCTAGTATACCTATCCTATGGGAATATCTATTTGGAAACGATAATGGTCCTTCTCTTGATGCCTCTCCCACTTGTGATGAAGCTACTTTGTGAATTTAAATGAACAACGTACAAGCTCTCCTAGTAGGGTAGATAATATGGAATAAGAGAATGACACCTTACAAAAAATGAACAATCAAATAGAGTCTTCCCCTAATCTCCCCATTATCAATAATCAAACACATTTCACCATTAATAACTCCCTTAGTTGCGATGAAGTTATTTTGGATGAACCAAACCTTAATTGTCAAAAAAATGTGGTTTGTTGTTCTCCTAAGAACTCTCCTTATAGGGAGGATACTATGATCCAAGACAAAGATAACAATGGCAATAATGATATTATGCCCTTCAAAGGAAATCCATACTCTCATTCACCAAGGGATGTTAATATTATTCAACCTCAACTCATCCTTTATCCCCTATTACAAAGAAAAAATCAACACAAACCTAAAGTCACCCTCTACCCACATCATAATAATGTGTTGCAGCAATTGAGTCATCATACCATTGCTCATATATATAATACTCAAAACAATCTATCACTACCACAACCAAACCCAACCTCTTTACCTTTTCCAGCTTCTATACTACCTAGTGCCCTTCGCTTAAGGGAGTATGATCTTGTTGAACAACTTAAGAGCACTCCCGCAAAGATCTCCCTTTTGGACCTTCTTCAAACTTCACCTACCTATCAGACTATGCTTCAAACGACCTTACAACAAGTTCCTATCCCTTCTAATGTGCAACTGTATTCATGACATGGTATTTATAATTCAAGGATTGAATGTTGACATTATTTTCCACCAAAGTGAACTCCCCTCTTTGGATGTGCAAAAAAAAAAAATGATCCTTTCATGATCATAGCACAATACAAACAAAAAGGGATAAAGATAACTCTTGTAGATACTAGTTCTACCCATAATGCATGTAGTGTAAGCCTTTTGGATAAACTTGGCATTGATCAATTGACCATTTGACCCAATTCTTTCTCTATTAAGGGATTTGACAATGTTGAAAATAAACCGATTGGGGCCATCATTATACATCTTATAGTTGGAGTGGCTACTTTGAATACACCAATTCATGTTATTCCTTATGAACTTTCATGTAATCTTATCTTAGGTAGACCATGGATTCATGTAATGAAAGGCGTGCCTTCCACTCTTCATTGAAAATTGAAATACATTTACAACAAAAAGTCTATACATTAGATGTTGATCCCAAGCCTTATAGTGTCTTACAACTTGAGAAAAAAAAATACCTTGAACATGTCAACATCAACTAGACAAGTGGAACCTGTGCACCAAAATGACAATGAACCAATTAAAAAAACACTCGAGGCTATTGGATGATGATTGGGGTTCCTTGGAATTTGAACATGAATTCATGGGCAATTACAAGATCATACACAAAGATTCACATAAGGGAAATGAGAAAACAAATGACCCTTCGAAAGCATGCAACTCAACAACTTTAGAAACAAATTACACAACCTTTTACAATGTTGATCACCAACCACCACCCAATACAAAAGCAATGAAAAAGCTTTATAGAAAAGGGTATGAGCTTATGAAACAACTTGGCTATAGTGGAAAAGAACGTGGTGCTAACGAACAAGGTATTCGCGACCCTATCGACCCTATCATGTAACAAACAACTCATGGTCTTGGTTATTGAAATTTGATAGAATTTTCCAAGCCTTTAGTTACCTTCAACACTCTCACATCACATTCTTCTTATTCAACCTTAACTGTAAATCATCCTAAACTAATCAACACTAGTGGTCCTCATCATTATCCTTTGCCAACAATCAAACAAACACCTACACCTTCACTTAATGTTAATGTCATCTTGCAAAACACTAATGACTTGAATTTGTTAGATTTTATACCCTCCTATAATGGAGAGAACAAAATCTCGCAATCTAAAGAGTCTTGCATAGATATGACAACTAATACTAAGCAAGGGGTATCTTTGTCACACACCACAAGACCACCTTCTACCATTGATCAAGAGGGTATCTTGTTGAAACTCCTCCAAGATACTTGATATCCCTTCCTCCAACAACTCAAAAGAAATGCTATTACAAAAATTTATTTTGTGTCTATCATAGAGTTCATGGTCATTCCACTAATGAATGTAAAGCTTTGAGTTGTAAAATCCAACATCTTAAGGAGTTTGGTATGCTTCCCCATGAGGGGTTACCTAATTCCTCTAATCGATACTGATTTTCACTTTAGCATGCATTTCATCAATCATTTTGGCTCACCCTTGTCCTACACTAAGTGAGGGCAAGGGGTTATATAGCATTGTTCTCATATGTCACTTGTAGTTACCTACTTTGGCTAGTCGTTAACCTTTCATGAATATATTAGAGTAGTCTTGGGATGTGGATGATGTGCCTTAAGTTGGCTCACATGTGACATACTACCTTTTCATGATGTATTTTATCAAAAACATATGACTTGGCATAGGACTTTCCAAGTAAGCAGTCATGTCCTCTTCTCCTACTTTAAAATAATTTCTCATAGTAATGGTGTTCACATCCGCTTTAAACTGGGGGCATACATCACCACTCAAATTTCATTGTGTGATTTTATTTTTCTTGCGATTTCCTCTCTTGGACACATTTGGCATAATGTTCCCTAAGATGAGACATTGCATGAACTAAGAAAAATCCCTTTGAACAAACCTTACACTATCTTGCATTAACAATGTATATGAGTGTCAAGCATACAAAGTTTTACTTACCTCATAGAGCTCGAAGACCATTTTTTTGGTGCCTTATTAATGTTATTAGGAGGTATAACTTTGATATGGTTGAGTGGGAAGCCCATTCCTAGGCACAACTTTCCCCATAGCCACCTATGTGTTTGCGTATGTTTCTAACCTTTTCGGCTTTCTCACCCAGTCGATAGCCAAGAGTTATGTTGCCCCAAAGTGAGTATACATTTTATTTTGGAAAAACAACCTAGATTTGATCCACAACCAACTGGACAAATGATCAAAGCTTGATCCATTTTTTAATTTTTGTCTTTCTCTTCTTCCTAGTTCTTTCCATTGCATGATTATACATCTTGATGATTTGATTTAAGATCTTGGATCCTGGGGGCTTGACCGCCTTCTTGATCTTTGTCATTATTTGTCATTTGCATCTATACACTCAAATATATCTTTAATGTCTACTTTAGTGTGAGTTTGAATCAAGTTCATCTTCTCACTAAAGTGGGGGCTAAATGTACCATAGAAAAAAGGAAACTTGCTTGATTTGGGGAATAATTGATGATAAATTGGACTTAATGAGGCCTTGATTTGGTGTTGTGAGGTGTTTTTCACATCCACACTAGTTCTTGAACCCTTTCAAATGCATTTAACGATGTCTTGTAAACCTATTGTAAAACATTGTAAAGGACTTTCATGCTTTTCTAAACTTAATGAACCCATTTCTCCCTAATTCAACAATATAAAATGTATTTAAATACATCTTCACATAAGTCTAGAAGGCTTTTGAATTAAACTTAATGATAATCTAGTGTTGTAATGTGTCTTGCACATTCACATTGGATGTTGTGCCTTCCTAGGCTGTGTGGACCTCATTTTAGTGTTGTAAAGTGTATTTAATCACACTTTCACATTGAATTATGTGGCCCAAGCCCTAATTAACCTTCACATAATCACTAATAGGCCCCTATAACCCCATATTGTGCATCTCGAGGTAATATTTGATGAAATACTTGACATAGTCACCATAAAAAAATGTTATTTTCTTACCTAATTAAGCAAAAAATTATTTGTGTGCAATCGATTATTTTTGCTATGACAAACTTAGAGAATAGGGGTATGTGCAGTATCATCATGGAAAAGAAAGGCTCTTAAGTGGTGAAAAAATTAGAAAATTCAGAGTTAGGAAACTTGACGTAAAAATTTGAATAAGTTATCTATATTATTTCAAAAATATGTAGCAATAGAATTTGTAGCAAATTGAATGTAGTTTCTAAACTACTAGGTTTATTTAAAAAAACAAAAAAATCTATTTGGTGAAAATTTAAAATTTCAATGTAGTAGTACTTAAATATTAGGGAAAAAATAAGTAGGTGTTTGTCTAACCACCCTAACCACAATAAAATAATAATATTTTTTTAGAAGATTTTAGATATAAGTAGAGGACTCAAGTCCCAATGTGATGCATATTTTTCTGTAATTTTTTCCTATGTAAATAATTAATTATGAATTTTTTATTACAAATTTTAAAAAATATAAAAACTCATATGTCTTACCACCTTAACTTGGTCAAAACTTCATGATTTTTTCATTAATCCTATAGTATACAAAGCATAGAATGTGATGCATGTTTCGGATTCCAAAAATGTGATATTGTTTGAAAGCTATAGATTTTTTTTAATCAGCCTATCAATCAAGACTTTAGTCCTAATTCAAATAGAAAATGAATAATAATTATTTATTAAATTCAAAGTAAAGAATAATTTATATTGGTGAAAATTTAAGAATCTCCTTTAAAAACCCTTTTCGTTTCATCAATTATGGGTTTAAAAAAAGTCATTAGCCACATACCCTACACATACCCATCATATCGCCACTTTTTGGCCCATCATGATCCTGGAAATACCCATAGAATTTATTTGCATTGAACTACATAATTTTACAATTCCATTTTAAGCCAACCAAGGATAGAGCCTTGCTGCCAATCAGGCATCTATAGCCCAGACAAGGTTATCTCCATAATTCCCCAAGACATAGCTCTACTGTCAGCCAAGCATCCATAGCCCTGGTAGAGATATTTGCATAGCCTAAAGAGTTGATTTATTTTCTTTTAATATTCATTTATTTTCTTTTTTTGATATTTCAATGATAACTCATTTCAACTTGCAAGCAATGAAGCCCACTATTAGGTTGGGAATTATACTGGTAGAAAAGGTAGCCTTTTTATTTTCCACTCAATGCAAATAAATGTTATCCAAAATTTTAGTAGAGTGATTCAAAATGTGTGTGTTTGTAGCTCAACATCGACCAAATGATTATGCTAATTAGAGTAAAAAGAATCGAACAATTCCCCAATTGTTTATAAGTAAAGAACTATTTCCAGTCAAAACATAGATCAAATTTCTAGAATTGACGTTCTATTACCGTGTTCACCTTCAAAAGTTGCCAATTGCTATAGATTATAATAACACAATACCTTTAAAAAGAAAACAAAAAAAATGAACCAAACGATTATTTACAAAGCAACAACAAAAGCTATATATACATATATATATATTCACAAAAAACTATTTACAACTATATGACTAGAAATAATACTTAAGAAACTTCCCATTGATAGGCAATGGAATGTATTCACTAGTGCAAGACTTCAGCCTATAGCTGCTATCACCAAAAATTTCAAAAACTTGATAAGGACCTATCCACAACTTGTCAAACTTACCATGCTCACCTATTTGTTCATGGGCTTTGTTCCAATATAGGACTAAGTCAGATATTCTAAAAGTTTTGAAACTAGCCCTTTTGTCAAACCAACATTTTACCAAAGATTGATGCCTAGCAAAATGATCTAGAGCTCCAATATGTTTTTCATCTAGATGCATTAATTGCAACAACCAAGCTTCAGTTTGATCATCTAATCCAATGTATTCCTTGGAAAATTTCCAAGTAGGGATTTTTAAATTTATTGGCAATATAGGATCCACCCCATCAACTAGGTGGTAAGGAGAATTTCCTAACACAAATTTCATTCTAGTACGGTCTACCCAAGGACAAATTTCAACTAATTTTTTAATTATATCCTGCAGATTTTTATTTGATGACTTTGCTAATCCATTTCCATGTGGATAATAGTCAGAGGAGAATTTTAGTGTTATACCATATTCAAATGCCTAATTGGAAAAAAATAATGAAGAAAAAGTAGGTCCATTATCACATACCAATGCATACGATACTCCAAACCTGGTAATAAGATTCTCTTCTAAGAATTTGATTACCACCTATGTAGTGCATTGTTTGCTAGGCTACGCTTCTATCCATTTGGTGTGATAATCTATAGCAGTCAATATAAGCCTATGACCTACAAATGATGGAGGATTGATAGTACCAATGAAATATAGTCCCCATTGTGGAAAAGGATGCATCTCCATCACTAGTTGTAATGGTTAAGCACTAAATCTTCCTTTGTCTACCATAGGTTGACAAGTATAGTAATGTTTCACATGTTCATATGTATCTTTAAAAATTGTTTGCCAGAAATAACTAGCTCTGAAAATGAGGTGTGCAATAGCAAAAGGTGCTCCATGAGTTGTTCCAAACTTGTCATGCAATTCCTGCACTACTTTGTTCACTTCTATTCTATTCAAACATCTCAAAATAAATTCCTTCATGATTTCTTTTAAATAGATCTCCTCCTTTGATCATATAACTTTGTGATTTTATCTTAAGAGGTTTTCTTTTATTTCTTTGCATATGATCGGGGCAAGTATGGCTGACTAGATAATGCCATATATCTGAATACCAATCTTCTTGATCTTTTACATCCAAAGTATACTATTGACTAGAGATTTGTGTATCTATTTCTACAATAAATTTGACCAAAGTCTATCCCTTAACCAATTTCATGGGTATGATTTCTAGATCAAACTCTTGCAAGATCGTGACCCATTTAGCTCTTTTTTCTCTGAGCTCACTTTGTGTTAACAACATTTTAACTGTAGAATCTAGAACAATAGCTTTGACTATACTCCTAAAGATGTAATGCCTAAATTTTCATACTGCTTTGACCAAAGCAAAAGCTTGTTTTTCAACATTTGCATATCTTAGCTCCACTTCTTTAAATGGAGCACTCATAAAAGAAACCAACTTTTTTTCTTTATCCCCACCCTTCTGTGTTAGTACTACCGAACAAGTATGAATAGAAGCAAAAGAGTAAATATAAAGAGGTTTAACATAATCGAGACTTACCAGTACTGGTACTTCCATAATTATATCTTTTATGTTTTTGAAGGCGAGCTTAGCTTTATTCGTCCACTCTATTTTTTCATCTTTCTTCAACATATAATTGAGTGGTTTTACTATTTCAACAAGTCTAGTAATAAATTTTTGAACAAAATTGAACATACCAAAATATCATTTCAATTCTTTTCTACTTCCCAAGGGTTGTAACTTGAGCAGTACACTCACTCTCTTTGGGTATATCAAAATACCTCTTTCAGAAATAATGTGTCCTAGCAGTTTACCTTCAGTCACCTTGAAAATACATTTTTTTAGGATTTGATGAAACTCCATAAGTTTTGCACTTTTTTAATATCACTCTAAGATCACAAACATGATCTCCTCTATTTTTTGAAAATACTGTGAGGTTTTCCATGTAAATGATAATACATTGGCCTGTCAACTCTTGAAAAGCATAATCCATAGCTCTTTGAAATGTAGCTCTGACATTTATCAATCCAAATGGTATCCTTCTGTAAGTGAAAGTTCCCCACTTCATGGTGAATATTGTCTTCATCTAATCTTATTTAACTACCATTACTTGATTATATCCAAAGAATCCATCCAAAAAGGACATCATCTACGAACCATTTACTATTTGTAGCACTTATTCTAGTTAAGGTAGTGGATAACTATCTTTCTCAGATGCCTTATTAAGATTTTGGAAATCTACGCACAACTGTATACATCTCCATTCTCCTTCCTAATGGGTACCAAATTGTCCACCCAATTAGAATGTCTTATATGAAAACTTATTCTAGCTGATAAAATCTTTTGGACTTCCTTTTGAATTAGTGGTTCTAAGAGTGCATTTACTAGACGTTGTTTCTGTCAGAAAAGCTTTGCATCATACTTTAGTGGTATTGCATGTGTGATCATGGAAGCATTGTAGGTTTTTAAATCTTCATATGTCCATGGTATAACCTTCCAATAATCTCAGAGTTCTTGAGCAATGTTTCTCTTCCCTTCCTCAATATAGACCTTTTCTATAAGCACATTCTTAGGAACTTCTTTAGTATGTAAATTGTATAACTCAAATTTTCCTCCATCACTTTGAGGAAAATATTTTTGTCTAACTATTTGATCAATGTCGAACAATCATTCCAACTCAATTATCCCTTTCAAAATATTATTATCTTTAGCTTGAGCTAATTCTTCATCTTGAATCTCGCCATTAGGGCTGTCTATTTCTTCAATTATTTGTGCTTCAAAAATACTAGAGTTAGTGATGAATTCCAATATATGTCAATCATCTTCGAACACCTACAAATTTGTAACATTATGAGGAACCAAAGGTAACTATACCATCTCAACTATAAATCTCCTCAAATCTATGGCATCTAAAGGCTCTAAAGCACTGGAAGCAGTAGAAAATGAATCAACTCTATGATTAAATCTTCTTGGAATGTGAGTAATGTTGAATGCATCAAAATATTCTATCAAATCCCATACTCTATATTGGTAATTAGACAATCGCTTGTAGTAGCAAATATACTATTTTTGAACTTGCTTAACTACTAATCCAGAATCACCAAACACTTTAAGAATTTTTACTTTCTTCTTGATTACAAGGATCAATCCATGTATAAGGGCTTCATATTCTACCATGTTGTTATTACACTAAAATTGTAATCAATAAGCAACAAGAAAATATTTACCTTGCGGGTTGATGAGTTCAACTCCAATTCCAATTCCTTGTTTTGATTTGGATCCATAAAACTTAAGAGTTGAGGCTTGATCATTCATAACTTGAAACTTACCATTCTTAGGTATCGTCGAATTAGCCTTTTCAGTATGTGTAGCTTGAATTATGTCTCCATTCATTGTTGGTTTAGACCTTTTGATCTTGTCATGATCTAGACAACACTGTTTTTCAATTTTGTGAATTATTTCCAAGCACATCATGCAAGTGTCTTCTGAATGTGCAGAATTGTGAAACCTGTACCAATCCTGCAATGAGAAATTTTTTAGTGAAACTTCAATTTTACCACTCTTTCGAGCTTCTATAAAAATATTCTTTCAAAATTTATCATAATGACTTTTTTTTCTTCAGAAGAATCACAATTTGATTCGATTAAAACATATGTTCTAGGAGTTATCTAATTATGTTTTTCAACAGTGCGTGTAAATACTTCTATTTTAACTCCTGGTCCTACACCAATGTATATAACTTCATTCTTTTGATCGTAATCAATGATCATGTATTTCATATGTGGTTCTCTCTCAATTCTAATTTGATTAGGAACTCATTTCCATGGTAACCACATATATGAAAATTTGTAGCCATATATCCATTCAAGTTTTCTCACCAATCCCTACTCAGTAACATACTGTAAGTATCGAGTATCTCAATGACTTGAATGTCTATGTAATATTGAATCTTGGGATCAAATGCTAGTTGCATATGAATATTAGTTAACTCCCTAACTACATTTACTTTAGTTTTGTCAAGTTGAGTGACTTTCTTTAAAGAATTTTTTGGAGTTAACCCTAGAATTTGAAATATAGACAAAGGCATCATGTTAGTAGATGCTCTAGAGTCTACTAAAAATTTATGAATATTTTTACCAAATATTCTCAGTGTGAGTAGAAATGGAAGGGATTCTAGTTTTCCTTTCTAAAAGGCTACTTGTGCATCCACCATGGGAACAATGTTCTTATATTTTGTCTTAATGTAATTATCTTTCACCTGAGACTCTAAATTTGCTTGACTTTGGAAGGTCTTCTAAAGTATTTAAGAATTTTTTCCTGATGATAGGTGTTTTGAGTAATTCTAATAAAGAAAGGTTGATTTTTACATTTTTTATTTCTTCCACTAAATAATTAGTCAAATTTTTTTATCAATGAAATCTGCCTTTTCACTTCATGAAACATTTGATGAATTATAATGAGAGGTTACCTTAGGTAATCCTAGGGTATTTCTTGATTTATCATCAAGTGGAGTACTGAAGTTGTCAGATGGAATTGACGTAGGCAATGGCCATTGAATTTACTTCCACCGTTGGTGTTACTTCTTAGGTTGTAATTATGTCCTTTCTGATATTGTTGAAAAGCATGAATTTCAACAATTTCTTCTAGAGATTCATTTTCACCTTGATAAGGAAATGTATATGTTTCTAAATTCATGGTTGAACTATCTCCTTCACATTCATAAGCATGACTTGTGATAATAGTAGGTGGTTTGACACGTTCATAACTTTCAAGAACCAAAAAATAATTACATCCTACTAGAACCAATTTATTTCCCTTGGGAGGATGAGAGTCACACTGTTCATTGTGATGTGTAGTAGCTAGAAAAATGTCTAAAGCAATTTTAAACTATGAACAGTCTACTTTAGCATGAGCATTTGTATTATGAATTCTATACCAATTATTCATCACAAGATCAACTAAATTTGCCTTTGATGTGGATCTATCATTAGAAGGATTAACATTATCTAAATTCATGGATATCCCTCCATTTTTTGGTCATGTGTTCCAAGATCTAGGTGGTCTAGGAGCATTATACACTTGATTTTTCAAATTTTGGTTGTTATTTTAAGCATAAAAGTTTTTATTTCTTAACTACATAACCTTTATGGTAAGCCTTTTGAGTTGAGCTATAATTTCTCTAATTTATTCCTTATCATCAAAATTTTTAACATTCTAGTTTTCCTGAGTTGGTGAGAAGAAATATTTTCCATTAGGATAGAACTCTATAATAGCTAGACTAGGGTGAGGGACTAAAGCTTGACTATTTCCCAGTTGAAATAAAGTATTCTGAGGAAATGTCCTATTTTGGACCATTGAAGGAAAAGTATTAGGATTCATAGGATGATTTAAAGGGACTCCATTCACATTTGGAACAAGATAATTATTCAGTCCATTTCCACCATTTGCAAATGATCCAGCGTTTCATTTCTAAATTTACACTTATAGCTTCAACATAAGCTTCAGGTAAAGTAGGAAGAGGATTTTCCCTTCACTTTACAAACATAGTAGTTAAAGGATCTACAACTGTATAATAAACTGCAATAGTAGACAAATTATCCACCACATGAGGTGCATGTAACCTAGAATAAGGATTTTGGAACTTTTCATTAAAAGTAGTTATAGGTTCTCCTTCAAATGTCTCGATTTGAGCAAATTGATGATAAAACACAACAAGGTCAATTGGTGTTCTAAATCTAGCCAAAAAAATTCTTTCCATATCCTCCCATGATCTAATTGAGTTACGAGGTAGGTTGATATACCACTGGTAAAGTTCATCGCTTAAGGTATATGGGAACAACCTACATACAATATCTTCATGTTGAATCCTAGCTCTAAAACATGTATCCTTGAAGTTACTAATATGTTCTTCTGCATCTTTCTGAATGTAATATTTAGGACACAACTTATCAATATTTTTTGGTAAATTATTGTACATGAAAAATATAATCATTGACTCTACATTGAAGAAAGCCATCACTATGGGAGGTGGTGGTGTTACAACAACATTCATATTTTTCAAACTTGCACTTACACTTCCTAACTTTTGAGGTATAGATGACGTTTGAACACTAAGCTTGAATAAAGTCACATGAGAATCACCAAACCAAGATCTAGTGACTCTATGAAAATCCAATTTCAGACCTAATGAAACCAAAAGAACAAAAATGATACCCTCCTCCTAGCACTAGTTTCTGTTGATGATGATGTCACTTGCAACAATAGTGTAGATAAAATCCTAGTAGGAAAACCATGAAGAACCTATCTTTACTTGAAAGACTTAACCAGGTCAACCTAAGGGGTGGTCTGTGTTATAGGAAAAGGTTGACTTAGTTTAATCCCAAGGCTTCGATAGTTAGGTCTTGACCATACTAGGCTCACTTCAAGGTATGATGTGATATTGTTGTTAATCTCAAGGGTTCTATGGTTAATTGGAATTTCATTCAGAATCATAAGCATGCAGTACCAGGTTTTAGTTCAATCATAAAATAATATCATGAAATCAAAATATTCACAATAATATTTCAAGAACATCAACAATTTTGCTATCACTTAAGTAGATTTAGCTTTAAGCATTCAAAAATTTCATAGAAAATAAAATATTTTCAATAAATTTCCATCCATTCATCAATTTTTTGAAACATTTTCAAGAATTTAAACTTCTAATATAAAATAAAGCATAAAAATACTGAAAATTAAAATTTCTCCTAGTTATTCTTCACGCATGCCCCAAGAGTTAATAAAATAAAAGCAAATCACTTTATACTTTACTAGATTGCTTCACAACTACATATAAAATGGTGCACAATTTTAAAGAAGGGAGTATTAGTTTGTACATCGAGTAGGTTCTACATGCACCCTTAAATGACGCAACGCACAATATTGTTTGGTTGAACTAACAAAACCAGCTACAAAAATACATGAGATAGGTAGCTATCAAATTGGCTTCAATATTGATTAAATTCTATGTGCATACAAGTTTTTAGTCTGGAATGATTTAGAAAATACGAAAAAAGAACAAAACTTAGAGAAGTTTTGGTTGTTCTGACATCCACAAATTTTGAACATAAAATAAAAGTAAAGCAATAAATGACATTTTATAGGAACAATACCTCAAGAGTTAAAACTTAAATTTTATCAAGAGAATCAAAAATAGCAAATCAAAATGTAGCATGTGGCACTCACCAACTATCATCAAAATCTTCTAGATGATGTCAAAGCTTTGACTTCTTTAGCAGCATCACTTTTCACTTTCAAACTCCGGTGCACAATACTCCACATAGAACAAGGTTATCAGAATCCTTTAAAATACTAAATAGGGAACATCCACTGGGACTAGGAATAACCTGCAAAAAATAAATTTCAACAAAACATTTCTATGACACCTCCGATATCCGATATCTGGTACTTCCTTCTATCACTTAGGGCTCGAGTTTTGGGATCCTTTCTTCACTTTTCTTCTATTCATATTCTTGGAAAGAATTCAATATTTGGTGCATATGCTCTTTTTAAATTCCATGTATTACCTTCCAACTAAACTTGAGCCTAGTGTATTCCTTTGATATTTGGAGTATACTGGCATTCCTTTAAACTTTCTCTATTTCATATCTGACTATAGTGTTTCTACAATGTATGATCTCATCAATGACTTCCTAGGTTAACAACTGAATAGGTTCTTTATTTATTCTCTCAATCCATTCCTTGAAAGGTTTTTCTTCTTTACCCTCCTATCCTAGTGACAAGTGATCACAATCTTGACGTGCAAAAGCTTCAATAAAATCTTGATCTCTGTCAAGCAACTTACCAAATTTCTCAGTGACCTTTTCAAATCCTTCTATACATTGTGTTAATGTGTCACCTTCACATTTCAACCATTTCTTCCATGTTAAATTAGGAAATGGAACTTCTTGTTCTAAAATTATATTTTCTCTTTTCAATTGTTGGAATTCCACTTGCATGAGAGTCTCTACATTCTACCTTTCAGCATCAAGTTGTTCATGGAAAAACTTGCATTATCCTTCAAATCTTCTAGATTTCTCAAACCAATAGCATGCTTCCCTATATTTCCCAATTGCATCTATAATAAATTCTTCCCCTTACCTTACCGAATACTCAATCCATTCTTCAAATAAATTCATTCTATGGAAAATTTCTACAATTGCATCCACATGTTCTTGTGACTTAAGCATTGGATTCTAGGGAAATTCCATCTATGCTTGATGAGATAGGGTTAATGAATTTATAAAATTTTCTAGGCTAACAACCCATTCTTTCAACTCTCTCTTCTTATGTTTATTCTTTTGTACCCTGGCAACAATTGCATCCAAATTCATGCTCATTTCTTCTAACTCTTGTGTCCACGATGAGTGTCCAACATTGATACTTGTCATCTTATACTCCTTAGATGTTATCTCATGTCTATTTTTATCAACTACTGGGTAGCTATATGGATATTTTTTCCTCCATCTACATTATTTTGTGTGACATGTATTATTTTATCTCTTTTCCTAGGCTTAGGAGTCTCTACTTCTTGCATTAAACTTTTTTTGTGCCCTTAGCACACATGCCCCGTTCAGAACGGGGACCCTCTTTTCTTTCACCTTGTCGGGTCATTTTTTCACAGTCTCATTTTGCGTGCCCCTATTTTCAGTGTCCTAAGTGGTCAACATGTATCCAAAGTATCATCTTAAGCTGACCATGTTTCACACAGTCCAATTTGGCTAAGTCCTAGTGCCTTGCGAAGTCTCCTTAGCAGTTTGCTCCTGCCAACAACCTTGGGGCCGGTCGGATCTGCCCCGTCGGGTTTCCCTGGCCGGGTTTCCTCCTTGTATTTGCCATTCCCAACTGTAGAAGGCTTTCACCTTCCTGGACTCCATAGCCCGGCACCCTCTTTGCCGCCAGTTTAACTTACGCAAAATTTAGACCGCCTTTCCTCCTACCGAGTCAAACCCTCCAGACTTCCGTGTCCAGAACTTTGTGATGATTTCGCCATTTGAAATAGTGAACCGATGCCGACTCCCCACCATCTAGGCCTTGAGTTCCCCTTTTCCACTGGTGGTTTTCAAACAGAATTTTTAAGCGATCGTCGCCTCGCGTCTTTCCAGCCCCCAGACCCTGGACCTCCCACTATCGTCCGAGAATTTAAATCCACCAACACACCTGCCAGCCATACCTGCATTAAATGAGAGCATTAATTGTTATTGAGGGTATAAATAAAGGGGCCAACCTGTCATTTTCATTTGTCAAGTTTTCCAGAAGAGATCAAAGTGCTTTCCAGAGGAGATTGGTGCACCTGTCACTCACCACCCTCGCGTCTGAGATCATCATTTGGCCACCCTTAGTGGATTTCACGTCTTCTCTCATTGGACTCTTGAGGTAGGTTTTCCATTCACTCTCCCGAGGGGTTTTTTATAATTTTAACATCTAAACTGATGAATAACATGGGTTAAAAATGCTTTAATTAGCTAAAGCATGATAAAATGCACAAAACCCATATTTTGGAATTTTCAAAAAACCTCCAAAATGCCCTCTTAGTTTGATCTGGAACTCGGCCTTGTCGCAACCATTTTTTTCCCAAGGGCGTTTACATCTCCCGGACCTGGGTCTTCCTTCTGCCGCTAGTGAAACCTTAGAAAACACAACTTTTTGCAAATGGTTGCACCCTGTTTTGGGCCCGCTAATCTGAACCTCCATCGTCTGATCGCCATGACTGCAAACTTCAAATGATGAAAATTGACCTTTGTTTTGGATTCTCAGGCTCGAACCCCCATACTTTCATGTCTGGAACTCCGCCAAGCTCCCATCATTCCCAGACAACAGAATGAACCCATCTTCCTGAGATCCGGGTACCACCTTGCCTCTCGTCGTCTGGTGTTAAACTCCCAAATGAACCGATCTGTCATCTAACCGGGTCCTGCTCCGCAGACTTCTGTCGCCACTTCACCATTTCAAATGGAAATTCATTAGCGACCTTTCACCTCCCGGGCCCCGGGCCCTCATTCGTCGGGAGAAACAAACAACATTGAACTTTGACATCCATACCCTCATCGCGCTCCGCCATCTAGGATTTTGTCCCGCCTTCACTGGTTCAAAAGGGAAAAACATGCCCACCTATCCAACCTCTGGGCTTCGCCCTCCTGTTTTCCAAACAAAAACTTAACGAAGAAAATCTGACGTCCAAGATGGATGTTGGGTCTAGTGCTTTGGGAAGCTCCCTCTGAGTTTTCGTACCTAGTTCTCTGTTCCAAAGGGCGAACCAGGGGCAACCTTCCGCCCCTTCAAGCCCGAACTACCTATCGGCCTTTAGCCTTACGGATCTTGAACCCTGGAGTTCTAATCGTGGAACTCCGTTTCTCCTAGGCCATTGGAGACATCAAATTCTAGACAACTTTCTGAGCCTGAACCTGTGGGAGCCCCACAAGTGACCTAAATGACCTCAAATTTGAAAACTAATGCCTACCCATGTGCTCCAATTTGGACCTCTTTAACATGAGCCTTTCAAACCATCGAAATGTGAAGATGAGAGAAACCACCCAAATCACTTCAACATGTTTTCCCTTTCAAAACAACATTCCTACTAGGGAATTCCATCCCTCTAGACACGGGCTATCTAAAATCCCTTAAAAGTAACTAACGACATCTAAAAGGAAAATGTTTAACTTCATTAACCACATGATGTTTAATAAGATTTAGTCCATAGGATTTTGACTAATGCTAATGCTTTTATAAATTGTTGTACTCATCATGTCCATGCTTGCAGGATATATGGAATCGGGTGTAGGACCCTCGGGGGTATTGCAGAGAGAGACAAAGGAAAGAAATCAGGCAAGACTCCTCGTGGGAAGGAGGGTAAAGACCAAATGAATTTCTAGTTCCAGGGTGAACCTCTATGTTTGAAAATCATCACAGACTGGAAAGAAATCACAAACACCAATATCGGCCATGTCGATATTGATGAATTCAAATGAAGGGTCAGAATTCACTCAAAGACTGACAATGCCAGATTGATCAGGCAGAGTGGAATCATAAAAGATGTAGGATTCCCCCCATCTCTCATTGCCCCTAAACTATTCATGGCTTGTTGGCAAGCCTACCAGCCCAAGACAAGGACCATCGTTGATAGAGATGGGAATATTCTCGCTGACATGTCAGCCGAGGGAATCACAAAAACTTGGGATGAGGACCTGATGAGTTGCAAAAGGTTGATAAACTAATTTTGGCTCAAGGAGAAAAGACACAGTGCTGCAAAGGTCCCTCAGGAACTCTTTTGAAGCGATTTTCATGAAGATTACCATGACCTAGTCACCATGTTGAGACGGGTAATGGGCCTTCCTTTTGCTATGTTTTTTCAAGAATGGATGGTGTACTTTGTTGAGAAAATCCTCTATGGACATGAGGATGTCACCACGAAAGACTCATTCTACTAGGGAGGCATAATTAGAAACTACTTCCATGAGCAGTTTATGAACGTGAAAAAGAGCTCAAAATTCTACATGACCTCTTATTTGGTTTATTCACTGGTGGAGCAAAGGCAGTATAGTAGACTATTTGTGGCGCCTGAAGAGGAGCCAGGATGGAAGATGAAAGCCTATGACTGATATCCCCAGCTCCAATTCAAAAACTTTAACTAGTACTATAGGGTGAATGATGCCTTTATTGGTCACATTATCCGGTTGCTAGGAGGGGATTTTGAGAGGAGGGTCTCTCATAGTGCGCGGGAATTCCTAAAGCAGTACACTTTCATGTTCCTACAATTTCCCAAATTCACTCACATTCGCACCTAGGGTTTCACTGAAAGACCGAACAAGCTTCCCCAGTACCCAAATGACTAGATTATACTATTAGAACTCTCCTGACAGCTGCAGCATGTGCACACCATCCTCAATGGAAAGCATTTTGCAGGGATCTCTTATCCCTTGACCTTCATTCATCGCATGTATAAATTGCAAACTTCCCAGTTTGTTGGGAACTCAAAAAAGGAATTGGAAAAGTACCACTTCCGACTACACACTGCTCGCCCACGGGTGGATCCATATGGACATGTGAGAAAAGTGTTGGGACCAAAGTATACCCACTTGTATCATGTTGAGGATTTATGGGAAAACTGCCAGGATGACAAAGAGGTGCATGCAAGGCACTACATGAGAATGACTGCATACTTCATAAGAAGGGTACAATTGTTCCCTATACCAGATTAAGTCGAGGAAGATGAAAGCATAGTTATGGATCCGAGGTATAACGCAGTCTCCAACTTACCATTGCCCGCAACTGATTGGCATGAATAGGAGGTTGATGACCTCAACATCATAACCAAGCCCATCATGGCTCAAACTGAAGAATGGGTTAAAAGACAAGTGGCCCAACTAAAACAACAAGGAGTGGTCCTAACATATGAAGTGCTGAAGAGTGAACCCAGTACCATCGAAGATGTCACCGCCACAAATTCAACGGGCGGGACATCCAAATCTCCTCCACTCACCAGGTCAAAAAAGAGGAAAGGGACCGAAATGGAGCAATCCTTAGACCCCAAGGTGTACACCAGAAAGGATTCATGGGGCTCACCTTCCAAGAGGCCCAGGAAAATGGGAAGTGTTGCAGAACAACCTGCAATTTAGGAAGGTGAGGAAGCTAGAAGGGATCAGCCAGAACTTCTTCTGGCTCCCCCCGTTTCTACCACCTTGGCATCTATCTCCCAAGCAATGATCACCACATCCCCTCTAGTAGTGGATATCTCAGTCCATCTCACACATTCCCCCCTAACCAGGTCCATAATAGTGGTTTACTCTTCCTCCGCTATGACTACTCCACCTTCCTCTGTTGCCATTTCACCTACTACATCCCTCCCATCGGCAACAGCGACAACATCAATGCTCGTACTGGCATTACCGGATGTTTTCTCACGGCATATGAAAAATATCCCCTCTAAGCTCTCCCAGATCTTCATGGACCCCACCATTCAGACTGCCTTAGCACAGGTCCTCGCCACTGTCATGCTCTCAAAACCTCCCATGGGACCACCAACAATGGAGGCCACAATGTAAATTTCCAAGGAGTGGGAGAGATGGGAGAAAGAAGCCTTGAAAGCAATTGAAGAGGAGGCTGACGAGTACTATGAACACCTAGATTATGAAAACTGACGAATTGATAGGGTGGCCTATGAAGAGGAGGGTATGGGCTCTTCCAAGAGCAAAGATGAGGAGGAGGAGGTCAGTGGTAAAGTAATTGTACAAAATTTTGATAATGATCTTGAAGAAGAAATGGCTAGGTAGCTGAGACATGATGAGGAAGAAATAAAAAGGTCACCTCCCAGAGAAGAGCAAGAGGGCGACAGGATAGCGAAAGACATAGAAATCCTTGCAAGGGAAAAATAGTTGGAGATTGTGTCACTCCCTTGGAAGGAAGGAGACATTGAGGGAGACCAGCCCGAGGAATACATGCAAAAGGACGAACAAATTGAAGAAATAAAGGAAAAGGAAGTTGAGATAAAGGGCAGTCCCTGAGAGAGATCGACTACTAGGCCTCTTCTCAAACACCTCACATTCACCCAGGACTCCAATGAAGAAGAGGGAGACAACACCAAAATGAAAGAAAGGATTACCATTGGCGAACAAATGGAGGTCCGAATAGGGGAAGGTGAGGGTGATCGAGAGTCACTAAAAAGAAAGTCTACCATGCCCGAATGGCTGGAGAAGTAGCTTGAGAAGAAAACTCCTGCACCAAAGGACCCAAGAGTGAGGCTAGAGGCTATCCTATCCTGAGCACAAATCTCAACCAGGAAGGAGAAGAAGGCTAAAGTTAGATCCAAGGTAACAATGGATGCCTCTGGGTCCCAAGTGGTATAGATAGAAACACTGGTGGTAGGCCAGGAGGGTGCAAGCTATAAAATTTTCATCATTAACTTGGGAATTGCTACCTGAGAGCAGAAGGTGGAACATCTTGAAGAGTCAGTGGCTACAGTGGTGCACCTGATATGATAGGACAAGGTCTCAAAGGATGAGCTTAAAGCACAAGTGGCTGCCTTGATAGATTACATCCAACAATGGTCTTCAGTGGATGACATGCCTACCACATCCGCGACTCCACCCCAAAATGTTTTCCAAAGAAAAAATTGACAAATTAGAGAAGAGAAAGAACTTGGACAAGACTACAAAGAGCTGGTTCTGACAAGTCCTGTATGTTGGGAACATGGTTATCGATCGAGCTGTTCGGACAGCCAACAAGTTCTTGGATCTACAACAATCTCTAGAGGGCATGAAGAAGCTCTGCGCTGACTTCCCTGCAACATATGATTCCACCTATCCGAAGATTGAGGCCATCCTTCGGTTACCAAAGGCCACATGGGAAAAGGAGCTTGCATTTAAAAGAGATGACCACTGGTTGGTGGACGTGTGGAGATGGGATTTCGATTACAGAAGGGAAAAGTTGGAACAAATAATGGATAAAGTGGATCCAGACATCGAATGGGTCAAGGAAATTAGGGCAGACTGCGCTCGATATCTAAAGCTGATGACGGAGTATGACATGCCCGTGGTGCAGATGGATTCATAAAAAATAAAGGCTTATTTTCAGAAGAGGATGGAGGACGGGATGTCCAATGAAATAACCATGGATTTCATGAGTTTTTCCATCTGCGCCTTCACCCAGTCTGAGTTGTTCCGGGATCAGGCTACAAAGTATGATGAAGACTGGAAGAAGCTTGAGGACAACTCAAAAGAGTGGAGTTATAAGATGTTGTGGTCTGAGATAATAGAAGTTGACAAACTCCAGCCGGTGATTCTAAAATTCATGGAATATGCAACTTTGAAGAAGCAAGAAGGAAACCCTATTATTAGTAAAGAGCTCCTGAAGGAATAGCTACAACAGAAAGAGCAGTCAACAAAAGACAAAATGCTACAGTGTTGTCACTAGAGGACATGTAATAGGGAAAAAACAAGAATGTAATTTTAAATTGTAATATATTTGGGGGTAGGTGAAACCCTATTTTGTAGTAAATCTTGGCCACACAATGAAAATAAATCTTTTCCATTCATTTGGATTTTTGAACACTATAAATAGGGGGTCTCCTCTCATTTTCAAAGGAAGTTGAGTTGTTGTAAAGACATGCTGCTGAAATTTATAATGAAAATATATTGACTTGGTGTATTTTTTGATTTCTCCACATGTTTCATGGTTCAATCTCCATTGTTAAATGCTTTTTTTATATTTACATAGCTGTTTTAAGTTAGATTTAAACCACTTAGATAAATTTTAGTAATACTGTTATGTAGTTATGAAAGTTGTTGTTGCATAGATGCCTTCCTAGCCCACACTTTTTGTTGTTTGTTGATCGTAGATGGCTATGTAAAGTTAGTCTGGGCTTGAATTCAAAGTTGCTTCACATATTTATCTTTTTTCATGCATGCATATGGTGAATGAACGGTAAAATATCCATAGGCTTTAGAAGCTAGCACAAATTTCATGAGACTGTGATATTTCTGGTTAAGTGAAATTCCATTTGAAGGAAGTTGTACGCAACAAGAATTCCATGATCACTGTTCATAGTTAGTTGTAGATCCAGGAACCTTCTCTCCTCCCTTCTCTTTTTCCCTTTTTTTTATGAAACAGTCCATGCCAAGGTTCATTGCACATTGTAAAGCCAAACTTAAAGAAAACATTGAAGTTTTACATTGTTGTTTGAACCTACAACAAATGGCACTGTAACACCCACTTTAGAAACTTCAAAATTTAAGATCCATTCCGCATCCAGCTACATAAGTCTACCCCATGATTACCAAAAAAATCACATCAAATATCAACTGAGGAATTCCATACAAGTCATGACTTGACACCGGAGAGACCTTGAGGAAATCTTTAGCAACTTTCCCATTGGAAGTTTCCTTTCAAGAGAGGTGATGTACCTATGCATCACCTATGTTGAGAAAGTGTACAAAACACCCATCAACAACTTTGAAGATCCAAAGGCACTAATCTACTTCCATTGGGGAAGTCAATTCTCTGATTAACCAATTAGGTGCATCTTTATCATGCTCTACCTTTGTAACATTCCTTTTTTCTTGGTTTCCAATTGATTCAAGAACTTCTCTTATTTCTTCAAATTTTTCTATTACATCCTTTGAAATATGAATCTCTTCAATATTGTCTGGCATAGATTCTGGATTATTAGGATTTGACATTGTCTCTTGAGTTTTGAGACCTATAGTTTCCTATCTAGCCAGGTGTTCAACATCAGCTTCTTGGACGTCACTTTCTTTATATCCTTTCACATTAGGATTTTCTTCATTTCCAACCTTATCACCTGAAATTTGTGAAGGTTCTTCATTCTCAATTTGAAACTAGCCTTCTTTTGATTTTTCAAAGACCTACAATTGCTTATTATCATTTTGATCATTCCCAAGCGAAGGTTGGGAATCTCAGGTATCTCCAATAACAATTTCATCAATAGGATTCTATAATGCAATCTCCCTTGTTTCCATTTCAAAACCACCATGATTTCTCACTTCTAAAACAAGTGTTCCTTATATGAATTCTTCTTCAACATTTATAGGAATGGACCCTATGCCTAGAATTTCTTGTACCATCAGCAATACTATTGGTTTATCTTTAGACTTATTTTCTTTTACTTTTTCGCACATGGCACCCCACTTATCCATATGTTCCTTAATCTTGGCTTCATTAGCCTCTAAAACTTCATCCAAAACCATAAGATTCATCCTAGTTCCTATTTTAACTAGCCATATTAACTAAGGGAGGGGAGTGAATAATGTTATAGCTCTTTGAGATGCAGACCTTGTCCATGTACTAGTATTTTCTATTACCCCTACCTCTTCATAAGTAGTAGGTATTTTCCTTGGTTTTGTTGTGGAAGAAGATGCCACTTTTGGTTTTACTTTTGATTTAACTTTCCTTGACTCGGCATCTTTTTGCTTACTAGTTGGTTTTAGTGAAACTCCTTGGCTTGGAGCCTCAGGGGTTATCTCTTCAATTTGCATACTAGTAGCTGCCTTACCAGCTTTTCTTTTCTTCTTAGCAGGTTCCCCACACTCAAACTCATTTTCATTTCTTTTTAACTTCTTTTATTTTGAGATAATTTGAGTTCAATTATGTTTTCTCTTAAAACTTTACAAAAAAAAATTATCCAATGTTAAGTATTTAATATAAGGGCATGTGCAAGATCATCATGGAAAAAATAGGCCCTTAAGTGGCAAAAAATTCAGAAAAATCAAAGTTAGGAAACTTGACATAAAAATTTGAATAAGTTATCTATATTATTTCAAAAATATGTAAGAATAGAATCTGTAGAAAATTGAATGTAGTTCGTAAACTACTAGGTTTATGTTTAAAAAATAAAAATCTATTTGGTGAAAATTTGAAATTTCAATGCAATAGTACTTAAATTTCTAGGAAAAAAAAGAAGTAGGTGTCTATCTAACCACCCAAACCACAATAAAATGATAATATTTTTTTGTAAGATTTTAGATATAAGTAGAGGACTCATCCCGCTGTGATGCATAATTTTTTGTAATTTTTTTCCAAGTAAATAATTAATTATGATTTTTTTATTACAACTTTTAAAAAATACAAAAACTCATATGTCTGACCACCTTAACTTGGTCAAAACTTCATGAAATTCATTTCTTTTTTTTTAATCCTATATTATACAAAACATAGAATGTGATGCATGTTTCAGATTCAAAAAATGTGACACCGTTTGAAAGTTATATATGTTTTTCAGTCAACCTATCAATTAGGACTTTAGTCATAATTCAAATAGAAAATGAATAATAATTATTTATAAAATTCAAAGTAAGGCATAATTTATATTCGTGGAAAGTTGAGAATCTCCTTTAAAAACCCTTTTTGTTTCATCAATTTTGGGTAAGAAAAAATTCATTAGCCACATACCCTACAAATACCCACCATATAGCCACGTTTTGGCCCAACATGATCTTGCACATACCAATAGCCAGTGTAGAGAATTCCTCAGTTGATGTCATTTCTTCACCTTTGTAATCTGGGTCTGGCATAGGTTCATCATACACTTTATCTTCATTGTAATATTTAATCAACACTTCACCATCATCTTTCTCCAACTAATCTAGAATATCATGAACCATGAGAATCTGTGCAGATTCTAATGACAATCTTTCATATATATTTTTTTCTTACTATGTGCTCATCTTCACAATTTAGGAAATAATCTTCTAGGTGTTGGACATGAGCATGATAACCGACTATGTTCTTGGAAATGTTCCCTTTTAGGTTATAATACATCCTTTTGAGTGGAAATTATTCCAAATTATATGTTTTCAATTCTTCTTCACACAAATCAACTATTCTATTTGCACTGCATTTATAATTCCCTATCACAATAGGAAATCTTAAAGAGCTTGAGGTGGCTTTAACTATCTTACCAATTCTTATAACACCATTTTATCTATAGGGTACCTTGGCATCATGAAAGGATGTCCATAAAACCATTCCACTCTAATGTAAGAGAAAGTGGGAAACTAAATGTACCATCCTCCAATCAGTTTGATGACACATTTTTCTTCCAAAGAGAATCTTTTAGCTTTGTCACCTTCCATTGTTCTGACCAGCTTCATGGAAAACTCATCATTAAATCTTTTGTAATGCTCATTATATTCATGGATAGTAATTTGGGGTAAATGAGCATATATTAAACTATTTCCTACTTCTCTACCTAGAGTACCAATCTTTTTCAACCCTTGCTTACTTGCCCTTAAGGTGCAGTAATAAATCACATATGATGACTTATAAAAACATCTAGTTTTTGGACATTCCTTTATCAGATCATACAATCTGTCACTAATAAACTCTCCCCAATGCATTTGCACGGGACTTTCTGTCAATTTGGATATGATCACAAACATCCATGGTTCAAATTTACTGGCATCTCGCAACCCAGCTATCCTACTTAGCATAGTTATAGCATCTTGAACATCTAGATTGAACATATAACTTAGAATTGGTTTTGTCTATTTTATAATCTACTCTTGACACCATTGTGTATTCATAATTTCTTTGTTGCGCTCTTCGGCACTCTGATAGGTTCTGGCTTTTTCCTTCATATCAATATAGTACATCTAAGTAAATGTAGGAAGCCCAAATGTGTGTGTAATTCCTTTCTTAGAGAGATTTTCATAAGTTCTCCCCTCCTTCTCAATGATTATTTTGTCTAGGTCATAGTGGTCTAAACATTCCATGACCAATTCAGGGGCCTCCATTGTTGGCAGAAACCCTCCTGCTAAAAGTAACCCACTTGGTATAACATTCTTGGTACACTGAGATGCATTTTCTTGTCATGCCCATGTGTGAAATTCAACATCAAAAGACCACCCCATATGAGTATCAGTAACTATCACACCAATCGGTATAGCTTGTGAACTATAGTATTTGAATTCATCTTCTACTTTTGCTTCAAAAGTACTCATTTTTGTTGGTGTGTTCTGCATTTTCACATATGTGTCCTGTGTGCAAGTTAGGGTTAAATTTAAACAATTTTTCTAGAAAAATTATAAAACTTTCAATTCACCTTTTCGGTTAAATTCCAATCAAAATAATCAACATTTCAATTTTTAAAAAGGGAAATACCATCATTTTAAGATTTTCATGTGTGAAACTGATTTTAAAAAAAAATTGTTATTTGAGGCATATCTGGTTCTAGCCGATGACGACAATCTTTACATAATGAAAAATTGAAACCCTTGGTAGCTATGTTCTTATTTTTTTTAAATTTACCTTTCCTTGCACACCACAATATTATTTCCATTCATTTAATGTCCTTTGTAAATTTGTAGCATGATGTGAAGTTGAGTATTGTAAAAGCAATTGCATGCTCCAGGTGATACCTGCAAGTACATGAATAATTCACCACCTTCATTAATTATTTGTTACAATGCATTAATTTCTTGAATAAATGTGCAATCATTATGAATTAGGGTTCAAATTACAAAAAGGTAGGTTTTTGTGTGGGCTCAGTACTAGAGGAGAAAGAAAGTGTAGAGATCTTACATGGCATTCTTGTGTCACTTTGATTTTTGTAAAGCAAAAGCCTTTAAAATATGTGATCAATTATAATCATCGGGATTGACAAGTTCCGGTATCAGACCTTGGAAAGATTACCGAGGACCAGGACACTTACCTCTAAGATTTAAAGAAAACCAGAACAAAAAGGGAGTGGGAACTCGGTTCAAGAGATATCAAAAGTGATTTAAACATTTCATAACAAAACCTCTAGTTTTCGAGCTATCAGACTCTGATACAAGAAAGTAGGACCATTGGGATTAATAAATATTGACTGATGACTTATCAGGTGGGACTAGGACCAATCAAAGATATAAATTCTTTGATGCAACCACAACTCTGGGATTTTGGTTTCTAGAAAACTAATAAAATTTCATGAAAAGACCAAAACAGCAAATCCGGGAAAGAACAAGGGACTAAAGCAAACACCAAGCAAATTGAAAATGAAACTTGCATTTACCAATCCCCAGAACAAAGCCAAAGCAAGTGAAAGTGAGAGGAAAATAAGAAAAGAGAGGGTCCACATTTTGCCAAGGGGAAAAATGGGGCATGTTGTGAGACTACACAATAGGGTTGTGGATGATTTGGGAGATTTGAATAGGATTAGAAATGTGCAAGTGGGATATTATTGAGTTAATTAATTTTAACTTACTAATGGGAAGTGCATGGGAAATTGGAATTAAAAAAATAATTACATTTAATTAATTTTTGGGAAAGGGATGAGGAATTTATGTAAATAAATATTGAGATTTATTTACATAAGGTGGACTCCATGAGAAATAATAGTCATTTTTGGCTATAAATAAAAGCAAAAGAATAGATAATTTATTGATTAAATAATAAAATATTATCTAATTAATTCTAAGGGTATGATAATTAAACGAGTAATTGGAGAAATAGGGATCTATTTAATAAATAATAGAGGAAATGGTTAGATTATTAGGTCAATTTACAATGTGGCAATTTTAGGAGTCTACAAAAGTCATATATGTTAGAGTAATAAGTTGTTTTACTTAATTAATTTAATCATGTTGGTTAATTAATTAAGTCACTTATCACTTTAGTTACTTAAGCTAAACTTAGGCACATTAATAATTAATTATTTATTAATTATTAAGTGTGCACACTAGGGTTTCCATTTTAGGTTTCACTTTAGGGTTTCTTGATCTCATTGTAATTATTAACGGGATAATATCTATAGCTTTCATTTCTTCTTGAAAGTTTTCTCTCTTCTATAGCTTTTTCTTGTTGAAGATAATTGCATATATTTGTTTGCAGATCTCTTGCATGGAAGGTGTCTTTATTTGTGTTTGTTCATGTGGCTCATGGTTTTGTGCTTATTTCACAATTCTAACATGGTATCAGAGCATGGATTCAGCGAACCCCTTCTCAATTTATGAGGTTTTTCTTCTTCAACAAGGGTTGCAAGCTTTAGATCTAAATCCCCTTTGCTTTTTTGCAATTTTTGGAGGGAAGTTTTAGAATAATTTTGGCATGAATTAGACCTCTCTATTGAATCCAGAGCTGCTAGAATAGTCAAGATCAACCTTTGTTTTGTCAAATTTGGCTTTCGTTTGTCAGATCTGTGAGGGTTTGAAGAAAGGGCCTTTTTGCCAAATCCAGGGGGTGTCTAATTTTTTGGAGTGTTTTGAGCCCAAACGAACCTTGCCATTGCACTCAAAAGGCCCAAAAACCCCTATTTCCATATTTATTTATTTTTAAAAATATTTTTTATATAAAAGAAAATTCAATGTAAATTTGTTTTTAATGGCTTTTTAAAAAAAAACATTTTTTTCCAAAATAAGCCCAATTGTAAAAATTTTGTGATGGCCATTTGACCATCATTTTTTAAGCTCACAATTTTTCCACAACGGTCGTTTGACCGTCAAATTTAATGCAAGACTAGTTTTTCCTCCTTTGGAGTTGTTTTCTTCTAAAGGCCGTCACTTGGGCATACGATATCATTTTTTGGTATACGAGATATCATCAGAAAGTTGGTTCCTCCAACTTTCTAGTGGTGTGGGTTTCATCCCCTGTTTCTATTGCTAGTTCATTCTATAGCTTGTTGAAGTCAAATGAGTTGTTTTCATTCTCAAACTCATAACTTTTGACCAGTTTCTCCATTTTTTGCTATCTCAGCGGTGTTGGAACCATCTTTCAGAGCTTTTCAATTCCATCTATAAAAATTTTCTAGATTGTTCTCCAGGTACATGTTATTCAGATTTTTGTGTTTTTACACTCTGGTGGATTACTTAGATGTTTTAGCTCCTGGAAACTTTTTGTTTGCATGGGATGAATCGTTGTTGGTTGTTCTATATGTATTTATAGATTTTTGTCCTATTTGGACATTGTAGACATCTTTTTCATGCATGTTCTCTTTTGTAAACACACTAAGATAAAGTGCCTCAGCTTTGTATGTATAGTTTTGGGATTCTTTCACATCACTTTGTGCCTTATTGTACTCGCACTATGATATAAAGTGCCATGGGGGATGATGTTTTCCATAGTTTGCTTCATACCTTTCTCATGTGTATGTGAATTTTGTTTTCACATCCTTTTAATCTGCTTCTACTTTCATGATTGCACCTTCAAATTCTCTTGGTTCCTCTTCATGCACTACTTTCTGGCATTCAATTTTAGTGTACCTACCATGCCTCTCCCTTCTTAGCATTATGGGGGGGTTTCTACTATTTGTGCTAATGCTTCCTTGGTTTCGTTGGAGTGAGCTATGTATATAGTATTTGTTCCTATGTACTAGGTGGATGCAGCGACTGGTTACCCATGCATTTTGGTGAGATGGATCACTTACCATATGGACACTCTTTCATTCCTATTTCTAGAGGAAACCTTCCATTTCCTCAGTTGATCAGATTTCTTTAGAATTTTTGGTACCTTTACCATCCATATCTTCAAGTTCTAGGTGTTTTCCTTAGTTTTCCATCTAATTCGAGTAATGTCATTGAAGGCACTCATGCAGATTGTTGTCTTCTTGATCCTGATCATCCTATCTTTAGAGGAGGTTCTTCGACACCATAGCAGTCATCTTTTGACAAAGTTTATAGCTTCTTCATGCTTCTGTGATGTTCTACATGTTCTTCTTTTTAGGAAATTTCCTTGGTTGGAAGATTTTTCAATCCTTCACACCTTGATTTGGAGGCTTTTTATTCCTTCAATCGCTTTCATCTCTGCTTGGAGTAGAGTTTTTCCCATGAGATTTTCTCTATTTCTCCACTTTATAGAGATCTTCTATTTGTACATGGGTACCTTACTTGGCCTTGTTTGTTGGGACCCATCTTTTCTTTCATACATCTTTTTCTTAGTGTTTTTAGCTACTTCCTAAGTTCATCTTAAGGGGGGTGTTAGAGTAATAAGTTGTTTTACTTAATTAATTTAATCATGTTGGTTAATTAATTAAGTCACTTATCACTTTAGTTACTTAAGCTAAACTTAGGCACATTAATAATTAATTATTAAGTGTGCACACTAGGGTTTCCCTTTTAGGTTTCACTTTAGGATTTCTTGATCTCCTTTTATAAGGATTGATCTCATTGTAATTATTAATAGGAGAATATCTGTAGCTTTCATTTCTTCTTGAAAGTTTTCTCTCTTCTATAGCTTTTTCTTTTTGAAGATAATTGCATATATTTGTTTGCAAATCTCTTGCATGGAAGGTGTTGTTGTTTGTGTTTGATCCTGTGGCTCATGGTTTTGTGCTTGTTTCACAATTCTAACAATATCCATTCTTTTATAAATTCCATTTTACTATATACCTACGTCTTCTTTATGAAGGCATCTATAAAATTAGCTTACTACATAAAATTTCTAAGTGATGAAACTTGTCTAGTTCAAAAAGATTAGTATGCAATAAATTGAAATTTTGTTATGATCTTATAGCACTACTAGGAAACTTCACATAAGTTTTCTTCCTAAATAAAAATACTCACAAAAATCAAATTATAAAGAGAAACTAAAAATTGCTCTCAAAAACCATAATTTTGATTTTTAGATCTTGAATTCCTTTCTTTCTAACGTGCTCCATCCATTGATCAATGAACATTATCTTTTCTACAAGAATTTTAGAAGCTTGATCTACAATATTATTAATTTGAGGAACATGATATGTATTTCATCCACCTCTTACAATGTTTAGGTCAAGTTTAAATAATGCTCCTAAATTGACTCATTTTGACAATACCATAGTAGGTAAAAAAATATTTTACAACTACCCTTAATGAATAATACCTACACACCTAAATCAATCATTTTGATTACAAAAATAATATTTCTTTCCAAATTTAGAACATGTGCAATACTTTAATAATCCTTTTAATTATTCTATCTTTCAACCACAACTCTAATTTTCCTCAACATATAATCTTATATGCCAAATCATTTCCTAGGAGTACTTTACCTCGATTGAATGATTCATATTCACTCAACCATTCATTATGATGATTATATTAAATGAGGCACCTAAATCTATTAGCTATTCATATAAGCTTGCACCATGCAAACATATGTCCCTTGAATCTTTAGCTAAGTTATTTGATTATGTAGAAGAAGGATCTTCATGTGAATTTCCATTCTCAACCATTTTAGATGTAAAATTCCTCTTATGATGTCCTATTTTATAACAAGCATAAAACCTTCCATAGCTTCTATCTAGAGCATTCTTTTCATGAGAGTGACCTCTTGTACAAACAAGAAATATTTCAATTTGTAATATTTTCTTTTTTCTTCTCATAACAATGATGCTACAACATCCTCAATCTTTATTTTAGAAGTAGTACTAGTGATTTTAATTACTAAATCATTCCAAGAGATAGGTAAAGAACAAATTAAAGTAATACACTTCCATTTTAATTTCAATAGATAAGAACTAATTGACGACATCATTTAAGGAATTTGAAAGTTTATTCATAAGTCCACATCCCTCATCCTAAGTAAATGCACCTCATTCTAAATAATTTAACTTTATTTTCCCAAAACTTGACACGTGGACCACCAAACCACTTGAAACTCAAAGTTCACACTCATCTGAAATATTCAAGCAGTTCCTAAAATATGTAAAGTACAATGATCATCCACGGTTGAACTCAAAGCATTCCAACATGAACTCTACACCTATAACTCTGTCTATACTTAGTTTGGTACTCTATCATTAATATCTTCAATAGATAAGAACTAATCGACCACATCATTTAAGGAATTTGAAATTTTAGTCATAAGTCTCCATCCTTCATCCTGAGTAAATACACCTCATTCTAAATAATTTAACTTTATTTCTTAAAGAATTTTCATTATACATTGTACAAAATTTATCTTATGGCTTATTTTTTATGACCTTTTTTGGTACATTCATAAGAAAAAAATCTAAAATACATAATGTAATTCAACTTCTTTCCTTCCTATCAATAATTATTCTTTCATGTTAGTTGGTTTTATTTATGAGAATATTGTACTATTTTTTGTCAACAAGTAGGTCTTCTATATTCATCTTTCATAACTCAAAATTCTTTCCATTATAATTTACTCTATCATTGTGCTTCCTATCATTTTGATTCACACAAATCTTCATGTACACAACTTCCACTTAGGGTATAGCTTATCAAAAGGAAAAGAAACCCCAAATCTTCAAGAAAAGATCAAACCAATATCTAATATCAAATATATGGAAAATAAACCTTATTTATCTATACAATAATTAGTGTATATATAATATGAACAACAAATTAAGATAATGGAAGCAAGGAAAATACATATTATTTTCACATATGAAACCCCTTTTAGGTAAAAAATCTAGGACAATTTTTTTTCACTATTGCCAAAACTCAACCATTCTATAACATAATAATGAATATGTCTTGCATCATCTTTGAGCATGTGTGAATAAAAATATCCTCCTCAAAATTTATTTACACAATGCATGAAGTCATGTAAAAGATAAAAATGATTTAAAAAATAGCAAAAACACACCCAAAATATGTTATTAAAAATATGTTAATTGTGGAAAAATGTTTCACAATTTTTTTATCAACTTCCAGGGGTGATCTTTCTCTAGAATATTGGTTCTATCCAAACCATTACATATGAAAAGAATAGAACACATATCCTACAATGTGTAGGCATTCCCATCAATAGTGATAATTGCAAAACATTTTGTTACAAACTATGACTAGCAGCTATACTATGCTGATAGGAATTCAAGTGGAAGGTTCCATTGTATTTAATTTTCTATCAATTTTGATATATTATTTTTTATAATTTGCATGATGTATATGTGAGGGTAGGTCATGTTGGATAAATGTTGTAGGGGACAGGGGCCCATAGTGGAGCACCCTAACTTCATGTTTCTCAAAATCCTACGTGGAAATTTCAAATCACTCCCAATTTTGTACAATAGTTTATTTGACAACTCATGTGCTTCTATATTTCATTTTAGGGCCACATCATCAATATGATGCCACATCAACATGCTTTTTGTTTAGGTATCCAAAAAATCCCCCAAAAAAAAAGTGAGACCGATAGTGGTGCACTAAGTCATGTTTTATTGGTGCGCTGATGTGGCATCACATGATTTGTCAGTTTGTGTACTTTATGGATAAAAAGTGTTTTGCAATTGGATATTAAGGTGCTTCACCATGGAATCCATTGAGGACTACTTCTATCCCCACTATTGGACCTCACTTTAGTATGGGCCCCTCTCCCCTATAATTCACATGTTTTTAATTACTTTGTTTTGCATGATTCATGTAACGTGTAAAATTAATTTTTTGTGTCTATTATATCTAGACATAGTTAAGGGTGAAGTAAGAGAGGTTCATTATTATATTGACAAACAACTAAATTTCTATATTAGGAATTGTATTTAAAAGCATTTTCCCACGTGAAAATAGTGTTTATTATTTTTTCTTCTTTTAATTGTATTATTATTTAAAAATTGTATATACATCAATTCTATTTTTTATGTTTATGAAACTTATTTTTGTTTATAACAAGGAATGTCCATTTTTCATAACTAAACTTAATGTTGTTAAGATATTCGTAAAAAATATACAATCTATAAAGAAAATCTAATTGATTTGAATGCATCAATAAAATTACTTATACAAATAGAAAATTAATTATTTTAATTATTAATAAATATTAAATTTAATAGAATCCTACTTTATATATATATAACTAGAATTTTATGATTGAATTATCATCAAAGAAGATCAAAATTTCAAATAGTAGAGAATTTGGAGAACATTTATATAGAAACTTTTTAAATAATTATGTGATTAAACACTCAAAAAATCAAATTATTATTATTTTTTTAAGAAATTATTGATTAAATAAGTGATAATAAAATGGTTTCCTAATATAATTCTACAAATAAATATATTGAAATATTAAAAAATATATAAAATAAAAATTAATTTTATTAAATAATATTTAATCGTTCAATTTTATTTAAAATTAAAAAATCTCTTCTTCACCTTTTCAACTATAGTGATTATATGTTAGAAAATGCCCTGATAGAAGTGTATTGATTATGTGTCAACAAATGACGTCACTTAATTTCTATGATTTATCATATATATAAACAACATCAAAGTATCTTGGAAAATTTAATCTTGACAACAAATGCCTCAAAATAAACTAGTAAATATAGTCTTAGTGTTTCCACCTACATTGATCACATTTCAACAAATTCGTTAAAATAAATTGAAAAAAAACATCAAATCTTTGTATTAACAAATTGTGTCAAAATTGAAAAATATCAAATCTTTATCTTAACAAATTGTGTTACAGTAAACTTAAAAAATATCAAATCTTTGTGTTAACAAATTACATCGAAATAAAATGAAAAAATATCAAATTTTATGCTTTAAAAAAGTCAAAGTAAACTTTAAAAAAATCAAATCTTTGTATTAAAAAATGCGTCAAAGTTAAAAAAGAAAATATATCAAATCTTTGTATTAAGAAATACGTCAAAGTAAACTTAAAAAATATCAAATCTTTGTGTTTCCAATTGCATTGATCATACAAGTGACGTCACAATTACATAGATATAAGCTTGGAAAAAAAATATCAGAAGGAAAAAATTCGCGTCAATTGCGGGCAGTCCAGTCAATTACTTAGGTATAAGCTTACGAAGGTTCCTTGAAATTTCCATAATAGTATCATATACCAATTTTATTTAATAAATTTGGATTAGAAACACTTTGCGAAATGGATGATCAACCACTTTTGCGTGGAAGACAAGGAAAAGACCAATTCGACGTTTATGTGTTCTTCCCTTATACGATAGATGTTCGAGAAAATAAATTAGTTTGCATTGTAATGTTGAAATTGATAAATAAAATAAGAAGGTTCTACAATATTTTTAATTGTTGATGTAAATTTAATATCATATTTTGGTAATGAAATTTTATACAAAATATGTGTAAAGATAGATTTCTTTTAAATTTTCTTTTATGTGAGATTACAAGCAGCTCATAAGCTAGTGGTCCCATCAGAAGCAAACTTTTAGAGAAGTACAACAGCCAAAAACAAATAGCAAACAACATAAGGGCTTCCTAAAGGGCTTCATGGGAATAAAATTTTGCAACTTCAGAGACAACCATATAAGCAAACTTCTACCTCATATTTTCGAGGACTATTTACACACAAAGGATGCTACAATTTGACAAAAGAGAAAAAAAAACTCTAAAATACTAAAATGGTTACTGTTAACTTACAACTGCCGGTATTGGCATGGTGTGATGGTTTATAGGTGGCATTGTTGTTCTTGCCACCAAGGTTCAAACCCCGTTGCGGTGGTATTGTTGAATGGTTGTTTCCGATTCATAGCTCTGGACAAAAGCGTGCTCCGGTCAAAAGCGTTTACCCCTTGAATAATACTGTTAACTTACAACTATTTGTATCTGGCAGCAACTCAAAACCTTCCTCCAAGAGGATACCAACTCTGCAATTTTAGACAAAGATTCCAGTATTCTTTGAGCAGCCTTGAAAAACAGTAAATGATGGCAAAGTCTCCATGCTCCATGGAATTAGTAACTTTCAAAACCTATGGTAGCTTCCAGAATTCTTTGTTCTTGATATTTGATATAAAAAACCTTTTAGTCAAAAAAAAAAAAAAACTAAAATAGATTTTATAAATATTTAAAATTGAAAAACTACTATTAGTTTGGTGGTAAATAATTGTGATCTCAAACCACAAGTTGGGAGTTCTAGTCTCACCTTATTTGATAGGATTCAAACAAAATTACACCAATAAGCAAGGAGAAAATTGGCCATTTGGAAACAACCATCCACTGTTTTTAGTGTTTAACACACTAACCTCATCCTAAATGTTGTATCTCAGCCCATTGATGTACCTAGCCACTTGTTCTTCTTCATTCTCATCATGCTTGGCTCTTATACTTAACTTTGAAAAAAATTCAGTATAGGTTTGCACATCTAAATCTTTTTGTCTCAGATTTTGAAGCCTCTTAAATAATTTCCCAAGATGTGATCTTGCTTTTTCCTTGCTTTTTCCTTTCTTCCGGCATAAAATTCCACCATACCAAGGCATGTCCCTTGAGTCTTGTCTTGGCCTTCTTCACCTTGTGTGGCTTAGCAACATCTTCACTATCAAAGTAACTTTCTAGAACCTCTATCCAATCCAAAAACTCCTCACTGTCAAGTTTTCCTCCATACATAGACACATCTATTTTTCCATGTCCTTCCTTCTTTACAACCTTCAAGAGTTTTGTTGTCCTTGCATCTTCTAGATCCAACTCCTCTTCTTCATTAGAGGATTTCTCCTCCTTAGAATCACTTTCATCCAAAAGGCTTCTACCTTTAGACTTGATCATGGCCATATCCCACTTCAAATTTGTTATATCTTTGTCATGGGTATCAATCTTCCTTGCAACAAGGTTCCCTTTAGGGGACATTTTCACAATCCTCTTTTCACCCACCTCCAAAACCAAATCAAACACCAACACAAGATCTTCCACTTGCTTTGATACCACTATGATGCAGACCCAAGGACACAATCACAAACCAATTGTCAACTTGCCTTCAAGAGGTATCTAACAAAATTAAAACCAGTTATTTCAACATTTTAAACAACTCTCAAAGTTTGAAAAGCAACAGATGCATGTTTTCACACTTTAACTCCTTGACTCTTAATAGTAGTGCAACGCTTGTTTTTGACCTTTTACTCCACAACTTTCCAAATCACTAGGCTAACTCTTGATGGTTTCAGATACCCTTAACAGAGTTACAACACATATCACAAACTCACCCACAAGTCCTTTGGATCAACATAGACTTCCAATACACCTACCCTTGAAAAGACTTCTCAATTAGCCCAAATTTCCAAAGCAACATACCTTCAAACTCAACACAGACCCCTGAAACCTTGGAGCAACAAATAAAATGCCAAGAAACCACAGATTCCACAACTATATTCCCCTTGTACGGCTAGTTACTTTCCAAACTCAAAAACCCTCCTTTTCAAAGGAAATAACAAGGGTTTGTTAGAAAACAACACTCCAGGGCTGATCCAATCAATATAAAGCATCAAACATCTTCCCCTATGTCTTCCTAGACTTCCCAAACTCATATATTCCCAATCCCATTGGAATTCCACTGAAGAACATCATGAAACCACCATTTTTCAATGGAAAACATCATTATCAACATGAGGCATCACTTAAACACCAATTTTCTTGTTTTTTTAAACCACTAAATGAAATGGAAATCTACTCTACCATGTTTTAAACCAATCCACTAAGAAATAGGTTCAATATAGTAGGTGGATTGGTCATTTTTTCATGTTTTTACTCTCAAACTCCTTAACATAGAAAAACGGAGCAAACTTAGAAATTTTTTAATTCCTCTCATAAAATAACAAATTAAGACTCCAAATCAAAGGAAAGGAAACTTAGATACATACACCCACAATCAATGAATATTTTAGAGCATAATTAGACTGTATGGATCTATACAACAACAAACAAGGTTAGAAAAATAATTTAAAAAAAATAGAAATAGTACCAAAACGTGGTATTTTATTGTGTGAGAATTATTACAACCTTCAACAACCATCTCTTCGACCCTGAGAAGGTCCCTTATAGTATTTTCAAACCATAACCACCATCTACCAACTAACTTGCACCTAATTACCACTTAATGACTCTAATTTTGCAATTTAGCAAAGTTTCTATTGACAACATTTGCAACATTTTGCATTTTTGCCACTAATGAACCTTAAAGACCCTAAAAACCTCTAGAAACCTACTATATGATCATATAGACCTTATTTAATACTTATTCATGATTCAAAACACAAAGCATCAAAATACCCTGCCTTCACCATATTGACATTGTTGACAATTTTGACAACATTTCAAGTTTTTACACATTTTGTAATTTCCTCATTGCCCAAAGATGGAAAGACCTTCAAATGACTTTTTGAATCTTTTGAACTCTTTTGGTAGACAACACAACATGTTGGTGCCCCTGCACTAGCTACATATTCTATTCTTACACATTTTGAAATAATATAGATAACTTATTCAAATTTTTATGTCAAGTTGCCTAACTTTGATTTTTCTAAAATTTTGGCCACTTAAGGGCCTATTTTTTCCATGATGATCCTGCACATACCCATAATTAGTGTAGATATGATTTGAACAACAAATTAGGATAATGGAAAGCAAGGACAATACATATTATTTTCACATATGAAACCTCGTTTAGGTAAAAAAACTAGGAAAATTTATTTTATCAACTACCAAGAGTGATCTTTCTCTAGACTGTTGGTTCTATCCAAACCATTGCATATGAAAATCATATAGCACCTATCCTACAATGTGAAGGAATTCTAATTGAAAGTATTGCTACAAATACTTTGATAATTGTAGAACATTTTCTTACAAATTATGGCAAGCACCTATCCTATGCTGATAGGAATTCAAGTGGAAGGTTACATTGTATTTAATTTTCTATCAATTTTGATATATTATTTTTTTATAATTTGCATGACATATTTGTGAGGGTAGGTAATGTTGGATAAATGTTGTATATTTTACATGTTTTTAATTAGTTTGTTTTGGATTATTCATGTAATGTGTAAAATTATTATTTTTTTGTATATTATATCTAGACATAGTTAAGGATGAAGTAAGAGAGGTTCATTATTGTATTGACAAACAATTGAGTTTCTATTATTCAAAAGCATTTTCTCATGTGAAAATAGTGTATATTATTTTTTCCTTCTTTTAATTCTATTATTATTTAAAAATTATATATACATCAATTCTATTGTTTATGTTTATGGAACTTATTTTTCTTTATAAGAAAGAATGCCCATTTTTCATAACTAAATCTTGTTAAGCTATTCTTAAAACATATACAATAAATATATATAAATAAATATATATATATATATATATATATATATATATATATATATATATATATATATATATATATATATATATATATATATATGATTAGAATGCACCAATAAAATTACCTATACAAATAAAAAACAAATTATTTTAATTATTAATAAATATTAAATTTAATAGAATTCTACTTTAATATATATTACATTTTAATATACAAATATTTTTTAAAACTAGAAGAATTTTATGATCGAATGAGGTTCATTAAAGGAGATCAAATTTTCCAAATAGTATAGAACTTGAAGAACATTTATATAGAGTATATTTAAAAATTATGTGATTAAACAATAAAAAATAAAAATAAAAATAATCTTTTTTTTAAAATTATTAATTAAACAAGTGATAATAAAATAATTTCCTAATATAATTTTACAAATAAACATATTGAAATATTAAAAAAAATAAAAAATAAAAAATAATTTTATTTAAAAATCATTTAATCGTTAAATTTTATTTAAAAATTAAAAAATATCTTCCTATCTTTTCAACTGTATTGATTAGTGTCAACAAATGACATCACTCAATTTCTATGATTTATCATAAATAAAAACAACGTCAAAGTAATTTAGAAAATTTCATCTTAACAACAAATATCTCAAAATATATTAGTAAATTTAGTCTTAGTGTTTCCACCTACATTAACCGCATTTCAACAAATGCATCAAGGTAAATTAAAAAAAAACATCAAATCTTTGTATTAACAAATTACGTCAAAGTAAACTTAAAAAACATCAAATCTTTGTGTTAACAAATTACATCAAAGTAAACTGAAAAAATATCAAATCTTTGTATTAACAAATACGTCAAAATAAACTAAAAAAAAAATCAAATCTTTGTATTAACAAATACGTCAAAGTACAGTGAAAAAATATCAAATCTTTGTGTTTCCAATTGCATTGATCATACAAGTAACGTCACGCAAAACCCATGACCGCAATTACATAGATATAAGTTGGAAAAAAAAAATCCAAAAAAAACTTTCGCGTCAATTGCGGGCAGTTAAGTCAATTACTTAGGTATAAGCTTGCGAAGGTTCCTTGAAATTTCCATAATAGTATGATATACCATTTTTATTTAATAAATTTGGATTTAAAGCACTTTACGAAATGGATGATCAACCATTGCGTGGAAGACAAGGAAAAGACCAATTCGAGGTTTATGATTTTCCTCCCTTGTAAGATAGATGTTCGAGAAGATAAATTAGTTGACATTGTTATGTTGAAATTGATGAATAAAATAATAGGGTTCTAGAGTATTTTTTTATTATTATTGATGTGAATTCAATATCATATTTGGTAATGAAACTTTATACAAAATATGTGTAAAGATAGATTTCTTTTAATTTATTTTTTTGAAATAAAATTGTGTGTAACTTGGTTTTAATGTGATTGTTGATTTTGTAGGTATGTTTTTAATTTATGTTTACAAATTTTAGAAAATTTGTGTATTTGTGAATGTGATATATTATTGAGTTAATGTAGTGTTACGAACAATTTTTTTTTTGTTTCTTTAATTTATGAGGATTCAAATGTGAAACTTCATTGTGCTTTAGTCAAATTTGTTTATAGTTTTTATGAGATACATGGCAGAAATTATAGACATGCAAAAATTAAGCATATTCAAAATGTAAAAAAAAATGTATGATTAGAAAGGAAAGATAAAGCTTGATATTATTGCGACTTCTTTTAAGATGAAAATTGAAAAGTGTGCAAACTTGATGGAGAAATCGCTTGGTATTTAGTTTCTTTTCTATATTCAATACAAAAAAACATCTTTGGGCATTGAAATATAAGTCCAACACTAAGTGTTGGTATTTTCCAAAGAAGGTTAAAATGTGACTGTTATAATACACTCAAATTTTTAAAAACATTACCCTTATAATTTTATGGAAACAAAATGTGAGTTTGTTTTAACCCATTCATGTTATGGCTTAGTATAGACCAAGCCTATACCAACCCATAACACAAGTATGCCATAATGTGAGTATATTATAACATGCTTGTGCTATATGAAAATGGACCAAAAAATAGTTTTGACCACTTTTTGGTCCCCAATCTTTGTGCACATGTCGAGTAGAGGGATTTTTGTTAATATTTGCTTGATTGGGAAGTTGCATCAAATAATTTGATCTTATTATAAGAATAAATTGAAAGAACATCTAGAAAAGAAAAGGATAAGTTCTTGACAAAAAATGTGAGCTTTGGAAGTTCAATATCGATGATACAAAAGTGAATAAAGATATATGGGATTTTATATATATATTAAGGGTCTTTATGGACTTTATTTACCTTATTTTCTATTGTTGAATATACATGGAGAGACCACTACAACACTTCATTGAAAAAATAGTAGATCTATATGTCAAGCTAATTGTTTGGTTAAAACTCTTTCTGAATAATATTTTGTAAACCTTTTGGGTGGGGGATGACGTCTCCATAGCTAAACATTTGAATGGTTTTAACATCATTGTTACCTAGTTGTACTTATTTTATGTAAAAAAGGAGGATGGGGATCATTTCATGACTTTGTTATGTTATTTTCCAAACATGGGACCAAATTGTTATTACTATTAGGAACAATACAACTAAGGTGAAAGTGGATGAGGTAGTAGCACTATTATATTATGTAGAGATGTGTAAGAAAATTTTTGGATTAACAAACAAGGCCCTAGCTATTTATGGTGGAAATAAATAGAATGGGAAGAAGAAGGGAAAAAAAATGAAAAGTACATCAATTTTAATTCAAGGGGACATCTAAATCTCCTAGTAAGTCCAAGGTAAAATCTTGAAACTGTGGCAAGTCTAGCTATTTTAAAAGAGATTATAAGGAGGAAAAGAAAAAGAAAAAGAGGGATTTTGTTGATGATTCAGAGAAATATTTCAATGATGATGGCAATGCCTATGTCACAACATTGGATGCACATACATTAGAAGGTAGGTGGCTAATTTATTTGTGTGTTTCTTATTACATGACCTTATACAAGTATTGGATTATAAAATCTAAAGAATATGGCAGTGTGAAGGTATACATTGGAGTTGATTCTCATTTGAAGATCACTAGGCATGAACCTCTTGATTATACTTCTTTACAGATGTTTGAAGGTGATCATTGAATTAATACACATCCTTCTCTTTCCCAAAATATACTTTATATAATTAAATAAAATGATGTGTAAGTTTGTTTTAGGTGAGGGGTAAAACATGGTATCAAAGTTATAGTTGTTGCTAAGGGTATTTAGATAGGAATCCTATTTCAATTGAATGTATACACTATTTAGTTCAATAGTTAATCTATTCTTGTAGTGAATATATTATCATAATCTTCACCTTCATCATTGGAACTAGTAGCAAAGAAATTTTTTGGATCAACTTTTGCTGATTATTTTTTCTAGTTATTTAAGTCTTTTCATGTTTAAGAGATTAAAATTTATACTAGGGAAATTATGATATGGCATTAGAGGATAAATGGTGTAGTCATGGATGGAGGGTCTAGGAAGGGATAGTCCAGTCATGTAGCTTAGAGTCAATACAATAGAAACAACACTAAAAATACTCAACAAACACATATCCTCATTGACTCAATAATCGCCAATTTTACATGCATCATACACCTTATATGTGGAATGAGTAGGCCCCATAATCCTACCACAAGGGCATTATAGAAATTACAACTAGCCAATGACCTTATTCAAAATCCAAATTTAAATATCCAAAATATTTAAAATCTAATCCTAAATCTAATCTCTAACTACTTTCCTATGAACTATAAATGATTTTAAATATGATTGTTCGCCTCCAAAAAATGTCAAAATTGACATCAAAGGATTACAACCCCAATAAATGATCAAGGATGTAGGTCAGCCAAATAACATGAAAGATAATCTATCACAAAGTCAAATTTCTTGCAGATCTCTACGAAAGATGCCTTGGACCCAAAATGCTTTGTATGATGTTTCATTGAGCTCCACACACTCTAGAATATGTCTACACAACAAATATGGACTAGGTTGGTAAAAAATGCTCTGACTATGAATTAACAATGAAACTCTAAGAGCGATAACTTCCTAAAATCTGTAAATGATGTAGATGACCTCCTATAGATGTTATATCATGCTCCATGAGTTGAGAAATGATAATGCAATAAAATGCTACTCAGAAAAAAATGAACAAAAATGCAAGAAAATAAATGTTTTTGGTTGACATAGGATTTCTTTACAACTAGGGATGCTCTTGCATCAAACACCCAAGGTTGAAAGAAAAGTGAGTCGCTCACTTTCTAGGGCATAGAGAAAAGCCAAAGTGGTCCACCTCAATCTGAAAAATCCAAGTTGAATCCTCTGCTATTCCTTTCTACTTCACCAAATATTCCTTGTATTGCTTGTTCCTAGTGCTCCTTCAAATTCTAGTATCTAAAATTTGCTCAATCTCCTCTAGTGGATGATGTGGTAATGAACCTTTTAAATCCAATTCATTGTCACTTCCACTTTTATATCATTCATGGTAGTCATAGATGTCTGCAATATTCAAAATAGGTGATATACCAAGTATCCTAGTAACTCCATGTCATATGCATTTCTAGGATCAAATTTCCTCTAAAAATCTTACATGGTACAAACTTTCTCATCTTCATCTTATTGTATGTTCCAAATAGAAATATTTATTTCCTAAGATATACCATAAATTTATCTCTAATAGAAAATTCCTTATGTCTCCTTTTCTCATCTTCCTTATCCTTATATTTATTATTCATGTCCTTGAAGTGTTTCTAGACTTGACTATGCAATGTTTCCATGAATCCTACAAAATCTTCTTCTTTTTTACTCCTCTTATTCTTAATATTGATGTCTTTGAGCTCTACAACTCCTCTAAGATGTATCCCTATCACAATCCCAAATGGTGTCTTCCCTGTACTCCGGTTCATTGAAATATTTATGAAAAATTGGCTTGTTCTAGAACAAAATCCCAATTTCCTAACTTATCTCTAATCAAACATATTAATAAGTTACCCAAGCTTTTATTTTACTATCTCTATAGGCCCATCTATTTGTGGGTGATATGCTGAGGAAAACTTCAAATCTATCTTCATCTTCTTCCATAATGTCCTCCAAAATTATTAAATGAACTTTGCATCCCTATCTAAAACTATACTCTTAGGTGATCCATGCAATCTCACAAATTTCTTGAAAAAAGTTAGCAACATGCATAGCATCATTGGTCTTCTTAAAAGGAAGGAAATGTTCCATTTTAGAAAATTTATCCACTATGACAATGATAGAAACATATTCTCTCTATGTTCTTGGATATTAGTCTTCCCAAGATCTCTCTAGTACTGTCAAAAGCTTATAAAATCTAGTATTCTAAAGTTACTCTCTTTTGCTACATGAAAAATTCTACAATTTTGAACATAATTCTTGACATCCTTATATATCTGTGATTAAAAATAGTGTTCAATTACCAAAGCTACTATCTTATCAATCCCAAAATATCCTACTAGTCCTCCACTATGCTTCTCCTTGATCAAATTCTTCCTTGATTGAACTCTTTGGAATACACAATAGATTTCCTTTGAACAACATATATTCCTAAATAAAATAATCCAACCACAAGATTTTATATGTCAGTATTGGTTCCTTACATGATCTCCATGCTTTAGTAAAATCTAGATCATCCTTATACATGTGGTTTAGATCTTCAAAACCCAATACCTCTATCCTCATCTCAATCAACAAATCCCTTCTTTTGGTCAATGCATCTGCAAATTTGTTTAACTTGCCACATGTATGCTTCAACAAAAATGTATAACTCTCTAAGAACTCAACCTACCTCATATTTCCTTGATTCAACTTCCCTTGACTATTCAAATATTACAAAGCTCGATTGTCAATGTACAACACAAACTCTTTAGGAAACAAATAATGTCTCCACTTCTTTAAGGCTTGAACTATGGCATAAAATTTCTGATCATAGATTGGATATATTCTTCTAGTATCATTCAAATTTTCAATAAAATAAACTATTAGTATCTTCTTTACTTAACATTACTCCTATTTCATTTCTACTTGCATCAATATGAACTTGGAATACTTTATCAAAATTAGGTAATGCTAACACTAGTCATTTTTTCACAGGTTTTACTTCAAAATTTAAAAACTCCTTTGTGCTTTAGATGTCCACTTAAATTCAGTCCTATCTCCTCCCATTGAATTTTTCATTGGTGTACAAATTCTAGTAAAGATCCTAATGAATTTATGGTAGAAACTAGTCAATCTATGAAATGATCTTACCTCTCCAATGCTTATCAATTTAGGTCACTCAACAATTTCTCTAACTCAAAGTCCATCTTTGATCCTTTGGCAGTGAAAGGTGGAAAATTGGATGTTCTCCCACCTTTAGGGGTTTTAGGACCTAAAAGGGGCAATTTTCACTAACTTTCACTCAAGAACAAACCCTTGAGTTCTCAATGAAAGAGAATGATATCTTGCAATAGGGTTGTCCTAGGGGATGAGAATGATCTAATGAGAGGTTCACAACCAAGTGTAAACTTGGAAAAGATATGAAATGCAAGCTATAATGCAAAACCCTAATTGAATGCAAACTAACACTAAATGACCTAGAAAAGTGAATGAAATGTAACAAAAAACTATAAAATAGAAAAGTGTACACTTAGAAACTTGGAGAAGGTTGAATGGAGGTCTATAATTTTGGAAAATTTGTTGTCAAGGCTAACTGGGACTCATTTGCCAAGCTGGGCGAATTAGTCCATTTTTTGGGAAAATGTGCATGAACAAAAATCTTCCAAAAGGGTGTCCACATCTACAAAATCCTAAAAATATACTAGAATTGGGACTCATTCGCCAGAAGTGGAAAATCAATCCAGTTAGGATTTTCTAAAAATTTCAAAGTTGATTCTTCTCTTCCTTATCTGCTATGTGTTTTCTAACTAGTTTCCAAATCTGACTCTTCAATTTCCAACCTATAGGCGATCTCCAATGTTCCCCAAGGCTTGATGACAACTTTGACAACTTGAAAAAATTTCTCCAATCTTCCTCCTTATGAAATATGCAACCTTAAGCCTACAAATCACACACAAAGGAGAGGAAAAAATGTTATTGGGTTAGTTAATAGGGGTTTTCCTTGTTTAAACCCCTTGTTGGTAATTAAACCTTGAAATAAAAGAAAATATGAATGGAGAATGATGAATGAACAAATAGAAATGTTGCAACTCACCAAACCCTAGTAATAAGGTGTTGCAAGTGTGCTTGAAATGGCTGCAATGGATGTGGTTCTTGACTCTTACTTGAATGATGTTGATCTTGCTTGAAACACTTGCTTGAATCATAAACCCTACATCACAATTGTTAGCACAATAACAAACATGATAAATGAAATTCTTGGCATGATGATTGACAATTGAAGAATGCTCTAAAATTCTTGATAATCTACCCTTGAAATCTCTTGAATGCTCTTGTGAATGCTCAAATTCTCTTGTGAACTCTCTTGAATGCTAGGTCAAAATATGAGTGAAATAACCTTGTATTTATACTCAATTATGCAAGAATTCTCAAAATTACAACACTATAAGCTGAAATCATATCTAGGAGAATAAAATCCTACTAGACATTTGAATTAATTTTAATTTTGGGCCACATAGGACTCATTCACCCAAGGTGGTGAATGAGTCCCATCATGCTTAATGTATGGGACCAAAAATCAAAATTGCTTAGAAATGTGTGAAAACCTGGTATTGGGCCAAAACATCTAGGTGGAACCCATTCACCCAAGGTGGAGAATGAGACCCATATCACCAAATTTGGGCCGCACAAGCCAAAAATGCTTGAATTATAATTGGTTACTAATTGGTGTCAAGATTATCCTTAGAAAGATGTAATAAATAAGGCTTGTGGATGTAAAATAGGGCCAATTAATGCAAAAGAAAGCCCAATTGTTAATGGAGAATATAGAGAAATGTGAAAGTGTGTTACAACAGTTTATAACACTCCAAACAAGGCAAGGTTAATGCTTATTTTAATTAAAAATAGGTTTATTATGCTTAGTTGTTTAATAAAACCCTAGAAAAGTGTGAAAGTGGGTTACAACATTTTACAACACTTTAGCAAGGTTCCATTAAAATCCATTAGTTCACAAAGGCCCAAGACCTAATGTGAATGTGTCATCCACATTACAATACTCAATCATGACAACATTAAGCCAAAATCCACAAGGAGGGCCCAAATAAGTGTGAAAATGTAAAGGGATAAATTTTTATACACTACAAGCTGAAATGACAACCAAAATATATTAACTTTGTCTTCATAAAGATACACTTCTTGGCATTTATCAACAACTTCACTTCTCTTAGATTCTACAATACTTGTCATATGTGCCACAAATGTTCTTCTCTAGTATTACTAAAAATTAGAATATCGTCCAAGTAAACAATAACAAACTTACCCAAGAATCTCTTTAGTACCTCATTCATCAATCTCATGAATGTGTTGGGTGTGTTGGTCAATCCAAAAGACATCAATAACCACTCATACAATGCTTCATTGGTCCTAAATGTAGTCTTCCACTCATCTCACTCTCTGATCCTAATTTAATCATATCCACTCTTTAGGTTAATCTTTATGAAATAATGTTATCCACTCAAACAATACATAATGTCATCCATCCTTGGAAATGGGAATCTATGTTACACCTAGATGGTTGTCATTGCACCAAAATATCGACCTACCAATGCCCAATACAACTATCAAAGTTAATGAATCCATGGGATGTGGTTGAACCATGTCACGAATGCAAGAGTTGTACTTGATAGAACATAGATACCGAGGGTGCACACCTTACCACAATCCCCCCACAAAGAAAGGAAGGGGTTCAAACCTATTCAACCTAGGATTTGATACCAGTTATTGCACATACAATTGTCACTGCACCAAAAGATTGACATGTCAATGTTTGATACAATTGTCAGAGTTAATGAATCCACAAGACGTAGTTAAGCCATGTCACAAATCCAAGCACTATGCTACACAGTACAAGGAGACCAAAGGCACACACCTTACAATAATCTATACTTAATAGTGATCCTATTGATTTCTTTGAAATCCATACACATTCTCCATTCTCCATCTTTCATTGTTGCTAGTACAGCAAGTACCACACATGGACTTAGGCTTTCTCTAATCAATCCTTTCTCCAACAACTCTTGTATGTATTTTTTCAGCTCCATATTCTCTATAGGTGTCATCCTATGTGCTGCTTTATTTGGAAAAAATGCTCCAGGTATAAGATTTTTTCTAGTATATTCTCTATTATGATGTCTTCATACTCTTTCAATACTTCTGCTACTCATTCATTCTTCATGGCATAATTTTCTACCTTCAAATGAATATTCTTCTTTTGAATCAATTGAAAATACATGTTTTTATGTCTCAATCCATCCAAAAAAATTCTTCCATCTACCAAGAATAATCTAGTCATTCCATAAACTTATTTTATGTCCTCTTCCTCCAATGGTATCAATATGGTCCTTCTACAATTTGCAATCATTATATAGGTATTTTTCCTCCCATCATGTATAGCTTTCCTATCATATTACCATTATCTTCCTAATAGTAAATGACATGCATCCATCAACATAATATGACACAATACTTCATTCTTATATGATCCTATTTGTCAAAATTTCACCCAACACTACTCATTCACCAATATCTTATGTTCATCCTAAATCCATGCTATTTTATAGGGATTTGATTGTTTCAATCTCTTTAAATTCAACTTGGTTACCATCTCTTCTAAAAATGGATTATCAATGCTACCACTATAAATGATATCTTTACATACATTTCCTTCGGATTTACATCTTGTTCTAAACAAAAATTTTCTTTGTGGTGATTCCTCAATCACTTATTCATGTATTAATGCTCTTCTCATTACCAATGATTCACCTTTTACTAGTTTTCCAATCAAATTAGGGGATTCAACAGGTTCTTTCATGTAGGTTGTTCTTCTAGTATGCTCATCCTTCTTACTGGTGCTCCCTTAGTGGAATTCAAATGATTTATGTCCTTCACCTCCACACTTGAAACAAGTTCCTCTAAATGGTATCTTCTCAAATATTCCTTCATCACTCCTATAGCATTCATTGTGGTAAGAATTATGACCACCTATATCAGTATGGTAGAAATTTTTGTCTTCTCTTGCTCTACAGTATGAATTACAATCCTTTTCTTCACTATGGTAAGGATTTCCATCCTTTTTTTTCTTTTTCTTTGCATAAGGTTTTATTTCTCTATATTGTGACCCAATCCTCTATAATCTTCCTCTTGCACTTGTTTGGCTTCTTTCAAACATCTTATTCAACTTTTCTTCTACCTTCAATGCAAAGTGGTATGTTTCCTCAACTTTGGTCATCTTCACCAAGCTCAATTCTTCTTAGATGTTTTTTCTCATTCCGTTGATGTACTACACAACCTTTTCCTTGCTTGTTTCATTATTTCTAATTCTAATGATCATCTTGTAGAATTCTTCAGTGTACTCTTTTATAGTCTTCTCCTTTTTCTTCAAATTTTGCAATATTTTCACCAATTCAAGCTGATAGTCAGCAAGTATGAATTTATTCTTCAACTTGGTCACCATTCTATCCCATATTATGATTTTCTCCTTTCCTCTTCTATTTCTATCCAATTGAGCTTCTTTCCACTAGATAGCATGTCCTTTCAACTTAGTTTTTGTGAATCTTACTCTTTTCGGATATTCAATTTCTTCACATTCAAAGTATTCTTCCATATGATTGATTCAACCAATTAATTCCTCAGGGTTTAAATTTATTATGTAAATTTGAATTTTAATTCTAAGTTGCTTATGAATTTTGGAAATAGCTTTCAACATATTTACATGATCTGATTATTCTTCTTCCTCAAGGTTCTCTTTAATTTGATTCACAACATGATCTAACTCATCGTCACTTTCATCTACATGTCTAGGGTTTAGACCTCTTCTTCTATCTTTGTCTACAACATCCAATCATAAATTCATTGCTCTCATCATCTCTAGAGTTGTTTCCATTATTCCAACAACATTGGCCATACTAGGTGCATATTTACCTTTGAATATAGTTCAACTTCCTCAATTTGGCTTTCTATCTACAATGGTTTCAATTGCCTCATAGTCGACGATCGATTGAACATACATGCAATTTACCTCAAGTTGATGATCTATTCACCACAAGGAATTCCTTCAGGACTTTCAAAATCACTCTAATGCCACTTGGTTTAGTCACAGATGGAGGGTCTAGAAAGGGATAGTCCAGTAATGCAGCTTAGATTCTTGACACAACGAAAACAACACTAGAAATACTCAACTATAAGATAGAAAATTGTCATCACTAGCATTTAGGACATAGGATAAAAATCTCCTATGCTCCACATTCAAGGAAAAACCCTAGAGATCTCAATCCAAGGTAGAAAGGAAAGAGATTTTATAATATGGCTATCCTAGGATATGTTTAGAGATTAATGAAGGGTTCACCACCAAGCTAGGACTTGGAAAAATGTATGAAATGCAAGATCTAATGATAAAACCTAGTGATGCATGAAACTTAAATAAATGACATAGAAATGCATATAAATCAAAATAGAAAGCTGTAAAATTAGAAGTGTACACTTGGAAACTTTTAGAGGCTTGAATGAAGACTAGAAATGCTACAAATCCTCCAATTTTGGCTGTTTGGTACTCATACGCTAATATGGGTAAATTAGTCCTAGATCTAGGTTTCTAAATAGGAACATGTTTCTAGAAAAAGGGTATTTGAATCTACAAAAACCTTGAAAACACATGTAGTGGGAAAAATTCGCCACTTATAGTGAATGAGTCTAGTTAGGGTTTTCTATAACTTTAAAGTATGAATGCTATCTTCAATGTCTACTCTTTATGTTCCACTTTATTTGTAGATTTGAAACCTTAATTTCAGACCTATAAATGACCTTTTTGTGAAGAAAGAAACCTTACAAATGAGGGGGAAATTCCAACAATTTTCTCCAAGCTTGTAACATAATCTTCAATGATCCCTCAAGCTTCAAGACATCTAGAACTGCAATCACACATGTAAAGAGGAGAAAAATTTGTTGATTATTAGTGAATAGGGGTTTTCCTTGGTCAAACCCCATTTAGCTAATTAAACCAAATGATGAAACAATGAAACAAGGACATGAAAAATGAAACATAAGACATGGAACATAAAAAATGATACCTTGAATAATTCCTTGTAAATGGTGTCTTGTAAATTACAACTCAAGATGAAATGGGCATGACGAATGTAGATCTTGATCTTAACAATAGGTGTAGAAGAATGCTTAATCTTGGATCATCAATGCTAAATCACAACTATAGGTCAATAAAATGCTTGATGCTTGATAAACTTGACATGATGATGGATCTTGAATTTTTGCAATAAATGGTGAAGAATTATGCTCTTAAATGCCTTAGAAATGCTCTTGTGAACTCAACTTTGTTATAAGGATGCTCTTTAAATTTGCTAGGTATAAAAGGAGTTAAATAAACTTATATTTATATTTATTTATGCAAGAATTCTTGAAATTACAACACTACAAGATGACATCAAATCTAGGAGGATAAAATTCTGCCAAGAATTTGAATTAATTTCGATTCCATTTTCAAAAATTCTTAGAAAGGTGTGAAACCAAGATCAAGACCTAAAAACCTAGGTGGGACTTATTCACCAAGGTGGAAAATGAGTCCTAGATCACTAAATCTAGTCCATTCAACATAAAATACCTGAATTATGATTAGATATTGATTTGTGTTAGGATTGTTCTCAAAAAGATGCATTAAATGGGGCTTGTGGATGCAAAATAAGGCCAATTAAAGCATAAAGGGGTCCAATTGTTATTAAAAACCCTAGAAAAGTGTGAACGTGTGTCACAACACTTTACAACACTTTGAATAAGGTAGGATTAAGGTACATTTTGGTTAAAAAAAGGTTTATTAGGTTTAGTTAATGAATAAAACTTTTCACAACACCTTAACAAGGTACAATTTAAGTTCATTAGTTCACAAGGGCCTAAGACCTAATGTGAGCATGTTAAACACATTACAACACTAATTCAAGGCTAATTCAAGGCATCCTTAAGATCAATTTCATGAGGGCCCAAACAAGTGTGAAAATGTCACCGAAGAATTGTTTTGACACTACAACAAACAAAAATCTTCATAGATTCAACAATTGACAATCTTACATGCATCATACACATTATATGTGGAATGAATAGGGCCCAAAGGATTATTATAAGGGAATTACAAACATTATAAGTAGCCAAAGGCCTTATTCAATAGTCAGATATGAAAATCCAAAATATTTAAAATCTAATCCTAAATCTAATCTCTAACTACTTTCCTATGATTACAATTGATCTTAAATATGATTCTCGAACTCCAACAAAGGTCTACATTGGCCTCAAATGGTTACAACCAAAATGTCTGATCAAGTGTGTAGGTCAGCAAAATAACGTGAAAGATAATCCATCATGAAAGTAAATGTCCTGTGGATCTACAAGAAAGATACCCTAGACCCAAATTCCTTGTATGATGTTCCATTAAGCTTTGCACTTTCTAGAATAGGTCCACACAACAAATTATAAACTAGGTTGGCTCCAAATGCTCTGACTATGAATTAACAATGAAAATCTAAGAGTGATAACTTCCTACAAACTAATTCAAACTTCTTGAAATCTAGATATGATGTAGATGTGATGAAGGAGCATCCTTGGTAAAGGGAAATCGACATCACCAAAAATTATTGTTGCAAAAAATCAATGTGGTTTCATGAGAAACACTCTTATAGGCATGTAGATTTTTGTAGCCACATCTTTACTTCTTTTTCATTCTATGAATATGTGGAAGATGTATTGTAATCTCCAATTCGAATATGCTCTGGTGGAAAACAAATAAAAGTCTATTTCTTTGCAAAACGTTATTGTATTCAAAACATTTGAGAATACCAAAGGACCCTTTTAAAAGATTAATTCTTGATAAGAAATTGATTAAAATAGTCAGCTATTGATGTTTCAGCTTTCAATGGAGGAAATTTAATTTAAATGCATAATATTGCAAATGTGTGTGTGGTGGGTGTAGAAGTCATAAGGCTAAATAGGCCAAAAATCCATGTTAGGGAGACAATCTCTTGTGCAACTAGAGTAGGGATGAAGGTGGATTTTGAATTTTTAGACACCATTACATTGTAGGTCGATGATTTGGATTGAAGAGACTGTAGATTCAAAAAAAACATTACAAATTTAAATGCAATGAAAAGAAATGAGACAAGGGGCTGATTAGAATAGAGGAAGAGGCTTATCGATTGAAAGAAAACAAAGAACAAAGGTAACGGAAGCAACAAATTTTGGTTTATAAAATTCAGCATAAGAGGTAAGAGGGTCGATACAACACAAATTTTTTTGCTTGCTATGAAAGAAATCAGTAGATCGAAACCTAATGGGAGGGGTGCATTGGAAGATTACATGAAGAACATGGACCGCATGGAAGTAAAGAAAGAAGGTGCTAGTTTTCAAAAGTTAATTTTTTGCAAAATAAAAAGGGAAGGACTCACAACTCAGGGATAGGAGAGATCATGTAACAAGGGCCACGCATGAGGGAACTCACAAAGGAATAGGTAGGAGGAGAAAATTTGTGTTGTATCAAATTAAAGAGATGGATGCACTATATGAGCAAAGGAGGTCAATTAAAATTCCAAGCCCATCAAGCTCTTGTGAGTTGATTTCTTTTAAAAGGAAAGCCAATGTGATGGTAGACCATATGAGGGAGGAGATTCAACACAGGTCAAGGCATATTTGAAACAAGAAGAATGCATTGGAAAATAAGTTTGAGAAGGATAAGAGTAGGTAGTGGTGTGGAGAAGGATGATAGTAGATGAAAAAGGAGGGTGCTAGTAAAAGTTCAAACTGCAATTAAAAAATGATGATGTGTGAAAAGTGAGTGAGACAGTAGAAAGAAAAGACAATGAGTTATGTGTGGCAAAAAAGGAAATCAAAGGGACCACACATAGAGAGAAGGTGTTTGTTTAGCAAACCTCAATTTTAGATATGGGTCAAATGAAGTGCATACTAGAAGAAGAGTCAAACTAGTGTAGAAGGAGGCAATTTGAGAATTAGCTTGAGAATTAGTGAGTAGATGGGAGTTGAGCTCCTAAATTGGAGAGATCAAGCATATAATTAGAGCAATTGGGAAAATGTCTGTATTAGAGAATCATGAGGGTAAGATGGAATAATTGGAGGCAAAGTAGTTTCATGAGTATTTGTATCTTTCCCAAAACCCAATCAATGAAGATAATTGACTTGTTTTAAGTTTGAATGTAATGTTTTCAGTTGTGAATTGATTAAATTGACACAAGTTATTGTCAATTTTGGAGTTCAATTTTCATGGAGTCTTTTTGTAATCTATATTTAGGTGAATTTGGAAGAGTTTTTTTCCTTATTCAAGTGGTATCAGAGCTAGAGGTTTTGAGTGTGTGAATAAAGTGTCAAGAGAGAGGTGGTTCACACTAGGACCTGTAGATGGAGAGAGAAGAGAAGAGATTTTGGGGGCACAAGTAGATCACCAAACATGAGGTAGCTTGTGAAAAAACCTATGGATAGTGGAAGTGCAATTAAGGAGCTCAAAATTACTATTCTAAGTGTGTGGATTCATGAATGATTGAGGCATAGAAAGTGTAGAGTTGGAAGCATGAAAGAAGCTCAAAAGTATCATTGCAGATGTGTGGAGTCCCAAATGGTTGAGAGAAGAATGTGTAGAGGAAAGTGTTATGATAGATTATAGCAAACAAAGTGGAATCTTCATGATATCAAGGTATGATTGCAGCATGGAAGTTTCATTGCAAGGGTAAATTTGCATAGAAGATTTGCTAGTGGAGGGCATGGAGAGAAGAAGAGGATGTAGTTTTTGGCAAAGGAATTCAATCTATTAGTGATGAAGTTCATTGGAGATTGTTTGCAGTCTCGAAGGGTGATTTTATCACTCATCTCCAGCTTTGTGAGCCCATTCTCACAAATTTCCTAACTGATGTGTTTGTTGCAGGAGCATCTCGAGTAAAGGGCAATCGACATCACCAAAAAATATTGTTGCAAAAATTCACTATGATTTCATAAGAAATGCTCTTATAGGCATGTTGATTTGTGTAGCCACATCTTTGCTTCTTTTTTATTCTGTGAATATGTGGAATATGTATTGTAATCCTTTGGGCAGTGATCCTTTCTTCTTTTCTAGGTAGTGATCCCTCCAACATTGAGCCTATTGTATTTATTTTTCTATTTATATATATGGGAGCTAATCCTCACAATCATTTTTCCCTACATTGATTTTTTCACATAAATTTGGTGTTCTATTGTGTATGATTTTGTTTGCATTTTTATTTCATATGTTTATATTCTACTAATGCTTACTAAGGATTTGAAAGTTACTGAGGGGTTGAATGTTCTAATGTACAAATAATTCACCCCCTCTTAGTTATCCTATGCATCTAACAATTGGTATTAGAGCTATGGTTCCTTGGAAGAATATTAACCACTTGAGGTAGATCCATATGGTGCACATGAAGGATGTCAAAGTTCCTATGTTCAATGGAATAAATTATGCTTACTAGAAAGCCAAGATGTAATCCTTTCTTGTCTCTTTAGAGTTTGAAGTTTGGAAGTTAGTTGAAACTAGATATATTATGCCTACTAATGGTACAACAAGTGATTATGAGATCAAGTATTATGAGAACAATGGGAAAGCAAGAATATCTACCTTGAGTGGTCTTTCTGATTTTGAACTTGGGAAGGTGATAAGTCTCAAAACTACAAAAGATTGCTTGAAAAATTTGGAGAGAATTTATGAAGGAGATACTAAGTTTAAGCAAGCAAAGATACAAAATTACAAAGAAAATTTTGAAACCCTAAGGATGTTAGAAGATGAAGATATTACTGCCTACATGTTCAAAGTAGATGAATTTGTCAATGTCATCAATGGTATGGTGGACATATGGAAGAAAGTGAAGTTGTGAAAAAGCTATTGAGAACACTTCCTAAATCTTATAGTTTTAAACTTTTTTCTATTGAGGAAGCTTAGAATTTGGATCAATATTATAGAGATCAAATTTATGGTGCTTTAATTTCTTTTGAATTAAGAGAGTTTGATCAAGATGCTACAAATAAATAAAATTCTTTTAAAGTTATCAAAGTAGATTAGGATGATGAATCTAATTATGATGATCTTTATCAAGTGGAAGAAAAGTGGAAGAAAATTTTGTAAGGAGATTAAAAAATAGTGTAATAATGGAAAATGTATCCCTTTTCCTTACTTAATTTAGAATAATTAACAATAAATGAGCTTAATTAATGTTGCCTTGATTCAGTATTGTAATGTCCTTTACAAATTCACATTAATTCTAGGACCCCTTTTTAATAAAATGTAGTTAATGGTGCCTTATTTAAGGTGTTGTAATGCGTTTCTTTACACATTCACACTAATCTATGGCTTTATTAACTAATTGAGGTTAATTAGGGCTTAATTGGCCCCTTAAACTCAAATCCAAGCCTAATTTATTGTATTTTCTAAGGGATAAAGCTCGAAAATCATTAATAATGATTTACAACTCTTAATTTGGCAAGGTATGAGTATTAGGCTAGTGACCTAGGACCCATTCACCATGCAAAAAATGGGTCCTTACTAGTTCCTAGGACTCCCTTTTTACATGTTATTTCATATCCTCAAAACTTTTCCTAGTTGAGTGTGCTAGGACCCATTCACCCTATGGAAAATGGGTACTCCTTAACATAGGACACCCATTTTTGAACTTATTCTTGGCAGGATTTTAGTGATTTCAAATCCTAGATTTGATGTCAGCTTGTGTTATTTGAATTTCAGGATTAAATCTTAAGTTAGGTATAAATATAAGGTAATTTTACATAGTTTCACCTAGAAGAATTTCATGAGATCATATAATCTTCACAAGAGCATTATAGATAATTAAAGATAATTTTCAAAGGAATTCAAGGGAATTATCAAGGTTTTATTTCAGCAATTAAATGTCATATCATCATGTCAAAGGCATAGTGTATCATGAATATTGTTGAGCTATCATGTAGATGTAGCATTGAAGATCCAACTCAAGAATATTCAAGGTGTTTCTTCTAATCAAGTGTTGTGATCAAGATCTACATTCTTGGAAGCCACTTCATGCTAGATTTCTGATTTGTATTCCAAGACTTCATCTAAGGTATCATTGTTTCATGTTTTTAATGTTTTATGTTTCATGTTCATGTTTCATTGTTTCATCATAAAGTTAAATTACCTAAATGTGGTTTGAAAATGGAAAATCCCTATTCCCTAACAATAATAAAAATTTCTTCTCTCTTGATGTGTGATTGTAGGTTTTATATTGAAGATCAAGTGGAGAACAAAAGTTGAAAACCTGTCAAGATTGTAAAGTTGCAAAAGTTATCATCTTTATTGCACGATCTTAGAAAGTACTCTACAAAATTTATTTCTAACTTTCGGGAGCTAAACACCTGGGAGATGGGAGTGCATACATTGAAGAACAAAACCTATAAATCACTTTTTTAGAATCCTAGTAAGGACTCATTTAGCAGTGGGCAAATGAGTCCTTGGTGAGCCATGAAACAACACTTTTTCAACAAGGTACACATCATTTAAACATATTAAAACCTTCCTATTTGTTGTTATAATAGTTAGGCTTGATTTAAGATTGTTATTTATGGATTTTACCTCTCATAATTGAGTGAAACATTCAAGAAAAAATATAGGAGGTGAACTCATTATTCAAGACAAAATGTAGGAGGTGAACCCATTTGATCAATCACATTTGGGTTCATCTCTTTTTCTATGTTTCATTTATGTGAACCCGATTTAGCATTGTAGTTTTCTAATTTTATGAGTCTCTTTCATTTTATATTAGATATTGCATTCATTTACTTTCATTTGCATTGAATTAAATGTCTTTTAGGGTGTCTTAGCTTGCATTCAAATTTTCATTTCATCTAGTGTTTTAGAATTTCATTGTTTGCATTATTTACATCTATAAAATACAAAAAAAATTAGTCATCTTACATATCATTTGGATCACGTAAAATTTCATTTGAAAATAAAAAAAATTGTATATCAAACTAGGTCTTGTAATTCATCATTTTCTCACATTTTCAACTTGCATTTCACATTGCATTTACAAAAGTTTATACCTGAAACTTACTGTATCAAACTTGAATATGAAAAATATTAGAAAAGGCTTAAAAATCAATAAAAATTAGTTTCAAAACCCTAATCTAGGACCTATTCTCCCTAGGAGGAATGAGTCCCTGATCATACCTAAATTTGCATTTATAGAATTTCAAAACTCATGTTTTGTGCTTCTGTTTGCTACTATTACATCTCTGTTTCAGTTTGTTAATTTCATGTTTCATTCATTTCATTAGGTCTAGTTTAATTTTCTTCATTTAGTGCATTGTCTAAATTCAAATGTTCATTTAAAAAATTTCATTTTTAGATTATTGCATTGTGTAATCAGAAAATTACCTTGTTTTAAGTATTAAAATCTGAAAATGGAAAAGTGTTCTAGCAATGTATGGAATTCCTTGTTCTCTTTGTTTGAGTTTTCAAGTTGCATTTTTGGTAATGGTCCTAATTCAATTGAAACCAATCATTCTCACCCACTCCTAATGAGTTTCCTCGTGAAGTTGGAACCATTGGAAAAGATGATGATAGCAAGATAATGTATCTCTTTATCTCTTTGTGCATTCCACTATATGTATCTACATTCTTCTTTGTGTTGTAAACATTTTATCTTTTTTGATTTTCCATTTAGGGATGATGGAGGGAATTGAGACATTTATGTCTCTTCCATGTTGACTCAAAAGTTTATCTTTTATCTTTTCTTTGTCTTGTGTCATCCTTTTGGGGATGATGCAAGGCATCGAGACATTTAGGTCTCTTCCATGTTGACCCAAAATATTTTTCTTTGTTTATGTTCTCTATGTGTCATTCTTTCATTTCTATGAGTATTTGGGGAATGATTATAGTTCCAAGCTCTATGAAAACATTTTAATAAAAGATATACTAACCCCAAATTCATAGATACCTTATGTATTCTTGGGGGTAACGCCTCCCTCCTTTTTCATAGCATAGGTTTATTTTAGAAATATATGACTTGGCATAGGGTTTTTCAAGGAAAGTTGTCATGTCTTAGGAGAAAAATTTGGCTACTTTAAAGTAGTTTCTCACAACAATGGTGTTAGAAAATTATTTAAAGTGGGGGCATACATTGATGAAATATTTTGACATTTTGCATATTTCATGGTGTGATTTTCTTTTTCTTGTGATGCATCCTTTTCTCGGTGGTGTCATTGGGTTTGATGTCCTCTAAGTGCATGATGCAAAATGAGGCATCCCATAAGTGGCAATCTAGTATTCTTGACTTGTCCTCTCTTGGATACATTAGGCATGATGTTCCCTAAGAAGAAGGCCTTACACAAAACAAGATTCCCTTGACCATAAACCGATAGGTATAATATTTATAAGCATTTAGCATTGTGGTTCCTTATCAAATTTTTTAGGAGGATAACTTTAGTATGGTATGGGAGGCTAATATGATTCTCTCATTTGCCACCTTTTTGGGATACTCACCTAGTGGATGGCCTGAGGTTCCACCACCCCAGAGTGAGTACATGTGTATGTTGTTTGCATAGTGGACATCGTGTTTTTATTGTAAAATTTTTTGGACAAACAACCTAGACCTAAGTAGTCCACTTCATTTTAGACATACTATTGAAGCTTGATCATTTTTCTCGAACAAACAACCACATTTCACATCACATTAGAATGGTCGAAGCTTGATCCTTTTTCTTAGAAAAACAACAATTTTCCACATCCTGTTGGAACAATCGAAGCTTGATCTTTTATTTTCCTTTTTTTTCTTGGTCTTTAATAGGGTATGATTGTGTATCTTTATCATTTTAGCATACATAAGTGTCTTATATGTCTACTTTAATGTGAGTTTTTCATGGGAAAAAACTCTCACTAAAGTGGGGAAAAATGTAGTAACAAAAAAGTATCCCTTTTTGTTAATTCGAAATAATTAACTATAAATGATCTTAATTTTTCCTTGATTTAGTGTTGTAAGGTACTTTACACATTCACATTAAGTCTATAACCCTTTTTAATAAAATGTACTTAATGGTGCCTTATTTAGGGTTTTGTAAAGTGTTTCTTTACACTTTCACACTAATGTAGGGTTTTATTAATTAATTGAGGTTAGTTAGAGCTTAATTAGCCCCTTAAATTCAAATCCAAGCCTAATTTATTGCATTTTATGAGGAATAAATCCCAAAACTCACTAATAATGTTTTTGAACACTTAATAAGGCAAGGAATGAGTTCTAGCCTAGTGACCTAGGACCCATTCACCACCTATGAATGGGTCCTTACTAAGTCCTAGGACCCCCTTTTTACATGTTATTTCATATCTCCTAAACTTTTCCTAGTTGAGTGTGCTAGGACCCATTCTCCCTATGGTGAATGGTTCCTCCTTAACCTAGGACACCCATTTTTGGACTTATTCTTGCAAGATTTTAGTGCTTTCAAATCCTAGATATGATGTCAACTTGTATTAATTGAATTTTGAGATTAAATATTAAGTATAAATATAAGGTAATTTTACATAGTTTCACCTAGAAGACTTTCATGAGATCAATCAATCTTCACAAGAGAATTATAGAGCATTCAAGAGAATTTTCAAAGGTATTCAAGGGAAGATTATCAAAAAAAATTTGCAACATTAAAAGGTCATATCATCATGTCAAAGGCATAGTCCATCATGCATATTGTTGATCAATTATGTTGATGTAGCATTGAAGATCCAAATCAAGCATATTCAAGGTGTTGTTTCTATTCAATTGTTGTGATCAAGATCTACATTCTTGGAAGACACTTCATGCTAGATTGTTGATTTGTATTCGAAGACTTCATCCAAGGTATCATTGTTTCATTTTTAATGTTTCATGTTTCATGTTCATGTTTATTGTTTCATCATAGGCTTTAATTAGCTAAATAGGGTTTAACCAAGGAAAAACCCTATTCACTAACAATCAACAAGTTTTCTTCTCTCTTGATGTGTGATTGTAGGTTTTATATTGAAGATCTAGTGGAGAATAAAAGTTGAAAATTTATCAAGATTGTAAAGTTACAAAAGTTGTCATCTTTATTGCAAGATCATGGAAAGTAATCTACAAAATTTATTTTTGACTTTCGGGAGTTGAACACTTGGGAGATGGGAGTGCAGACATTGAAGAACAAAACCCAAAAATCACTTTTCTAGAACCCTACTAGGGACCCATTCGCCATTGGGCGAATGAGTCCTCAGTGAGGCCCAAAACAACACTTTTCCAAAAAGGTACACATAATTTCAATCTCTTAAAACCTTACTATTTTATTTTATAATAGTTAGGTTTGATTTATAAATATTATTTATGAATTTTACCTCTCAGAATTTAGTGAGACATTCAATCTAAAAAGTAGGAGGTGAACCCATTTGATCTATCACATTTGGGTTCATCTCTTTTTCTATGTTTCAAATGGAACTAGAAAATATAGAAGTTACCTTTCAAATGTTTCAATTATGAAAAGATACGTCATTATGATTCTAAATGTCTAATAAAAGTTTCAAATGACAAACATAAGGATCATGAGGATAAATATGTCAAGAAGAGTTATTATGCCAAAAAATATAATTGTGTATCTAATGATGAGGAATCATACTACCTAGATGATGAAATTGATGAATGCTTGTTCATGGCTTTCCATATTTTAACTAATTGTACTGATCCTAAAAGATGTGCGATGGAAAGTTCTTTAGAAATAGGTCACAACATTGAAGGAACTATGTTGACCGCTTTTAATACAAGAGAGGAGAGAAACTACTAGATTCTCAAAACATATGATAGGTGATAAGATGATTTTTTTTAATGTTGAAATGTATGATGGTTATCTTCTTAAGCATTGTGATGATACATATGCTAAGTTATGTAGAAAAGGTTCAATTGGTTTTGATGCAAAGCATAAGATAAATGATATTCTTTATGTCAAGGGTCTCCAGCATAATATTCTCAATGTAGGAAAAACGTGTAGTAGAGGATATAATATTTTTTTTCAAGATGATGGTTGTGAGATTAGAAAAGGAAGCTTTGAAACTTTGATTGCTAAGAGAACAAGGATAGAAGGTAATGTTTATCAACTTAAAGGTGGTGGTATTAAGTGCTTTATGTATCATATCAATGAAAGTTGGTTGTGGCATAGAAGAGTGGGTCACATAAATTTTGACAACCTATTAAAGACTAGTTCTAATGATGTTGTGAGAGATCTTCCAAGAACTACAAATCTTATCAATGAAATTTGTAAAGAGTGTCAATTTGGAAAGAAAAAAAAACAGGTTCAAGACTAAAGAATAGTCTACCATAATACCTTTAGATTTGGTGCATATAGACCTATGTGGACCTACTAGAATAAGAATCTCTCAAGGTGACGAGTATTTTATATTGTTGATTAAAGATTATTTTAGTGATGTGGGTGAAATTTCTCAAAGAAAAATTAGAATCTTTAGATAATTTTAAATCATTTAAATCTATGATAGATAATGAAATAGATTTGAAAATAAAGTTCTTGAGGTATGATAGTGGTGGTGATTTAAGCTCCAATGAGTTTAATAATTTTTTTGAAGATCATGGGATAAAGAGACATTTGTTAGCTCCTAGGACTTCTCAGTAGAATGGAGTTATAGAAAGAAAGAACAAGATAGTTCAAGAAATAGAAAGGACCATGATTAAGGAAGAAAATATACTAGATATCTATTAGAGAGAATTTATTCATACTGCATACTACATTCTTAAGAGAGTTCAAGCAAGAGTGAACACTTCAATTATTCCCTGCGAGTTATGGTATAGTAAACCTCCTACTATGAAATATTATAGAGTTTTTGGAAGAAAATGCTATATTAGGAGAGATGAAGAAAACTTAGGAAATTTTTATGCAAGATCTTATGAAGGAATCTTCACTGCATACTCTACAAAGAGAAAGGAATACAAATGCTACAACAAAAGGCTAAAGAAGATAGTTAAAATTGCAATTGTCAAAAGGCATACAAAAGCTACAAAAAAAGGCTAAAGAAGATAGTTAAAATATCAATTGTAAAATTAGATGAAGAACCACATCAAAGTTCAATGGTGATAAAAGGATATGAATCTAATGAATCACCTTGTAGTGAAGAAAATTTAAAGAAGAAGAGAAAGAGAAAGGGAGGACAGTTGAAGAGGAAGAAACTCTAGGAAAGATACCTAAGACTCTAAGTATGTACTATAAAAGAATAGTTTTGAAGATAAAATCATTGGACATAAAATAATAGGTGTGCAAAGAAGAAGAAAATATGCTATGATAGAGGAACTAGTAAACTTTTATTTAATTTTTTAGGTAGAACCTATAAAATTTATCGAGGCATGCAAAGATGAGAATTGGATCAAAGCCATGGAAGAATAATTAGGATAGATTGAGAAGAATCAAACTTGGGAATTGGTCTCAAGATCAAAAAATAAGATTGTGATAGGAACTAAGTGGGTTTTTCATAAATAAGTTAAATGAGGATGGAAAAGTTGTCGGGAATAAGGCTAACTTGTGCGTAAGGGCTACTCACAAGTGGAAGGAATATATTTTAAAGATACTTTTTTTTCTCTTGTGGCAAGAATGGAAATGAGTAGGATGATTTTGGCTTTTGGAGCACATAAATAATTCAAGGTATATTAGATGGATGTGAAGTCTACATTCTTGAATGTTGAGTTAGAAGAAGAAGTATACATTTGAAAACTTGAAGGATTTTAGTTCTTGGATGAAGTTGATATGGTTTGAATGTTGAAGATGGAATTATGTAGTCTCAAACAAGCCTCAAGAGATTGGTATGCAAGATTTGATATGTATTTATTGTAACGCCTCGCCGTGTGAACCCCAAAGAAACTAATACAGACGGAATAATTTTTTTTGTAAAAGAACATAATAATTATACTTAAGTGTTCCAACATAAGAATGATCCAAGTTACACAACTAAATCCCTTGGGGTAAACAGGGTGACATTACTATTCTAACCCATAACCAAGAAAATAGATTAAACAATAATTAAACAGTTATATAAATCCATTCATTCTCATATCATTTAAATATCCATTAACAATAACCATATTAATACCATAAGTATATATGACAACAAATGAAATTATAAAGATATAAAGTGTTACATATTTCAATGGATACAACATAACATAACCAACTATTACAAGTGACAGTTCCTGAATAAATACATGGCCTGAATATACATAACATCAATAAGATAGTACAATACAACTGTCTAAAAATACAACTCAATAACCACATATACAAATTACATCAAGGTCTTCCCATCACAAGTGGTAGATACATCAATAATGAAATACATTACATCTGAGGTATAAACATACATCTTGAACAAAGAACACTGGATCAACAACATCTGCAAAACCCAGCAATAAAAGATACATCTGCAACTAAAGGGAAACCAACGGGGTGCGTAGCACGTTCCACCCAACCACCCTCATGTTGCGAGTAGAAAAGGAAGGATCCTCGACCAAGCACGACTAAATCCAGATAGAAAACTTAACATCAAAGACCACATAGAAACAAGCAACGATAAAACCAAAAGGCATAACAACAAACCACTTCTAAACAAAACAATAAACCACTTTCCAAAATTACAAGTCACAAACACAACATCAGTAAAACTCAAGACATAATATCAAAAACAACTTCCAAAACTAGCCAATGACAAATCAACAAATCACTTCTAGAGGACTTCAGTAAATCAACACAAATAGAATGTTAGAGGAGAGTGTCATCACATGGTTTAACATGGATTATCCAGACATCCTATCACAAGGTGCTGCCTCCATCTCTACATGGATTCTCCAGACAACCAAGTTAAGGTGCCGCCTTCATCTATGGTTCTCCTGATATCTTATCTCAAGGCGCCGCTCCATAGGGTTACTCATGCAGAATCGTTAACCTTTCGTGAAGACAAGGCAACGATCTTGCCAACCATAGCCTTCTCGGTCCCCTTTAGTCTGTGATAACACTAACAAGCAGACGAGGCATCACAATTATCTTATTAATGTTTAAACCCCACCCATGGTTTATTACTTAGGTTATCACTGATTAATCTAACTCTAGGCGGGTTACCTTGATAGCCCCTTTGTGCACTGGCCCCCACTCGGGCCACTCTCTCTAGACACTCAAGCAAAAAAATATCCAACTCAACTAGATTGTATCAACAAGGAAAAACTGAACCAACAATGGGTCAATTGTGAGGCTTAACCTTCTCACCCACAATCACGTGCATAACATTCACAAAATGGTACAATCCAAGGATACATTAACATCACCACCAAAACCAACATAAAAGGGAAATCATCAAAATACGAGATCACAACTAACATCAATATCCCACCTCTGGAAGTCTTAGCAATAACTTAAGTTCCTACGAACGATAAGATAAACCTAGGGTTATCCCATATGACTCAAAAGAACTATGAAGAAAAAAACACAATAGAATTAACGAATAATCTCAAGAATAATAGTTACGTTTAACCAAAGCCATAAAACAAATTATGATGAATAATAAATTTTACCCAATAAATCAATCAATTACATGCGAAATATCGTTTCAAAACAACACAATTAATTTATTTCAATCTTCACAACTAAACTATAATCCTATAAACTTTAAAGTTAACCAATCAATTTTATTATAATAACAAAACTTATTCGCAATTTCTAATTAAACTATAATATTGCAAATCATGGAAATTATATATATCATTACAAACTCACAACATTTATAACCTTCCAACATATCTTTTTGTATATATATATATATATATACACATATATATACACATATACATACATTTTTTTACGTGTATATACATATATATATATATATATACATATATATATAAAATATATATATATATATAACATATATTTAAAATCATCTATTAAATCATATGATGAAAATTATATATATATATATATATATATATATATATATATTTATATATATATATATTTATATATATATATATTTATATATATATAATAATAATATAAATCAAATTTTAAATAACATTAAAAAGACAAAACGAATTTAATTATTTTAAAATAAATAATAAAGAAAAACATTAGCAAACCCTCTCTGTGGTACACATTAGTGCTGCGTACCACACAGCAGTTCACAAGCTGCGACCCGGCCTCTGTTGTGCGCAGCCTATGGTGGCTGCGTTCATATGGGGGTACAGCCTCGGCCACCCCCACCCCCATATAATTTTATTTATTTTTATTTCATTTTACTTTTTAAAAATTTATTTATTTTTATTTTTATTTTAGTTATTATTTTCTTTCAATTTCGATTTTCAATAAAATGAAAATACATATTTTTTTAAAGAAAACAATTTATTATTTTTCTTTTTCTTTATAACATTTTATTTGAACCATCAAAATACTAGTTCAAAAATAAATCATAAAACTAAATTGGTTTTCCTAACAGATCTGGGCATACAAATCCAAACGAAAACAAAAAGGGATTTTCTTTCCAAGGTAATTTCAACATAATAACAAATTGATTTTCTTTCCAACCAGTAATTTTCACAAACTAATTTTATTGAATAAATTTTGAAGGGTCTTACTATAGTTTTCTACATATGATTTGAGAGTTTAAATACAAACAAGTTTTCAATACACAAAATCATTTTCAAAAGAAAAAGAGGAATGAATTTTCAAACTCAACAAACAAGATTCTACTTACAGAACAATAAAATAATAATAAATTAACAGAAGAAAACCCGGAGTCCTTCATCTAGTGAAGAATCCAGCATAATAATCTTCTTTCGAACGTGGAACCCCTCTGTAGCTTCTTTTCCAATTCCTATGTTTAGCTCACTTCTGAATCTATCTTTTCTTCAACCACAATAATTTTACCCAGAAAACACAAAAACAAACTATTTTTCTTTTCTCTTCTTTTTACAGACCCAAAAACAATAGAGAAATCTTCTGTGTGTGAATAATTTCCTCATAAAAGAAAAAAAAAGAATCAATAAAGCTCTTCCGCTTTCTTTTCTCAAAAATATTCTTCCTTTATTGGTCTTTTTTCTAGCTTTTAAAAGCACACTTATCTACAATTTTTAATTAAAATAAATTATTTTCCCCAAGATATTATCCACACAAGATTTTCTAATTTAATATTAATAAAATGATAATATTTAATTATCCTCATGAATCTTAATTTAAAATAATTATTTACACTTTTAATTAATTAAATCACTTTTTAATTTACAATATATTTAAATTTAACATTTAACTAATTTATAATTAATTAAAACAATAAGATAATTTTAATTAATCTTATAAACTAAGATTAATTAAATAAACATGAACCATAAATAAAAGTAAATACCCAACAATCAAACTACAAAACGACAAGGACAAAACTTCAGTCATGACACAACAACTTGCAACAAGACGACGGACTTGGGAGAGGGATACTTCCAAATCTACTCCCTTTTTCAACATTTACCCATTGGGTTAATTTAATGCTCGCCCTGTCCTACCGAAGTAGGTGGAATCGAGACTTATTCCTGCAATCCTGCATCCAAATATATGTCAAGTAGCACATGTATATATAATCAAAAACATGATATCGTGAGAAGGAATTGCAGTGTAGTAGGGAACTTGTGAACGAGTGATGCTACACTGTCCTCTCACCTAAGCTATTCTAATAATTACAATATCAATGATGAAATAACATTCTAAACACACTGATCACATGATAACATGATTACTTATCTACTACATCATAAAATAATACTGAATCCAATTAACATCACCATAGAATCATCACATCGACATATAAAACATTAAGGAGAAATCATTACATAATAAAATAATCCAAACACTACATAAAGTATCATAAATCATACTAATTATGTCTCAAGCAGCAAATAACTAAACTACGCATCCACACACACCAGGTTGGTGAATTAATCACCATTACAAATCAATATCACGCTAACACACAAGAGAACCCAATAGTAGCAAATAGTATTAGAAACATGGGGGTATTACATTTATGGGGGAATTAATTATGTATGTTGATTACTTAATCTTTGGAGGAAATGAAGGTATTAAGAAGTTCTAAGAGGAGATGCAAAAAGAGTTTTAGATTTCAATGTTTGGGAAGATGAATTTATTCCTTAGGTTACAAATTTTTCAATAAAAAATGGTATTTTTATTTCATAGACAAAGTATGTAAAATAAATGTTGTAGAAGTTTGGAATGGAGGACTCTAATCTTGTATGTACTCCTATGGTTACTAGTTGCAAGTTGAGTAAGAATGATGAATCTCCTAAGACAAATAAGAGCATGGATAGATCAATGATTGTTGGACTACTATATCTAATTGTTGCTAGATTGAATATAAAGTATGTATTGTGTCTTGTGACATGATTCCATGAAGATCCCAGAGAGTCACATATGATAGTAATAAAGAGGATATTTATATACTTGAAGGGCACTCCAGACATTGTTTTATGGTATCCTAGGGATACTAATTTCTCTTTGAGTGAATATATAGATATAGATTAGGTAGGATGTATAGAGGATAGAAGAAGTATAAGTAGAGGTTCTTTCTTTCTTTGAAGTAGATTGGTTTCATGGTTGTGTAAGAAGTAGGATTCAATGTCATTATCTACTGAAGAGGCAGAGTCTATTGGTGCAACACCATGCTACACATAAGTGTTATGAATGAAGTAGATAATGAAGGATATCCGAGTATCATATGATGAATATATTTCTATCTTGTGTGATAACAAAAGTTCTATCAATATCTCAAATATCTCAGTAATGTATTCAAGGACAAAGAATATCTCTATCAAGTATCACTTTCTAAGAGAAAAAGTTGCAGAGAATGAGGTGAAGCTGGAGTATTTTCCTAAAAAGGAAAAAGTTGTAGATATTTTCTCAAAGGCTCTTCTAAAAGATATACTTGAGTATCCAATAGAATTTAGGGGTTATTTCCCCTGATTATTTCAACTATATGCATACATGTGTCCATCTATCCAAGAGAGAATTTCAAGGTACATTCTTGTTCTGAGATTGATGAAGACTACCTCTCAAAGGGAGTAGGTATTGGTGGTGTTTGGTTGGTACATTTAGGGGAAGCATATCATGTACCCCTAAGGGGGAGTAAGTATAAGAGAGAGAAATGGAGAGTAAACAACGCACAAAGTATAGTAGTGAGAGATATATAGAAATAGTAGTTGAGAGTGAGCAACTTGTAGGTGTTGCTTAAAGTGAAGTGTGTAGGTGATGTCAAAGGGTGAGATTGATTCCCTTTGACATTGATGTCAAAGGGGGAGATTATTTTCTAAAATACTTATCAAGAAAGGGGGAGAATGAGAGAATGAATTACTCCTCAAGCATGGAGAGAAGAAGTCTATAAAATAATGGTAAAAAGAGAGAGTGTTGCTTGATGCAATGCTGCTTTTTTTGTTGATGGTTTTTAAGAGTAGGTGTTGCCATAAATAATAAAGGGTGATATTTTTGGAGAATTGAGGTTTTAGGAGGGATTGTTGGAGATTGTTAGTTTTTTCTTTAGTGTTTTCAATGATGTCAACCCCTTGTATGTGGATATTGTTGGAAAGTGTTGTCATATGTGTTGTGGTTTGATGTCAACATATAGTATGGATGTGTTTTGGTGTTGAGTAGGAATTGTAAATGTAGAAAGCTCACTTGGTTTCCAAGTTCTTCTAACAATATTTGAACAAGAAAGTGTGCAAGGTAATAGAGGTAGGTTCTATGTTGTGCTTTGTATTCCTTATTTTCTAAGATGTTCTTATGTAGTTTTTACATGATGATCATAGGTATTAAGATGTTTTATATCAAGGTTTTAGGTTGTGGATCATACAAAAGTGGATGATGTGTTTGACATAGTGTTACCTATGAAAATTTTATTTGGGAGAAATGGAATTGCTTTTCCATTCTCTACATTGACGTTTCTTGTCTTACAGATTTGGGAATATGCTAATAGTGTTTGTATCTATCTATTTTTGGAGTGTTGAGTTTTGAGTTGCTCTACAATTTTAGTTCTTGAGTTGGATTTTATTGGTTGTGGAATTGACTACAAAGGATGAAAGTATTTTTTTGTTTCAGGTGGTTGTGGTAGTGTTGTAGAGTATTATGTTGATGATGGAATATTCTAGTGTGTTGTGTGGCATTTTCATGTGGTATGAAAGATGTTTTTGGACATGTTAAGGAATGAAGTTGATTATTGTTAGCGTTAATTGAGGTTTTGCCAATTTGGCATGTTAGTGTTATGTGTGGAAGTGCTTCAAGGATTGTTGACATAGGGTGACGTGTGTTGGTGTATATTTGGGTCCTAGTTAACCCTTGGTATGATCATCCTTCATTTATTTACACCATGAATGTTTTTGGTGCCAAATTATTTTGGTATTACATGTTTGAGGTGTATACATTTCATTGAGGCTGACCTAGAGATTGTTTCTGAGGACACGAATAGTATAAATGATTTGTGGAGGAAAATGTACTCCTTCACATTTTCACAATTTTTTTGAGTCCCACCAATTAACTTAGATTTAATTGTCTTAATAAGCCCTATTTTACATCTACATGACTAATAAATTACATTTTATGATGGGGAAAACCTGAAAACAATTAATTCCAACACATAATACTTTACCTTAAGAAATGTGTGTTCCAATAATAGGGACATGGGACCCATTCACCCATGGGAGAATGGGTCCTTTCTAGGCCTTTGAACATAAATTTAAATTTTTTTTTGGTTCTATTTTAATGTCCCCAAATTCAAATGTCAATGTTAGCTTGTGATGTTTAATTTTTGAGAAATTAGGGATACCTATAAATATAAGGTTATTTCATCAATTCAAATCCTAAGAAGCTAGAGATTTCATGCAAGTATTCCTAAAGCTAAGATTATGATCAAGGGAATTCAAGAGTATATTTATAAGTGATTTATTCCAGAAATCAAGATATCAAGAATCATGTCAAAGTATTTTACAATCATGCATGTTTTTGGAGCTATCATTGTGATATAGGTTTCAAAGATTCAATTCAAGCATTCAAGTCATATTTCAAATATCAAGATCCACATCCATTGAATCCATTTCATGCAAGATCAAGATCAATATTTTAGACTTCCAAAGGTTTATTCAAGGGTTTGGTGAGTTACAACAAAGCATTTTTCATTCATCATTTCTCTCATATTTTATTATTTTCATTTAAGTTTTAATTACCCAAATGGGGTTTGACCAAGGAAAACCCCCATTCACAAAAAAAAAATCCCTCCTATGTTTGTGTTGTAGATCTTAGGTTGAAGAAAGACTACAAATCTCTTGAAGATCAAAATTGGCAAAGCTGTAAAAGTTGTAAAAAGTTGTCAAAGTTGTCAAGCCACAAAAACTCACCTATAGGGTTTATTTCTGAACTTCTGGCATTGAAACCAAGATCAAACATAAGCTGCATATTGACACTAGAGGATCCCAAAAGTTTTTTAAAACCTTTGCACAGAGACCTAGGCATTCACCTATGGGAAAATGAGTCCTAGTCAACCTCCTAAAATTGCATTTTGACTACTGGTACACAGTATTTAATCCTTCTCAGATCTACATAAAGTTTATTGTTTCTATTTATATTGATCTTTAAATTTATGTTTCAAGTTTGAATGAGCATAATTGAACATTGATTTACTTCTTCTTTTTTCCCCCAAAAGTGTTATTTATGCTGATACCCCCATCCTCAATCATAAGGTAATCAATAGATTCCCTCATTGAGTTGACTAACCTAAGGGTTGTAAGTCAATTCTTTGTGTGGATCTTATTTCCTAATGAAATAAAGGAAAATGGTTCCATATTTCGTCAACCCCTTATAACACATGCTTTAACCTAACCCCCACCTATTTTTTGTTGTTTCATCTTGGTGAACTTGGCATTCGTGAACTATAAAATTTCTAAATTTGGAGTCCATTTAAACCCTAGATCTAGGATTTACATTACTTTGCACTTCATTGCATTATTTTGCATCTCATTTAGGGTTTTAGGTTTGTATTTTTTCACACTTTAAAATCTTGAAAATTCCAAAAAAAAATCATCAATTTTGTACAATGCTTACATAGCATTGCATAACCCATCATTTAAATTAGAAAATTGAATCAAAATTGTGTCTCAAATTAGGTCTTTTTTCTTGTTATTTAGCATCATTTCACACTTGCATTTAGATCTCATTTTCTAAAAATCTAAAACTGTAACTACCTCTTTGCAACTAGAATACGAAAACATAAACATTAGCATAGAAATTTGTAATTTAATTTTTCAAAACCCTGACACAAGATCCATTCACCCATGGGTGAATGAGTACTTAATCTGACATATTTCTAAATTTTTGGGCACTAAAAACTATAAGTCTACATTTTTTTGTTTCTGCATTCATCTTTTTGTTATAGTTTCCAAAAATTTGGTTTTTCACAATCATCTATTGCATTAAGTTTAATTGCCAAATTGAGGGCATTGTTTCAAAATAAAAAATGGAATTAAAAGACATTATTTTAAGGTTTTTGTATAGTATAATCATAAAATTATCTTGTTTAAGATCTAAAAATTGCTCTCTTTTTACATACTTTCATTGCACTTCCTATCTTTGGGTGTTTTTTGCATTTACCTACTTCCTATTCTCCAATTTGGGTGCACCTTATGTTTGGTGAAACTTGTATGAGCTTCACAACTTGGTGTCCTATTATTGATACTTTCATGGGATATAGTTCAAGGGTCATGTCATCTCGTAATACATCACTCACCATGGATCTTTGGTTTTCCAACTCTTTCACTCATAGTGTCGATACTAGTCAACCCATCATGGATCATACCCTTGACACCTCATTTACTATGACCTCCTTACCAAAAAATAATGTTACTAATGTTGAATCAATCATTTATAATGTACCTCAAGAGAACCTAAGACAAATGGATGAAGAACTAGAAAATTTGAAAAACTTTGTGAGTTCAAAAAGTATCGTTGATATTGTGATTCTTGTCATGTATAACATGATGAGAATGATTGATAATGAACTAGGAATAGAAGTTGTGTGTATCCTATCTCATATCATTAATAAACATTTCCTTATAATGACTAGTTGTTCTCAAAATTTTGGATATACTGAAAGTGAAGGTGGAAACCCAATTCCTCATTCCACAACTATGGCCTCTATTCTGACATACACTAATCCAACTATTACTACAACCATACAACCTACTAGCAATTCCAATACTACCTTAGGTGTTTCCACTGAGAATCCCTTTAGCTTTGTGAATTCAAATCTCATATCTCCTAACCTATCTCCCTTCACAAACATACAATTCACTTGTCCTCTAAACAAATATACACCTTCACCATATTCACCTCCATCTCAAACAAAAAAAAATATTTCATCCTTAACCAAATCTTACATAGTTTTTCATCCCTCTAACAACAAATTGCTACATTGAAACAAAGTCAAAATGGAAAACCTTCACAATATGTCAAAGGAAACCCATTGTCCTTGGAGATATTGAGAACATAAATGCCACAAGGTATAGAGATTCCTAGATCTGAGAAATATGGTGGGAAGGGAGATCTTGTTACTCATGTTTCCACATACAAAACTTCATGTAGTTACTTCATCTTTTAAGGTAAACTTTTGGCTAAACTCAAGAAACTGCCTTGGAATGGTTTTGTTCCCTACCGAATAACTCAATACATCATTCAATGAACTTGTTGATTCCTTTCTCCATCATTTCCAAGTACACATGTGTCACAAGATGACTTCATAGTATTTAATGAAATTTAATAAAAAAGATGATGAAAATGCCACTGACATTATCTCTCATTATCAATTGCTTGACTCATAAATTGTCATTAGGATTCCTGATCCTAATTTTCAACAAATTTTCATTGAGAATTTGTGAAATAAGCATTAAGATAAGATTGGGATGATGAAATTTCCCTTCTTCACATAATTTTGTACAACACTATTTGCTTACCAAAATTTGGTTAGTAACGATGAATTGAAATCTCCCTCTAACCATCCTAAAAATTTTGAATCCACACCTCAAACAAACTACCTACCAGTCAAGAAACCAAATAAGGGCTTTATACAAATCAATTCTCATCAAGAAACTCAACATGTTGACACCCAAGTGGTTGCTATAAAGAAAAAAATTACCCCTCTACCTAATACCCTTCATTCCATCATGTTGTAGGTCATAAACAAGAACTTAATTTCCTTACCTCTTGTTAGAGATCCTAATCCTACTAAGCCTTTACCTCAAAACTATAAAAAAATATGTTTTTGCATTATCATTGACAGAATGGACATGATACAAAACATTGTAAGAATCTTAAACATATTACATGCAAGGCCTCATTGATTCTAATCATATTTGAATTGGTGGTGTTAATGATCAAGGTAATAAGTATGTTTCCCCTCCCAACCAAAATTTACAAATATTTACCAATCTTATGCCAAATCACATCTCCTTTGTCAAAGATAGTGAAAATAAGAATGATGTGATGAATTTTGGCTTGAATTATAACAACATGAATAATAATGAGGAAAATCCTATGGATCATATGATTGGAATCAATGAAGTTCAAACTCATAAAGGCCAAACCAATATATCCCTTGAAATTTCATTCTCACAAAATGACATAAATAAACATGCACTTGATGGTTCTCTTTACATTATTGGAAGAATCAATAAGAAGCATACTAATGGGATACTAATTTATCCTTTTATGGAGATAATTTTATCACTGAAGATTTATTGTTTATGCATGAACTTTATCAAGATGCTTATGAACAACTGAAAGAATGGATCAAAACACATAATGGTTTGCTAGCCCTAAGATAGGTTCAATAAATCTTCCTCTACAAGTTGACAAAAAATATTGAATGTCTCATTCTCCATCATCCCAACATCATATCAATCTCATGTGAAGTTAGGCTACCCATTGCTTCACTCCATGAAAACCATCTTATTGATCATCCACAAATGCTTACATTTTCCCTTTAACAATCAAATATTTATTGTGCACCATAGTGGTTTTAATCCTATGTCTTCTCATGGGAATTTATCATTAGATTCCTTTAAGCACAAACCTATGGAACTTAAATTAGGCCTCATGAGGACTTCTTTTTCAAATATTACCAAAATTTTAAGGAAAAGTGCATAGTAGAGTTATCCCTTAGCAATATGCCTCAACCCATGATTGAGCGTCCTATCATTCATGAGACCATGATTGAACCAAAATTCCTTCCAAGTAACCAAGAACAATCCATGAAAAATCCTTCACCTATTTCCTATAAGAGGTCGCAAGATAACTATATAAGTCTTGTTTTTCCTCCCAAAATCAAATAAGTTTACAATGTTAAAGATAAAGTCATTGGACAACCTTCTACGGTTCCTTAGTTCCTTGCTTGCAAGAAGAAAAGAAACCTATGGTTGGTAAACCTACTACATCACAATCACAACTTGAAAAATTTAGAAAAGAAAAGACAAATGCTAGAGAGTTTAGGCATAGACATCATTCTATTGCTCATCAATTACAATAAAAAGATGAACTAACAACTCAAAATCAATCAACTCAAGTGATGTATGATGATTCTCCACCTTGACCACAACAAGAACATGTACCTCCCATGGATATTCTCATAAGACTTTCTACTTTGAGTAACTTGGATGAGGATGATGATGATGAGACTACTAAGATTGATGAGGAACATTGTAAGCATCTTAAAAATATTTCCATTATCACATAAAAAATGTATAAGATACAAAAATTTGTAAGAACCTTAAACATATTGTTCAAGACCTCATTGACTCTAATCACATTAAAAATGGTGGCTTTAGTGATCAAGGTAATAAATATGTTTCCATTCCTAACCAAAATTTTCTAATGTTTACCAATACTATGCCAAATTATAACATCTCCTTTGTCAAATCTAGTGGAAAAGAATGATGTGGTGAATGTTGACATGAATCATAACAACATTAATAATATTGAGGAATGTCATATGGATCATATAATTGGAATCATTGAAGTTAAACCTCATAAAGTCCAAACCAATATGTCCCTTGACATTTCATTCTCACAAAATGATATAATTAAGCATGCACCTGGTGGTCATCTTTACATTGCTGGAGGAATCAATAACAAGCATGCTAATGGGATACTAATTGATCACATCTGTGTAGAGAATGCGATCAATGAAGAATTCTTCTTTGTGAATGAAATTTATCAAGATAATTATGAACAATAAAATTCATGGATCAAAATACATAATGGTTTTTCTAGCCCTATGATAGGTTCGACAACTCTTCCTCTACAACTTGGACCAAAAATATTGATTGTCTCATTCTTCGTCATCACAATGCCAGATCAATTTTTTTTGAAGTTAGGCTACCCATGCCTTCACTCCCTGAAATTCATCCCATTGATCATCCACAAATGCTTGAAGTTTCCCTTTAACAATCAAATATTTACTGTGCACCATAGTGGTAGTGGTTTTAATCCCATGACTTCTCATGGGAATTTCTCATTGGATTCATTTTGTCCCAAACCTATGGAACTTACTAGGCTCATGAGGACTTTTTGTTCAAATCTTACTAAAATTTTATGCCAAAGTGCATAGCAGAGTAATCCCTTAGCAATATACCTCAACCCATGATTGTGCCTCCTATCTTTGATGAGGCCATGCTTGAACCAAAAGGCCTTCCAAGTAACCAATACTAATCCATGAAAAATACTTCACCTATTTCCTATAATAGACCAAAAGATAATTGTATAAGTCCCATTGTTCCACCCAAAAGAAAACAAGTTTAAAAATTCAAAGAGAAAGTGGTTGAAAAACCTTCCAGGGCTCCTTCTATTCCTCCATTACAAGAAAAAAAGAAAACAATGGTTGATTAACCTAGTCCTACACAATCATAGCTTGAAAACTATGTAAAAGGAAATTGAAATGCTAGAGTTTAAGAATAGATGTTGTGCTATTGCTCGTCAGTTACAAGAAGCTCAAAACAAAACAAGTCAATTAATGAAAGATGATTCTCCACCTTCACCACAAAATAAAATCCTAAATCTTGATTGCAACAAGCACAAGTACCTTCCATGGGTATTATCATAAGACCTCCTATTGTGACTAACTTGGATGGTTATGATGAGAATACTAAGATTGATGAGGAACATTATAATAATCTTAAATATATTTCCATTATCATCAAAAAAATGGACATGATATGGATCATTCTAAGAATCTTAAACATATTGTGCAAGACCTCATTGATTCTAATCACATTCAAATTGGTGGTGTTAACGGTTGGTGCAAGAGCACCATGATAGTTCAAATTTGCAAGTCTTGTAAATAAAGTATAATGATAGGTTGGAAGTGTGTTTTTAGTTTTATCAATTAAATAAGGTCATAATAGACTATTTAAAAATGTAATGGGTCTTTGGGGTCAGTTTAGAGTTTACTCTGCAAAAATTACAAAACTTGTAAAGTTGTCAAAGTGAAAAGTGCAAAAAATGCAACTTTGGAGAAGTCCAAAAGTCATGGGAGTTTAAAAGTTTGTTTGAGTAAGTTGGGAAGTTTATCCTTGATGCCTAAGGTTTAAATTCATGTTGTATGGGTCAATTATGGGTTTTTTTTGGAGATTTCATTAAAAAATAAATAAAAAAACATTCACTTTTTTGTGTATTTTCTATAAATCTGCTGCTCTCCAGATTTGTATGGTTCTGTATAGTAGTATAAAGTTCTAAAAGAGATTTTAATTGGTAGATATAGGTGTTAGCTTCATTTTTTTTTTGAGTGAAGATTTTTCATAGAGTTTCAAGAATTTTATTAGCTTTTTATTGTAGGCAGGTTAAGAACCTTGTTTCAAGGGTTTGAAGGCTTCTAAAATGCATTAAGATCCATTCCACCAATATAATATTTAGAAACCTAATGTAATGGGAACTTATAAGACATTTTAAAATGGTACAATATGAATTTGGAGAAGGGAGTAATGATTGAGAAGTTTTGAAGGCTTCCCTAGATAAATTTATTGAGTTTTTGTCTTGAAAGTGATGGTTCCAAGTTGAAATTTGAAAGAATTACATGATTTAAGGTTGTGTGAAGGTTTTTATAGCATGTTCAGACATATTTTGAAAGGTTTGAGGTCCTGGTTGGCAAAGAAGAGGTCTGGAAGAGGTATTTTCAATAAACCCTCATTGGTTCAAGCATGGTGAAGCCTAGAACAAGGGTTTTATAGTTTGGCTGGTTTTGTGGGATTTACCTTAGTGAAAGTGTTGAAATTTGTATTTGGAGCATTTTTATGGTTATGCAATTGAATCTTAAGTTTGGAAAATATTTTGGAGGTGTGTTGCTTTGTAAATGTGGCCTAATTGGCCTATGAGGGTAGCATAGAAACATTTTTTTGGATGATATGCTCCAAAAAAAAGGTATGTGTGTTTGAGATATGTTGAAGTATGAAAAAATGGGTATTTGGAATGTTAACCTTCATGTGGTTTTGAGTTGTCATTGAAAATTTGTGAACAATTTTCTCTATTGGGAATACTAAAAGAAAGTGAAGGCGAATTGGTGAGTTGAGCATTGAATTCAGGTTTTTGTGATTCAAGATTGTTTGGAACTTATCTAATTGTGATTGTTGAAGGTATTTCCTCCCTACTCTACAACAAGTGGTATTAGATCATAGGTATTAGATTATTTGAAGGTGAAAAGTGGGAAGTTGAAGAGTCAAAATGCTTCTAAAGGGTAGTGCGGTACTTGCAAGAGAGATAAAGATGTTGAAGGAATCTCAAGAAGAAATATTAGCCAAGTTTGCAGCAATGGAGACAAAGAAAAGAAGAGGAAAGGCCATAGAAGAGGAAAATGATCGTGAAGAAGAGTGTGAAAATGACAACCCTAGAAGAAGAAATCAAGATGATGATGATGATTTGGATCAATATGAGAGAAGGATGTTGAAGATGCTCAAAATTGTTAGAGGAGATGCTTCTGGTGAGAAAATTGAAGTGCCAATGTATAATGGAAAGTTGGATGTTGAAGAAGTCTTAGACTGGATAGATGCCTTAGATAACTATTTTGAATTCAAAGAGGTTGATGATGATTAGAAGGTTAAATTTTCCAAGACCAAGTTGAAGGGTCATGCATTAACATGGTGGAATTACATTCAAGAGGAGAGAGTGAAGAAATGAAAAACAAAAATTAGTTCATGGGATAGGATGGTGTCAAAGGTGAAAGCACAATTTTTTCCAAGTGATCATCAAATAAAAACTTTCAAGAAATTGAAAGGTTTGAAGTAGAAGGAGAAAGATGTTGGGTATGTGTAGGATCATCATGGAAAAAACAGGCCCTTAAGTGGCAAAAAAATTAGAAAAATCAGAGTTAAGCAACTTGACGTAAAAATTTGAATAAGTTATCTATATTATTTCAAAAATATGTAACAATAGAATTTGTAGCAAATTGAATTTAGTTCCTAAACTACTAGGTTGTTTAAAAAAAAAATCTATTTGGTGAAAGTTTGAAATCTCAATGCAGTAGTACTTAAATTTTAGGGAAAAAATAAGTAGATGTTTTTCTAACCACCCTAACCAAAATAAAATGATAATATTTTTTTATAACATTTTAGATATAAGTAGAGGACTCATGTCCTGATGTGATGTATATTATTTTGTATTTTTTTTCCAAGTAAATAATTTTTTATGAATTTTTTATTACAACTTTTAAAAAAATATAAAAACTCGTATGCCTGACCACCTTAACTTGGTCAAAATTTCATGAAATTCATTTTTTCTTCTTTTAATCCTATAGTATGTGAAGCATAGAATGTGATGCATGTTTTGGATTCAAAAAATGGGTTACCATTTGAAAGTTATAGATATTTTTCAATCAGTATATCAATCAAGACTTTAGTCGTAATTTGAATAGAAAATGAATAATAATTACTTATTAAATTCAAAGTAAAGCATGATTTATATTGGTGGAAAGTTGAGAATCTCCTTTAAAAATCCTTTTTGTTTCATCAATTTTGGGTATAAAAAAAGTCGCCAGCCACATACCCATCATATTGCCACTTTTTTGGACCATCATAATCCAACACATACCCTGTTATGACATATATTGAAGAGTCTCACAAGTTGAGTATTAGGTTTGGTCACATTGAAGATGAGAATGAGAAAATTGCAAGGTACATGTGTGGGTTGAGGTATCAAATCCAAGATGAATTGAGTTTGGCTACAGCAAGAACAGTTGAGGAATGTTTTCAATTGGATGCTAGGGTAGAGGAGAAACTAAAAAGAAGGAAAGAAAGACAAGAAAGAGGTAGAGGAAGCACTAATAGAGGAAGAGGTACAAAGAAGTCCTTTGAAGATCAAGAAGAAACAAGAAAAAGAAAAGATCAAGTGACTGATCAAAGAGGTGGATTTAGAGGTTTCAGAGGAAGATATGGACAAGGTAGAAGTTCAAATTCATTTTTAGGTAGATGCTATCATTGTAATCAGTTTGGTCATCCAACATACAAGTGTCCTAAAAAATAAGATTCTACATCAAGCAGAGGAGACAAAAGAGTTTGAATGGGCAAGAAGATGATTGTGAAAGTGTGCATTCTCCTACTTGTTGCTTCAGAAGTTGGGGAGTCATTGATGGTGAGAAGAACATTACTCAAAGAAACAAAGGAGAAGGAGATGACCCAAAGAAGGACATTATTCAGGACCACTTGCAAATGCAAAGGCAAGGTATGTAAGGTAGTGATAGATTCTAGTTCTACTAATAACATGGAGTCAACTCAAATGGTGGATAAACTAAAATTAAAAAATATTCCTCATGAAACACCATACAGAGTGTCTTGGGTGAATGATAATCAGTCAATTTTGGTGAGTGAAAAAGCTTTTGTTGAGTTCAATATTGGTGGATACAAGGATAGGATACTGTGTGATGGTTTTCCAATGGATTTTTTCCATTTACTACTTGGAAGGCCGTGGCAGTTTGATAGGTATTCACTTTATGATGGAAGAGAGAATACTTACACTATTGTAATGGATGTAAATACTTTCACACTAACACCATTGCAAGAGGATGGTAAAGAACAAGCCAAGGAAGAAAAATTCATCATGTTTGGAAAGAAAGAGTTTGTGAAGATGGAGGAGGAAAAAAGGGAAGAGAGTGCAGCCACTTCAAGGCTTGAAGTTGCTAGGATAGTAGATGGAAGAAAAAATGATGTGTTGGTACCAAAAGAAGGTTTGAAGAATGATGCAAAGTGGGAAGGAAAAGATGAGAAGATGATGACAAAAGTAGGTCAAGAGAAGGTCAAGGATGAAGCTAGGTATACTTAAAGGGTAAGGTATAAGACAATTTATACCAAGGATGGTACAGGTCTGTTGACATACATTCAAGCAAGTTTGGCATCATTTCGAAAAGAAAGGATGGTTAAACAATAATCATCAAGTGGAGGACAACATATTCAAAGAAGGAATCAGTCAAAGGGAAGAGATGATGCAAGTTTTTAGTTTTTGACCCATTAGAAAGGGTCACCAGATGAAGATGCAAGATGGAGAGCATTAAAGGATAATATGCAACATGTTTTTGATGTTCCTCAAGGGACTTGAGGTCTTCTTTTAGGATGAGTGTACGGTGTAGGGGCACCATGATAGTTCAAATTTGCAAGTCTTTTAAATAAATTCTAATGATAGGTTGTTGGTGTGTTTTGATTTTTTTCAATTAAATAAGGTCATAATAGACCATTTCATAATGTAATGGGTATCTATGGTTAGTCTAGAGTTTATTGTACAAAAGTTGCAAAAGTTGTAAAGTTGTCAAAGTGAAAAGTGCAGAAAATGCAACTTTGGAGAAGTCCAATGGTCATGGGAGTTTAAAAGTTGGTTTGAGTTAGTTTGGAAGATGCTCCTTAAAGACTAAGGTTTAAATTCATGTTGCATGGGTTGAGTATGGGTTCTACTGCAGATTTCATTAAAAAAAGCAATAAAAAACACACTTTTCTGTGTATTTTATGTAAATATGCTAATTTCAAGATCTATATGGTTTCGTACAAGAGTATAATGTTCAAAAATATATTGGAATTGGTAGAGATAGGTGTTAAATTTAATTTGGTTTTGGAGTGAAGAGTTTTCATAGAGTTTCAACAATTTTATTGGCTTCTTACTGTAGGTGGGTTAAGAACCTTGTTTCAAGGGTTTGAAGGCTTCTAAAAGGCATTAAGACCCATTACACCAATATAATAGTTAGAAACCTCTTGGAATTGGTACTATTAAGATAGGTTTAGATGGTAGAGTAGGAATTTGGAGCAGGGAGTAATGATTGAGAAGTTTTGAAGGATGCCCTAGATGAATTTTCTGAGTTTTTGTCTTGAAAGTGATGGTTCCAAGTTGAAATTTGCAAGAAGTGCATGAGTTAAGGTTGTGTGAATGTTTGTATAGAATTTTCAAACCTATTTTGAAAGGTTTGAGGTATTTTTTGGCAGAGAAGAGGTGTGGAAGGGGTATTTTCAATAAACCCTCATTGGTTTAAGCATAGTGAAGCCTAGAACAATGGTTTTATAGTTTGGTTGGTTTTGTGGGTTTTACCCTGATTAAATTTTTTGATATTGTGTATTTGGAACCTGTTTGTGGTTATGAAATTTATTTTTTAAGTTTGGAAGAGATTTTGGAGGTGTGTTGCTTTGTAAATGTGGCCTAATTGGCCTATGAGGACAGTGTAGCAGCAATTTTTTGGATGATATGCTACAAAAAAAGGGTATGTGTGTTTGAGATATGTTGAAGTATGAAAAAATGGGTATCTAAAATGTTAAACCTCGTGTGGTTTTGAGTTGTCTTTGAAAAGTTGTGAACAATTTTCTCTATTGGGAATACTACAAGAAAGTGAAGGTGAACTAGTGAGTTGAGCATTGAATTGAGGTTTTTGTAATTGAAGATAGTTTTGAACTTATCTAATTGTGATTGATGAATATTTTTCCTCCTGCTCTACATCAATGATCAATTTAATAAGTTTGTTTCCCCTCCTAACCAAAAATTTCTAACATTTACCAATCCTATGTGAAATCATAACATCTCCTTTATCAAAGCAAGTGAAAACAAGAATCATGTGATGAATGATAACAACATGAATCATAATGAGGAAAATCCTATGGATCATATGATTGGAATCATTGAAGTTCAACCTCGTAAAGGACAAAAAATTATGTCCCTTGATATTTATTTCTCACAAAATGATATAATTAAACATGCACCTAATGGTCGTCTTTACATTCCTAGAAGAATCAATGACAAGCCTACAAATGAGATACCAATTGATCATGTATATGTAGAGAATATAATCACTAAATAATTCTTGTTTATGCATGAAATTTATCAAGATACTTATGAACAATTGAAATAATGGAGATCAAAACACATAATGGTTTTGCTAGCCCTATGATAGGTTTGATAACTCTTCCTCTACAAGTTGAACTAGAAAGATTGAATGTATCATTCTCCATCATCTCAATGCCAAATGAATTTCATGTGAATTCATGCTACCCATGGCTTCACTCCATTAAATCCATCCTATCAATCATCCAGAAATGCTTAAATTTTCCCTTTAATAATCAAATATTTAGTGTGCACCATAGTGGTTTTAATCCTATGTCTTCTGATGGTAATTTCTCATTGTATTTATTTTGGTCCAAACCTATGGAACCTATTAGGCCTCGTGAGGACTTCCTTTTCAAATCTAACCAAAATTTTAAGGTAAAGTGCATAGAATAGTTATCTCTTAGCAATATGCCTCAACTCGTGATTGAGCCTCATATCATTGATAAGACCATAATTGAACCAAAAGGATTCCAAGTAACCAAGACCAATCCATGAAAAATCCTTCACCTATTTCCTATAAGAGACTATGAGATAAGCATATAAGTCCCGTTGTTCCTCCCAAAATCAAATAATTTTACAAAGTTAAAGAGAAATTGGTTGAAAAACCTTCTAGGGTTCCTTCTATTCCTCCCTTGTAGGTAGAAAATAAACCTATGGTTGATAAACATGCTCTTGCAAAATAACAACTTGAAAAGCATACAAAAAGAAATCAAAATACTAGAGAGTGTAGGCATAGATGTTGTGCTATTTCTTGTCAGTTAGAAGAAGAAGTTGAATCAACAACTCAAAATCAAACAACTCAATCAATGCATGATGATTCTCCACCTTTGCCACAACAAGAAATACTATATCTTGACCACAACAAGAATAAGTATAGGTTCCATGGATATTATCATAAGACCTCCTATTGTCATTAACTTGGATGATGATGAGACTGCTAAGATTTATGAGGAAGTGCATAATGAGTTGAATTTATTGTTTTCCTCTTCCATGAGATTAGATATTAACAACAATGATGATCCTCTTAAAAAGGGTGACTTACCACTTGTTGAATCTAGTGATTTTCTTAGTACAACACTTGTTGTTGTCCCTTCAGCTAGTTATATTCCTTCTGCATATGATGAACAAGATTGATGTGAAGATGACGTACTATAGGTTGACTTGCAGATGCTTTACTAGTCTTTTATTTGTTTTCCTTTCATGTTCTTTGTGTGATTTCATGTACACAATTTGATCCCCTGTATCATTCTGTTTGACATCTCTTTATGTTCATTCTTCTACTTGTACCTACATTCTTCTATATGTCATAAACATTTACCATTTCTCTTGTCTTATGTTTTCCTTTTAGGGATGATGTAAGGCATTGAGACATTTACGTCTCTTCCATGTTAACCCAAAATATTTTCTTTGTTTTTGATCTCTATTCTTTTAGTTCTACGAGTATTTGGGGTGATGACATTTCTAAGCTCTATAATAACATTGTAGCAAATACATACAGTGACAAGGAATTTGTGGATCCCTTCTGCATTATTTTAGGATTTCATTTTGTGGGCAACCCCTTTTCATGATGCAACTTCATTTGGAAACATATTCTTGACATAGCGCTTTCCAAATAAGCTCTCATGTCTTCTTTATTGTTTATAATTTATCACTTTCTACTTTAATGTAATTTCTCACAAAAAGGTGTTTAGAAATTTCTTTAAGGGGGTGGCATACATTGGAATTATCATTTTGACATTTTGACTATAATTCATGTTTCTTAGTGTGGTCTTCTTACTTAATGTGATGTGCCTTCTTCTTGGTGACATTGGGTTTGATGTCTTTCAAGAGCATGACCTTTCTTTGTATATGACTTTCCTTTTAATGGTGATGCTATGAATTGCATACCCTAAATTGTGAATCTTTTATCCTCGACTAGTACTTTCTTGGAGAAATTAGGAACAATGCTCCCTAATATGAGACCTTTCATGAACTAAGAAAAAATCCTTTGAACATGCCTTATCCCATTTTGAATTTTTTCATCAGTGCTTTGTATAATGCAACTTGCTAGCCTTGTGAAGCTTGAAGTTACAACCTTTCTTCATGGTTGCCAAGGATAACAAACCTTTCTTACGACTGGAGCCATGTTGTTCATGATTGGTTAGAATAACATATCTTTCTAGCCTTAGGAAGCTCAAATTTCATATTTTGTGGCTCCTTATCAAAAGTATCAAGAGGTATAACTTTAGTATGGTTAGCTAGCCACTTCCTAGAGCTCACCTAGTGGACAGCGAATTTCACTAGCCCATGTAAGCATAAGTTGTTTTCATAGTGGCGAAACAAAAAAAATGGGAGTAGGGGATATCAAAGTAGGATTGAAGTACTTAGTGACCTATTCTTCCTTAATTTCACTAGGAAATGAGATCCACACAATGGAATGATCAACCCTTAGGTGAATCAAGTCAATTTGTGAATCTATAGATTTCCTTTTTTCGCAAGGATAGGGGTCCTAGTCAAAAAACACTTTGGGAAGAAAAACTAAAAAATAGTAAAATAACTCCAAAATGAAATATACAACTTGGAATAGCTAGATGAAACTCAAAATAACTAGAACCAAAAATCAGATCACGAATTAGAGAAGGATAAGATGATGTCTACCAGCCACCAAAAGTTAGTTGTTGAAGCTCATTTGGGACTCATTTTCCAAAGGGTGAATGAGTCCTGAGTTGTGGTTTTTCTGCAACTTTCGGGAGCCTCTGCTACATATTTGAATTCTTCAATCTTTGCAAGTTTCAATTCCAATAGAAAGTAACCCATCCAATGGTATTCAATATCCAGAAAACTGCTAAATAAAAAGCATCCCAGGCTGAAATATCGCAAATACCACCCCGTCTCGGACCATCGCAAGGAAAACTATAACCAAAATCTTTCTTATCAGGCATTAGCTTAGAACTGTGTGCATCTAAAGCACCTTTGACTAAAATCAATGTAGTTGTATGCAAACCTAGAGCAATAGCATGATGAATATATTTATTAGAAAATATAATAAGTTTTGTTATTCTAATTGTTTGTTAAAATGAATAGGAGGGCCCAGATCAAAAATAAAAGAGGTTTATGCTTCTCTTATTTCAGTAAGAACAAAAAAAAGAACAAAAAATATCATTATCAATATGATTCAAATTAGCTTGCTGAAATACCCTTTTTTAAATATGGCAGTAAGGGAAAATAGAGCAAGTTCTCAATTTTTGTTTCATAACAAATTAGATGACACTAATTCTTTTTTTTCAAATGATCAAAGTCAATTACTTAGTAAGGGAACTATTTGTTCATTACCTAATGAGAATAAAAAAGATGAATCTTTTATGATTCTTTCTCCTTCTGATTTTTTGCAAATCGTTCTATTTAATGATTTCAAATGTTTGAATACAGTAAAAAAGTCGGATGCAAATAGAAAAATAATTGAATTGTTTGAAAAGATGGAAATAATTTCTACAAGTGATTTTTTGAGAGATGACAACTTTTATGACAAATTTTGCATCTTTGAAAAGTTCTCCAATTTTCCTCTTCTAGAGATCTTCAAGATTTCTTTCACCCAAATCTACAAAGACAAATCAAGAGGGAAAAAAATATTATTTTGGTGAATGCGGGTTTTCCTTAGTCAAACCCTGTTTCAATAATCAAACCTTGTAATGAAACAAAATAACATGAAAGGAATGATGAATGAACAACTCAATTTCATAATGCACCACAGAAAAATGGTCCCTTGTCATTTTAATGGTCTGTTAAGCTTTTCTTCATGATATTTGGTCCATTTTGCTTTGATTCAATGTTACAATGTGCCTTGAATACTCATATTAAGTCCTTCAAATTCAAATAATGATGTCTTGTGATAGTGTTGTGAAGTGTTGTAAAATATTTCTACACTTTTCTAGACTCTATTTAATATAATTCACCTAAAAATCATCTTTTTATTCATCATCAAGTCATATTTTGAAGTGTTGTAAAGTATTGTAACAAATATTCACACTTTTCTAGGCTTCTTTCCCTTATTTACACCTTTCTTATGTCTTTTATGACCTCTTTATGCTCTTATAAGGCTTAATTAAGTGTTTTCTCGAATGTAAACCCGACACACCACATTAAATGCAAGATAATTCTTGACACCCACTTTTAAGCCTAGGCTAGGACCCATTTGCCATGGGTGGTGAATGAGCCCCCCTTGGTTCTAAATTCAAAATATTTTAAATTTTCTTTCGAGCTTTTATTTAAAATCACCTTATGTTGGCATGTGATGAGGTATTATTAGGTTACTAAGGCACAAGCATGTATAAATAAGTGTTTTTACATCCATTTTAAACCCCCATTCACCCATTCATTCAATCATTCATCAATTCACTCAATCATCCAATCTATCAAGCATTTTGCATCATTGAATCAAGCAATTGTCAAGTATTGTTGAGCAACAATTGCATTATCTTCATATTTCTTCTACAAGGGCTTGACTTGTGTATGCGGATTTGACAAGTATTTAGGTGTTGAAAATTGTGCAAGAAGTCAACAAGGTGATTTAAGTCAACTACATCATATTTCAAGCTTGGAGAAGACCTATAGGGTGTTTTCTATAGATTTGACTTCAGAAACCCAAGAAGCAAACAATCTCAGATTTGATGCTACAGAATTGGTCCCTGATTTCTTATAATTTTGGGAGAGGACTAATTCACCACCTATGGTGAATGAGTCCCACCTTAAGGCTAGAAATCTAGATTTTGTCAGATTCCAGGTCCCGATAGTTATAAACTTGCTTTCCACAATTTTCATCAGAAGCAGGATTGATTCGCCACCAGTGCCAAATGAGTCTCATTGGTAATTTTTAGTGATTTTCATCAGTCCTCATAACACTCTAGAAACTTCATCAAGCATCTAGGTGCACTTTGTTTCAGTCTTTTACTTTTCTATTTTTGCATTTGTTCATGTTTATTTCATATTTGTAAACATCACTGTGTTTTCCAACATTGCATAGTTCTTAGGTTTTGCATTCATAATCATTCAAAAATATCATTTATTTGTAGTTTCATCATCTCATTTAGTCCCTATAACATCATACATTGTGTAGTTTGAGTTAGCTCGTTGGATTTCCTTGAGTAGGGTTTGTCTCTCTCCTTTTAGCTAGAATATCCTAAGAGTGCAAGAGAAGTCTATAAGCCCTATGCAAAAATTTATAGTTCATTTTGGTGAACCTGCATATGGAGCACTTTACATTTCTGATTTCAATTGCATATTGCATCTTAGAGTTCATTTGAATGAACATTCAATTAGGATATTGTTTTGTTTTTGCAACCTAAGGTTTCTTCCATTTGCATTAGTGAAAGACTCATTTAGATTTCATTTTTGCATCATATATCATTGAAAAAACTAAAAACCTACATGTACACCCTACACTAGCATCTAAAAATCATTTATTTCATTTTACATTTTCTAAAAAATACAAAAAAAAAAATTCCTAGTTGGACTCATTCGCCACCTAGGGCAAATCAATCCACCTACACATTTCAAATTTTAGTTTCAGGAATTTTCTGTATCTTTTCTGCATTACAATTTTTTATCATTTCTTTCTGTCAAAATTTTCAATTTCTCTATTTTAGCATACTTTCATTATGGGTTTTTTCTTAAGTAAGCTCTTGACCTCCTTGAAATCCCTATTTGATATGTCTAATTGTGTTTTTGGTTGTGATCCTAATGACCTTGAGCTTCCTCATGCTCCATCAACTCCTCGTGATTGTCCTCGTCATGATGTTGAAATCATAGGAAAAGATGATGTTAGCATGAATGAGTTCTTTAACAATTTTTTTGACAACCTTGAAGCTAATAAGACATTTTATCCATCTATGCAGTCTCAACACCTTCCTACAATCTCTCCCCCTAATGACTTTGGATTCCTACATCCTGAAGTTCATGAAGGACCTAAGGTTCCTCCTACCACTAGACCTAGTTTTTCATCACAAGAAATTCTACAAACATCATATACCACTCAAGTCACTAATACCCTATCAACCTTGAAGAGACTTATGGTAAGGGTTATACCATATTATGAAAGCAAGGATGCGATATAACTAAAGAACATGAAATTCATCAATTATTTCAGCAACTCATGCTGAAGAAAACACACAAGGAATAGGTTATCAACCTACTCCTAATTTAAACATCCTTCTGCCTCAAGAACAACCATACACTACTCATAGGGTTGAGGAACCATGAATCCCCATAGGTCCTTCTCCTCCTCCTTCCATTCATGAAAGAGGTGAATCTAGAAGCAAATGGAAATGACCATATAAACTAAAAAAAATCAAGTTCCCTCTCCATCCACCACCTGAGTGTGAAAGGAAGCTTCAAATGCTTTTGAATAAAGGTCTTATATTATTACAAACTTCTAATAGGTTGGTCATCCATCCCAAAGATTCAAATGTCCTATATTGAAAATATCATCGTATTCTTGGTCATCGCAGTGACGAGTATCATCGTTATCCTATCATTCCATAAATTCACTTTTTCACTCTCATGACATAATTCAAGAATCTTCCATTCTCATCATTGCATGATCTTTCCCATCACCTATCTTGGCTTACTCTTATCTTGCACTTAGTGGGAGCAAGTTTTTGTCAGCCTTGTCATAGTAATGCATGTGATCTTGTCCCTTAGCCATGTTGTTCCCTTCTACCTAAATTTATTATGAATGGAAGGTGCATGAATTGTTTAGTGTGTGATTAGCATTTGCATTACTAGTCCTTTTTCTTTTTCTTTTTCTAGTGCGTATTGTGTTCCCTCATAATGTGTGTTTAATGTTCTCTCTCTTTGTACACTTCTTCTATTTGTATCTCCATTCTTCTATATGTTGTACAACACTTTTTGCCTTTTTCACTTGTTTACTTTTGTTTTTTGTTTTCCTTTTGGGGATGACACAAAGTGTAGAGATGCCCTATGTCTCTTCCATGTTGAACTGAAAGGTCCCTTTTCCTTTTCTTTTCTTTTTCCTTCCTTTTGGGGATGACGCAAAGTGTAGAGATTTCGATGTTGACCCAAAAGTTCCCTTTTCCTTTTCTTCTCTTTTTTCTTCCTTTTGGAGATGATGCAAGGAATGAGATGAAAATGTCTCCTTCATGTTGACCCAAAATTCTTTTCCTTTTTTCATTTTTCCTTTCACTTTTTCCATTTGCTTTTGCCTTTTCCTTTTGTGTTTTCCTTTTGGGGACGATGCAAAGCATTGAGACCACAATGTCTCTTCCATGTTGACCCAAAATGGAATTTCCTTTTTTTCTTTTGTTTTTTCTCTCTATGCATCACTCTTCCCATTCTATGTGCTTTGGGGAATGATTATAGTTCTAAGCTCTATAATAAAAATATTGCAGCAATGAGCATACTGATCCCAAATCCATAGATCCCTTTATGTGTTTGGTGTATTATTTTCTGTGGGGCAACTCCTTTTTCTTTTTCTTTCATTTACATGACACAACCTAACTTAGAAACATATGACTTGGCATAGGGGATTTCCAAGTTGGCTCGCATGTCTTGTTTTCTTTTTGCATTCTTCCCTTGGCTACTTTAAAGTAATTTCTCATTGAATAGTGTGTCACAATTCCTTTAAAGTGTGGGGAATACATTGGCATCATTTCATTTGCATTCTTGGTTCTTAGTGTAGCCTTGTCACTTCATATGATGCATTTCTTACTTTGTGGATGACATTGGGGGTGATTCCCTTCATAAGTGTGATCTATCTTAGCATATTACATTCCTCTTGGTGGTCTAATGTGGTGCACTGCATCCCCTAAGTTGTGAATATATTATTCTTTGATTAGTCCTCTCTTGGAGAATGTAGACACAATATTCCCTAAGTGATAGACCTTACATGAACGTACCAAGACTCCTTTGAACTTCTACATCTTTTACATTTTTACATTTTTACATTTTTACATTTTTACATTTTGCATCTTTGCTACCTTGCATAACGCAACTTGCATGCATATGGTACCTTGCATTTGTTCATGTAACACTTGATAGATGATGTTCTTTAACCACATAATTTTCCAACTTAATACATTCCAAGTATATTAAAAACAAAGGATGCATAGATCAAGATCTTTCCATAAATTATCAAAAGGAAGATTCAGTAATAAATTTGATTCCATGTATGCAAAAGAATTAAATTTCACTATAAAAAAAGATCATTGCAATGATACATAGGTAAATGTCATTTGCATATCAATGAGTTTTCATAAATTCATTCAAAATTCAATTACATCAATATCTTTCCACCAATACATCTATTTCAATGTTACATTAAAACTTTCATTCCAATACATCTATTTCAATGTTACATCAAAATTTCAAATAGAATTACATTTACAAGTTGGCTTTACAAGCCATTCAAAATAATACATGATTACATTTATAGCACATAAATCTCTGAGCCTCAACCGTCGTGAAACCATTGGTCTTCTTGCAAGTTGTGGCCAAGAGTTTGATTAAGGCGCCTTTTCCACCCAACCACGAAGTAAAAGACTTCCCCGGATTTCTCCCTAACTCGAAGAAATCCTCGGCCCTGCATGAGGAGCCTAGCAACTTGAAACAAAAACACAGGAGGGAACTCTCGATGCAAGTCTGATACCTATATGCATTCCTAACATGAGAATCACATATTTCTTGCAAACAGGAGGTGGCAAAGACCTATATACATTTATTTCTAGGCTTTTACTTCCATCTATTTCAATGGTGCAAGTGCTTGGGCAAGCATAAATAAAACAAATGATAGTTTTAAAAAGGTAAAACTACCATCTCTGTGAGTCCACCTTTGAAATCCTGTCCTAGAAGTTTCTCAAAAAATAGTAAAAAAAATATAGTTTCCATCTAAGTTCTCATTCAACTTTATATGTTTCTAATTCCAATGAAATTCCATCATTTTCTAATGTTCATACAAAGATTATCAAAATAGATTTTTATGCATACACTCAGTATGAGAGGTTTTCCTTGTACAATTTCTAGTGAGTTTAACAATGCAATATAAATTCAGTCCTAACTCTATTTTCTACAATAGTTTGTTCAAAGTAAATAATTTTGATAGTTTCAGAGGAGAAATAAAACTACTCTTTTCGGAAAATTAACTAGTTTTAAATGCATTTTCTATAGAGTATATTTGCTAAAACAAATCATCTTCAGCTCTTAATATAGTCTTATGTATACTTTTCTAGGTTTTGTAATGATGTTTGGTGATTCATAGTGCACCACTATTCAGAAAGAAAAACAAACAGTTTAAGAAAATAAAAGCAACGTAGATTTTAGATTTGTATATGAATACATGTTGCCTACTGAACTTGGAGTGATTTAAATGTGTTTATTTTGCATCTCTCTCTAAGTTTTAGTTTTTAATATATAATCTTGAACACCATGTTGTGCATTCAGTGTGTTACCAATGACAGTAGGTAAATGTTTCTGTAATGGACAAAGATATATTTATATCTGTGTATTTACATTTGTATATTTATATATAGAAATATATTTATATCAGTATATTTACATCTGTATCATGTCATTGTTAATGGGTAAATGTTTTCTGGAATGTTCATAAATATGTATTTATTTTGATATGTTTATATCAGTATCATAATAAATTTACAAAAGTACATGTTGTGAACATATACTCAATGCTGAGAAATTTTGTATAATACCAATGAAAATGAGTAAATGTTTCCAGAATTGTTCAGATATATATATATTTATATCTTTATATTTATTTCAGTATATGGAAATGTATTATATATACATACATATATATTTATATAAACTGTATCTTAGTCAATAATGAAATTTTCATACGAATCTACAGGTGAGGAAAGCGATTTAAAAATCAAACTTAAGTTTTAAAAGATTAGTATATAATTTAAATAGGGTTGTGCCCCCAATATGGGGAGGCACTCCCTGTAGAGGGGCGTTGTCCCCCACAGTACAACCCTTCCCTTATGGGGAGGGCTCGGCTGGGGAGAAATTCCCACCCGCCCTTCACAATAAACATGAATTTTTAAAAACAAAAATCTCAAATACAATAAAATACAAATTCGGCTCCCTTCAAAAATTCATTTTGTATAAAGCCAAAATCATTCAAATTCACAAACATATGTGAATATATGTTCGTATAAATTCATTCACACTAATTATATATGTATATATATATAATAATAATCCACAATCAACAATCTGGCACAAGTTTTATTTAGGAGTTTACCAGAAAGAATGTTGTTTTTAGAATAAAATACAGAGAAACGAAATTGTCTTTAAAATTTAGAAAGGATTTTGAAACAAAAGTACAGATTTCATCGTAATATTTTTCACAACAAACATAGAGTTTTGCACAACCAATTCTTTGCACACACAACAAATTTCTTCCCTTTTATTTGGAAACTTAAAAAAATAAAAGAGAATTATGAAGAACTAGGATAATTCATTGACAGTTGAAGGAGCCTCCTTGCCACTTCCTCTTCTTGTTTTCTCTAAGATTTCCTTCCTGCAAGGCCATCCTCTTCTCCCTTCTTTTCTTTTGTTCTTCTATTTTCTAATCTATTGAAACTAAAAAAAAAATCCCAAAATACTATTTGGAAGCCATGAAGAAAACCAATTGCAGAGCAATTCCCGAATACTTCAAGTTAGTTTTTCCTGTTACCCCTCTCTTCTTTTAAAGTTTTCTTTTTCTTTATTCTCCAAACCTAATCTTGAAAATAATAGATTTTAAAATAAGAAAAATATTTAATTTAATTGCATGCAAATCCCCTTTTGAAAATATTTACCCAATAAAAAAATGAATGTCTTCTAACTAATAGTTAACTTATTAACTCAAAGATTAACACAAATTAAAAGGATAAATAGAATGCATAAGAATTTAAATCAAAATCTATAATTAAATTTAATTAAAACTTAATCCTTTATTTTATCATGCTTTCATTTCATCATTTATTTAATTTACTAATTGTTATTTAATTTGCAAATAATTCAAAACAAACACACCAAAATTGGCATTCCTAAATGCATACTACATGAATCTAAATGCTCGTGTGTGTGATCGAGGGGACTTCCTACTTTGTCCTGTCAAGAAGCTAACCTCCTCTCCTTAATCATACCCTCGTTCTTTGCACTCCTGCAACTCAAGTGCACTCATGCACACAACAATAATTGAATTAGTATCTCTTTAAGATACAAAGAAAGCAATACATTACATTAATTAAAATGTTTCTACTGTGTTTTGCTTCATTTTCAAAGTAAAACACATTCAATACTATTCAACTTTTCATAATTTAAATAAACACTTTCATTTATCTCCACACCAAAACACCATTATATTAATTATTATTCTACCAGGCACATCAAAACATGTAACAAATCCACACAAAACCAAAAGCAACCTGCATTAGGTACCAAAATGTAACTCTCGATAGATGATGTTCTTTAACCACATAATTTTCCAACTTAATACATTCCAAGTTGATGTCACTTCTCATCCCTGATGCAGGTTGCTTTTGGTTTTGTGTGGATTTGTTACATGTTTTGATGCGCCTGGTAGAATAATAATTAATATGATGGTGGTTTGGTGTGGAGATAAATGAAAGTGATTATTTAAACTATGAAAATTTGAATAGTATTATATGTGTTTTACTTTGAAAATGAAGCAAAACAGAGTAGAAACATTTTAATTAATGTAATGTATTGCTTTATTTATATCTTAATGAGATACTAATTCAATTATTGTTGTGTTCTTGAGTGCACTTGAGTTGCAGGAGGTCAAAGACCAATGGTGTGATTAAGGAGAGGAGGTTAGCTTCTTGACAAGACAAAGTAGGAAGTCCTCTCAATCACACACACGAGCACTTAGATTCATGTAGTATGCATCTAGGAATGTCAATTTTAGTGTGTTTGTTTTGAATTATTTGCAAATTAAATAACACTTAGTAAATTAAATAAATGATGAAATGAAAGCATGATAAAACAAAGGATTAAGTTTTAATTAAAGTTAATTATAGATTTTTATTTAAATGCTTATGCATTCTATCTCTCTTTTTAATTTGTGTTAATCTTTGAGTTAATAAGTTAACTATTAGTTAGAAGACATTCATTTTATTATTGGGTAAATATTTTCAAAAGGGGATTTACATGCAATTAAATTAAATATTTTTCTTATTTTAAAATCTATTATTTTCAAGATTAGGTTTGGAGAATAAAGAAAAAGAAAACTTTAAAAGAAGAGAGGGGTAGCAAGAAAAACTAACTTTTCTTGAAGTATTTGGGAATTGCTCTGCAACTGGTTTTCTACATGGCTTTTGGATAGTATTTTGGGATTTTTTTTTTAGTTTTAATAGATTAGAAAATAGAAGAACAAAAGAAAAGAAGGGAGAAGAGGACAGCCTTGCAGGAAGGAAATCTTAGAGAAAACAAGCAGAGGAAGTGGCAAGGAGGCTACTTCAACTATCAACCAATTATCCAGGTTCTTCATAATTCTCTTTTATTGTTTTAACTTTCCAAATAAAAGGGAAGAAATTTGTTGTGTGTGCAAAAAATTGGCTATGCAAAACTCTATGTTTGCTATCTAAAATATTATGATGAAATTTGTACTTTCGTTTCAAAATCCTTTCTAAATTTTAAAGACAATTCTTTTCTTTGTATTTTATTTTGAAAACAACATTCTTTCTGGTAAATTCTTGAATAAAACTTGTGCCAGATTGTTGATTGTGAATTTTATATATATATATATATATATACATATATATATATATACATATATATATATATATATATATATGTATGTATATATATATATATATATGTATATATATATATATATATATGTATATATATATATATGTATATATATATATATATATATATACATACATATATAATCAGTGTGAATGAATTTATACCAACATATATTCACATATGTTTGTGAATCTGAATGATTTTGGCTTTATATAAATGAATTTCTAAAGGGAGCCAGATTCGTATTTTATTGTATTCGAGATTTTTATTTTTAAAAATTAATGTTTATTGTGAAGGGTGGTTGGGAATTTGTCCCCAACCGAGCCCTCCCCATAAGGGAAGGGTTGCGCTTTGGGGGATAGCGCCCCTCCATAGGGAGCGCCTCCCCATATGGGGGGGCGCAACCCTATTTAAATTATATACTAATCTTTTAAAACTGTAGTTTGATTTTTAAATCACTTTCCTTACCTGAAGATTCATATGGAAATTTCGTTGTTGACTAAAATGGGTATGTGCAGGATTATGATGGGCCAAAAAGTTGCAATATGATGGGTATGTGGCTGACGATTTTTTTTAAACCCAAGTTTGATGAAACAAAAAGGGTTTTTAAAGGATATTCTTAGCTTTCCACCAATATAAATTATGCTTTACTTTGAATTTAATAATTAATTATTATTCATTTTCTATTCAAATTATGACTAAAGTCCTAATTGATAGGCTGGTTGAAAAACATTTATAACTTTCAAACGGTATCACATTTTTTGAATCCAAAATATGTGTCACATTATGTGCTTTGCATACTATAAGATTAAAAAAATAAAAAATGAATTTCATAAATTTTTGACCAAGTTAAGGTGGTCAGACATACGATTTTTCTATATTTTAAAAAAGTTGTAATAAAAAATTCATAATTAATTATTTACTTGGAAAAAAATTATAAAAAAATATGCATCACATCAGGACATGAGTCCTCTACTTATATCTAAAATATTATAAAAAATATTATCATTTTATTGTGGTTAGGGTGGTCAGACAGACACCTACTTCTTATTTTTTCCCTGAAATTTAAGTACTACTACATTGAAATCTCAAATTTTCACCAAATAGATATATTTTTTTGTAGAAAAACCTAGTAGTTTAGAAACTAAATTCAATT
>VDFB02049217.1:79660449-79677949 GCA_007258455.2 Sequoia sempervirens | reverse complement strand
TTGATATGGTTGAGCGGGAAGGCTGCTCAGTGGTACGACTTTCCCCATAGCCACCTTTGTGTTTGTGAGTGCATACCAACTAGCATATCTACTTCACCTTTTTGAGCCTTCTCACCCGGTGGACCACCATGAGTTATGTCACCCAGAGTGAGTATGTATTTTCCTTTTTTTCAAACAATTAGCCTAGATCTAATCCACAACTAGTTGGATAGATGATCGAAGCTCAATTCAATTTCTCTTTCACATGTATATTATTTTTTTCTTGTGTCTAGTTCACCATGGGTTCTTCATCCTAGGGGCTTGATCATCCCTCTTGATCATTGTTATTCCATCTTGCTAGCATAAGGAAATTTGAAATCCTTTTCGATATGCATGGATACTTTAGTGTGAGTTTGAAGCAAGTTCATCCTCTCACTAAAGTGGGGGCTAAATGCACTGTAGAAAAATGGTCCCTTGTCATTTTCATGGTCTATTAGCTTTTCTTCATGATATTTGGTCCATTTTTCTTTGATTCAATGCTACAATGTGGCTTGAATACTTGTATTAAGTCCTTAAAATTCAAATAATGATGTCTTGTGATAGTGTTGTGAAGTGTTGTAAAACATTTCTACACTTTTCTAGACTCCATTTAATATAATTCACCTAAAAATCATCTTTTTATTCATCAACAAGTCATATTTTGAAGTGTTATAAAGTCTTGTAACAAATATTCATGCTTTCTAGGCTTATTTCCCTTATTTATACCTTTCTTATGTCTTTTATGACCTCTTTATTCTTTTATAAGGCTTAATTAAGTTTGTTTTTGAATGTAAACCTGACACACCACATTAAAGATGAGATAATTCTTGACTCCCAATTTCAAGCCTAGGGTGGGACCCATTTTCCATGGGTGGCGAATGAGTCCCCCTTGGCTCCAAATTCAAAATATTTTAAATTTTCTTTCGGGTTTTTATTTAAAATCACCTTATGTTGGCTTGTGATGAGGTATTATTAGATTACTACGGCACAAGCATGTATAAATAAGTGTTTTTACATCCATTCTAAACCCCCATTCACCCATTCATTCAAGAATTCATCAATTCACTCAATCATCCAATCTTTCAAGCATTTTACATCATTGAATCAAGCAATTGTCAAGTATTGCATTATCTTTAGATTTCTTCTACAAGGGCTTGGATTATGTATGCAAATTTGACAAGTATTTAGGTGTTGAAAAGTGTGAAAGAAGTCAACAAGGTGATTTAAGTCAACTCCATTATATTTCAAGCTTGGACAAGACCTATAGGGTGTTTTCTATAGATTTGACTTCAGAAACCCAACAAGCAGACAATATCAGATCTGATGCTACAAAATTGGTCCTTCATTTCTTAGAATTTTTGGAGAGGATTGATTCAGCACCTATGGTGGATGATTTCTACCTTGAGGTTGGAAATCCATATTTTGTCAAATTCCAAGTCCTGGCTATCTGAAACTTTCTTTCCACAATTTTCATCAGAAGTATGACTGATTCACCATCAGTTGTGAATGAGTCCCACTGGTGATTTTTAGTGATTTTCATCAGTCTTTGGAACACACCAAAATCTTCATCAAGCATCCAAGTGCACTTCATTTCAGTCTTTTACTTTTCTATTTTTGCATTTGTTCATGTTTATTTCATATTTGCAAGCATCATTGTGTTTTCCAAAATTGCATAATTCTTAGGTTTTGCATTCATAATCATTTAAAAAGATCATTTAGTTGCACTTATATCATCTCATTTAGTCATTATAACATCATACATTGTGTAGTTTGAGTGAACTTGTTGGATTTCCTTGAGTAGGGTTTGTCTCTCTCCTTTTAGGTGGAATATCCTAAGAGTGCAAGAGTAGTCTATAAGCCCTACCCAAAAATCTATAGTTCAGTGTACCAACCACCAAAAGTTAGTTGTTTAAGCTAATTTGAAACTCAACTTCCCAAGGGTGAATGTTTCCTGTGTTAGGGTTTGTTTGCAACTTTCAGGAACCTCTGCTACATATCTGAATCCTTCAATTTTCTCAAGTTTCAAGTTCGAAAAGATGGAAATAATTTCTACAAGTGAGTTTACAAGAGATGACAACTTTTATGAAAAAAATTTCATCTTTGAAAAGTTCTCAAATTTTCCTCTTCAAGATCTCTTCAATATTTCTTCCACCCAAATCTACAAAGACATATCAAGAGGGAAAAATGTATTTTTTTGCTGAATGGGGATTTTCCTTAGTCAAACCCTATTTCAATAATCAAACCTTGTAATGAAACAAAATAGCATGAAAGGAATGATGAATGAACAACTTAATGTCATAGCTCACCAAAACCTTGAATAAACCTTGGAATGTAAATCTACAACTTGCATGAAATGGCTTCAATGAATGTGGAACTTGAACCTTGGATCTTGACTTGATATAATACTTGGAATGCTTGACTTGATCATGAAACCTACATCATCATATTAGCTTTAGAAACATGCATGGTGCATAGAAGAATTTCATATGATAATTGGATCTTGATTATTGTTGTCACATAAAACTGCACCCTATTGAACAAGAGTTTATTGTTCTAATGACATAATGGAAATGACCTCAAGGTGTGGGACCTTGCAAGATGAGGTCAAGTCTCTAGAGAAGGTTGAATTTATTTTCCAAACTAAGTGAAAATGTGTTGGTCAAACCTAGCACATGAAAGTCCTAATGCTAACCTACTTTAACAGATCACAAGGGAAAAGGGTAGAAAGAAACATTATATGTGAAAGAAGGTGATGCGTTGAATTTAGAGTTTGTTTTTTCGTACTTTAGAACAACATAATATTTCAAAGAAACAACTAAAACACCCACTCAGATATGAAGGAAATTTAATTTTACTCAAACATGCAAGAGGTAATGGTGATAATGGTTAAATTTTATTGACATAAAGCTTGAAGTAACCATTACAATGGAAAAATACAAGAGTTGTAGGTTCACAAAAGAAAAATCCCAGAGAGGCCAGAGGAAGAACCCTTCAAAAAGATACAATCATTTCCTTTATAGTTCAAGCATAAATGAGGTTTGAATTCAAAACCCTAACCCTAACCCAACTAGGGTTGCAAGAAGATGAATTTGATCAGTTTTAAAATGATTTGAATTGCTCCTATTATAGAGAAAATAACTATCCATAAACACTTTGACAACTCAAACAAGCCCCAATATGATGACTTATATGAATGTAGGGCTAGGCACCCACAAAATCCATGGAAAAATATCAAACCAACATACCTTGAAATGAGAGATGTGGCCTCTACAATAAATCATGGAGTAATGGTGCCACCCAAAAATGAAAAGCAAGGATGAAAAGGCATGAAAAATTGAGTCATAGTTGATCAAATTTTATTTGGTAGTTGAGAATGTCATTGAGACATTACTTCTACAAATCTACCTCAAATTGGAGCAATTAGCCATTGAAGCTTGAATGTGGACCATCATATTGGAGATGAGGGGCTTAGATCAAACATTGAGCAAAATTTAAAACATAGGCATTAATCTTCATCTCACACACTAGCGACCAAAGAAATGGGACCCACCATATGACACATGTCACCTCAACATTCTCCATCTTCCATCATCGCCATCACATCAAGATGTTGTAAGGACAACAAAATAGGTCCCGCCGATATACATCATTCCCTTTGATGAAGAGAACATACAGTGCATTGAAATTTCGAAGTGACCACATTTTAGGTCTCACCAATATCCATCTGTCTTGTCAAAAATTCCCTAATTTATACCTTCATCACTCATCGTAGAAAGGATCGACACTTTATGTTCCCAAACCATGATGTGAATAACCCTTTTAATGACCATTAGATCTTCTCCATTGAATATAAGCCATTGACATTATTTAAAGAAAAACAAAGCCTTGAGCCCACAAAGACAATTATCACCTACTCCTTGTCTCGCTAGGCTCAACTAAAGGCTCACCATATCAATGTAGAATAGTAGGAAACTATCACTTGTCCACAATGATTTCATACACATTTCCATCATAATTTCAAAGGGACAACAAAACAACTCCCTCTGATATCAAAATATCTCCTCGATGAAGAGATTCTGCCACCCATCAATCATCACACAAACCACTTGACTGCCTTGCTTTGCAACAATGATGTGAAGCAAGGGCATAATTTCACCTCATCCATTGGATATTCTCTATTTAATTGCATCCATTCATCCCTCATTGCAAAAAGGAACCCACCAAAACAATGTAAAGACGTGATGTAAAGAGTCCCTCTGATGGGGAGAATATTCATAAGAATATTCTCTCATCAGTCAAAACATATCATTGGAAAAGAAATTAGCAGTGATAAGCTGAAAATAATACAAAGGAAAGGTGTGATGTAAAGAAAGATAGTCCATCACTCATCACTACTTTGTATTCAATATGAATCTATCAATCTGCAATGTGAAGAGAGCTAGCGATATGAAGGAAATACTAGTGCATCACTCATAATTGAAACAAATCTAATGAGGGAAAGTCAATTTGCAATGAACTTGAGGCTATCAATGGTAAATCACTGAAGTGATACATTTTGTGTACATGCAAAAGGTAGTTTTAAAATGGGGGCCACGTCGAGGTAAATAAGAGGAAAAAATTATTTCTCAACCATTTAACATAAGAAATTTTCAAATATTTAAACTAGGCCTATGACTGGAAGACATGGGTAAAGAGGCTAATAGAAACATGACCACCTAAGGCATAAGTTATAACATAGCCAACTGAGGACTGGGTACAAAAGGTCAATGAGTGAACAAAAAAAAAGTGACAAGGAAAAACACTAGGGTTTTAGGATGGCTTAAACCCTACATTCAATTCAGAACCCTAATCAGACATAATTAAGGAGTTTCGAAACCTCAAAGACCCTGATTCATAAAAAATAATCATGGATTTCAACAAGATGCACACATAGTATCTCTCTGATCAAATATAAATTATGTGTATCCAAGGGTGGCATAAAATATGTCAAAATTTTGGTGATTTATGTGGGATGGTTGCCTACTAATCATAGAATCTAGGGGCTTTATCAATCCATTGGGAAAAGAGTCATGAAGGGAATTTACAAAATGGGCCTCCCAAGGGCAAAAAGAAACATGTGTAGGCCTACACTTGGAGGAAAGCATGGAAACTAGGAACATACATTCCCTTAAGGAGAATGTAGGGTGTGCAAAATCACTTATGGAAAATAAGGAATTTACAATATGTACATGAAAACTCAAAACTTATTAGAAATAAGGTCGTTTTGAGATGAACCCCATTGACTAATATCAGGAGAATCTCACCATCCAACCTAGAAAGATGAAATACATTGACATCCTTGTAGCTAGTGATGACATATGGACCACTCCAAATGGAATCAAACTTGGGATGTCTTCTAGTTTTAGTTTTTTCTACATCCCATTTAAGCACTAGATCTCCCTCTTGGAACGCTCTATGAATTGTCTTTTTGTCAAAATTTCTTTTGACCTGTGCTTGATGTGCCTTTATGACTTGCATAGATTTGTTCCTTGTCTCGTTGAGTTCTAAGAGTTCAACCATCCTTATTGTCATTACATCATCTTCCTCTGACTCTAACTAATGTGCCAACTCAAGGGAAGGAAACTCTAATGATAATGGTAATCTCACTTCCCTTCCATAAACTAGAATGAAAGAGGAATTACCAATTGCTCTATTAGGAGTAATTCTATTAGACCAAAGGGTCTTCTTCAACTTGCTATGCTACCCTTTGGTTGTCTTCAATGGGCTTTTTGATAATCCTAATGAGATTTTTATTTGAAGACTCAGCCAAGCCATTACTCTAAGGATAGTAATTAGATGAGGTCTTCAAGTAAATTCCATGCTTTATTGCCCAATCAAGGATCTTAGCACAAGTGAAAGCCTTGGAATTATTAGAAATAATGGTGGAATGAGTGATAAATCTTGTAACAATTCCTTCAAGGAATTCTAAAACTGAAGCATCAGTGGCATCCTTCAAAGAAACTACTTCTATCCACCTTGTAAAGTAATCTATGGTTGTTAAAATCCACTTATGATCAACACTTGATGGTGGATTTATCATGATAATAAAGTTCAAACCCGATTGGGTAAATGGTTGATCAACTTGAATGGGGTGAAGAGGGAGGGTAGCCAACCTTTTCTTTCTAGAAATGAAAGAACATTTTTTACAATCTCTCACCCATTTGTGAGCATCATTGAACAAGGTTGGCCAATAATAACTAGCCCTCATAATCTTTGCAGTAGTAGAACTTGCAAAAAAATGACCACCTGAAGAGCCATCATGGAATTTATTTAGCATTCTACTGACCTAATTTTCCTCTATGCATCTTAATAGGACTCCATTGAAATCCTTTCTGAAGAGTATGCCATCTACTATGACATAGAGAATGGACTATAATCTGAAATGTCTTCCTTTGGTCCTATTTAGACCCAAATTGTAGTGCCCCTCTGTTGTGACCTTTCTAAATATTGGAGAAAGTATTTATTTTTGCTTCGTTGTTTTCGGTGTCATTGAATTGTGTGGTAATCTAGATTAAAGTTGGAAAAATTGAAATAACAAGTAAATAAATTAGTTTGTGAAGCATAAAGGATTTGGATTAATAAATAATTAAATTTAAATTGTTGTTTTAGTATTAAATAATTGGATTAAATTATCTTGATAAAAAGTGTTATTTCAAAATTATCATTTGGGAGGATAATTGTTTAACTACAAAAATAAATAAACAAATATATTTTTCTTTGGTGTAATTATTATTAATAAATAATATTGTCTTTAATAAAGACACTGCAAATTATTTTATGTAAAGGTTATATATAATAAGAAATAAAATAAAATAAATGAATATGTGAATAAAGTAAAGTAAAAGAAGATTGCTAGTAAGAAAAAAATTATGGGAGAGGATAGTCAAAGATGGTTTAATTATTGAATAGCACAAAGGTGAATAAATTTTCTAAGGTGAATAAATTGGCATGTTTTACACTTGTCTTCCATCATGGAAACTTACCTTTACACCCGTCAATTACATTTGCTGAAAGTTTCTAAAGTTTTTGTTTTTCTTTACATCTGTCAATTGGAAATTACAAAAAAAAAGAAAGGTGGTTTTCTAAGCCCTGTTAATACGGGAATGAGAGGAGATGACAGTGGTTTTTTCTCTAGAGAACGAATTGGAGGGAGATGGAGGAGAGGTCAGTTGCGCTCACCATCTCCATATTCAGTGAAGAATTCAGGTTGGCATTCTTTTATTTCCGTATATCACTAAAAATATTCACCGATTTGTGTTGATGAAAATTATTGTATTTCTCTTCTTATAAGCGCCGCTTTAGCACTTTAGTTTTGCTTGAGATTCGATTCTTATTGCATGGTATTTGGTGTGCATGTTGATCTAGTGGTACTGCCGGGTAGTTTAAATGGTGCGATCTATTTAAGAGCTCGTTCAACTCCCAGAGTGGACTTTGGTTTCCTTTAGGATCTGCAGATTTTGTTCTGTGTCCAGATAGTACTTCCTCATTAAGTTACAACCTATCTCTAATGGAATGTTGTTCCCTGCTATTAGCTTCCTTTGCTTTTATCGCGTCATATACCGCTGCTTTAAATACTTAATGCAAAACAATTTCATTTTAAGAAAATTATGCTGTTTTAGCTGCCTTCTCAATCTTGTGAGCTTCGGCCTGTATGCTAATCCCTTTTGGATACTTAGTTGTGTTAGGTTTTATGCACATGCGTATGGTTATGATTGGTTATGAATGTTATGCATTCGGAAGCTAAGGAGTTTTGATTGCGCCCAGCGCATAAGATGCCTCTTTAATTTTCTGTTTTAGCTTGCCCTTTCTCTGATAGGGAGGCAGTCAATTGTTCTTTTCAGCGTCATGTAGGTGTAATGGATCTAGCAATAGTTCATGATATAGTTGAGTCGGTGAGTCTTGTTGGTATATGCGTTTTATCATAGTTGTATGATTCGTTTTATTTTCAAGCTTTAATTTACATGTTTGTGTTGCCTTCTTTTGCCAAGTCTTTTTCCCCTGCATCACACAAATTCTTGTGCCTTGCAAGTTCTGCTGGAGTTGCTGCCGCCTCTGGTCCCTCTCAATGTTTAGCTGAATCCAGCCACTGGCTTGTTTCGAGTCAAATGCATCATAGGACGATTCTTGTGACTTGCTATCTATCCCTTCTTAAAGGCCGACGCCATGTCCCTCCATCCCCTGTTCCTTCCTAAATTGATGTTATTTGATTTATGAAAACCATCAACAACCTATCACTGCTGCAGTGTATAAGACTTAGGAGAGTGTATAAATTTAAATAATGTCCCTGATACCTTTTGCAACCTGTCGCAGCTGAAGTATTTAGACCTTAGGGAGTGTATAAGTTTAAACAGCCTCCCTGATACCGATGGCTTTACGCCTGAAATTGCATTTGCTCGAAAGTTTCTTAAGCCTATATTTTATTTGCAAAATTTATCTTTACTCTGCAACAGACCCAAAAGGAGTTAGGCTAGACATGTATAAATGATTATATCATTCACTCCTTAAACATAAAAGAAATAAATGGAATAATAAATAAAACCTCAAGGAAAATTATCTGAGTATTCAAGAGAGGAATGATAGGAAATTATTCAATCTATGTAACTTGAATTTCAGATAGTCATCTGATGTTTTCTTTTCTTTTCCTTTTATGTATGTAATGTTCCCCCTCAATAGATTTTTCTTCTGTGCATTTGTGGAATGTGGGTAATCTTGTTTGGCACAAATTTGGGAATCCAAACACCTTAAAAAAAATTCTTCAACCACAAAGGGAAATAACAATGTGAATAAAAATAGAATCAGTGGTATTGAATACTAACTATCAATAGCAATGATCAACAAGCAAAAGATCGGATAATACCAATAAGGAGAAATAGATCAATAAATAAATAAAATTGTGAACTTTTCCCGTAAGCGGTCGCCTATGGTATTAGACAGTAAGCTTCTCTTTACTCTTCCTCCACTTCTGCCGCCCTCCTGTAGTGCTCTGTGTAGCATCTGAATTCCTCTGTCATGGCGTTGCTGCTATGTCCCTTATTCAAACATTTGCCAAAGATAAGAAAGGAATGATAAATCAGGGAAAATTCCTTATTTTCCATGACGGACTGGAAATTAGAATAAATCAGGAAGAAGCTTTATTTTCTTTTGAGGGTTTTTAGGTTCAGCACAATTATCAATAGGAGAGAGTGTCATTATGATATGTGTATGGTGTTGGCAGCTTTTAGCATTGCGTGTATATTTTCTGATTTCCCACCTAAGCATTGAGAATGTAAGCATTGACAGTTATCTCCTTATATCGAGGATATCATAGCAACATTATTTACTGTGTTCCCACCTAGGGTAACACTATCATAATTGATAAGTAGGAGGTATTTTTCCACAGCGTGTCAAATTATGATATTGCTATCAGGATTCAACCGTGTAGTTTCGAGTCAAACTCATTGACCCATGTTTCATAAGTAGTGGTTCAACAAGAACCCATCTCTCATGATATCGAATGGTCCACTATCATAATTACTAAAAAAAAAATTAAAACGAGAACATCACACCGTTAGAATTTTAGGCTGTCTCCTAATGAGTAACCACCTATTATGGAAATCACTTTTGATGGACTGCATAAGGGGCTCCACCTTTATTCCCGTATGCAGTCCTCTCTTTTATATAAAAATAAATAAATAAAGTAATATAGTTTCCTTAATGTTATCATAATAAAGAGAATCTACTTTTTCCTTGGTGTGAAAAAAAGAGTACCATTATAAATAAAGATAAAATAAAATAAATATTCAGTAACATTGCTTTTGGTATTTTAAATGTGATCTTTTTCATTAAGGGAAAATAAATGGAAGATATATATATTTAATTATATTTATTCATATGAATATTTGTATATAATTCAAAGATGTATAATTTTTATATATAAACATATATATATATATAGGAGTAATTACATTTAATAAAAACATAGGTGTGAGATTATGAAAGAACAATATTTTAAATGTATGCATGTAGTGCGAGTAGAGTAATAGAAAAATAATACTATTGTCTTAGTAATTTGACTTTTTATATAGATAAACAAGTAGAGGAGTTTTATAGCGATATTGGTTTGCTATATAATAAATATAATCCTATACACTGGGTATATAAGTTGTGGAATGTTCTCTCGTTTTAAATTAGATGATTATAATAAGAAATGGAATTAGAAAACATTAAATTATTAGAAGATTTGATCTATTTCTTATTTCTTATTTGGAATAGAGAGACGGTAGATTGTCTTATTATTAAAATGAACAAGTATAAAACCACTTGGTGAGGATAGTGAATTTAGAAGTCAAATAAGTAAAATATCGATGATTAAAAAGATTTAATTAAGTAGAGTGGGTTAAAGGTTATAGAAAAAGAATTTTAAATTAATAAGTAATCCTTAATAATGAATTATTATGAAAGAAAGGTATTTTAATTGTGAGGTTGTATATATGTTGATAAATCCTATACTTTGAGTTGCAATCAATTACATTAGGGTTGTTAGCTAAAGTATGTTAATTAGATTGAAGGGAGGAAAAGATATTAATTCATTCCAGGAAGGAATTCTTAGAATTGATTAAGGTAATGTGTGTTTTAAAACAATGTTTATCATATAAGTGCATATTCAATGTTTTCGATTTTATACGTGAAACTGTGGTAATTGTCTTATTCCAGAATTGTTAGTTATATGAGAATGAGGTTTGTAATATAGCCTAGTGTTCCTCTTGGATGTAGTTTTAGAGTTCTTTTTGTGTCATATTTAATGTTTGATTTTGATATTGATTCCTTTGACTATGTGGATGAGTAATGGTTATATTAGTTATTGTTCAAACAAAAGTATTGTTTTATCTTGCTAACAAATAGTTTCCTTTGATAGATATAATAACCTTGATGATCCAGTCTGTGTATATTAAGAGAGTATAAGGATTTAATATTGAATTTGATTAATTGAAAGATTTTTATGGTTTATTATAGTGAGTTAAAATGTCTTTGTAGTGAATAAATGAATAAAATGTAAATCAAGCATCTATTAGTCTTTATGGTTATGAATGTTTTCATATATATTTAAATGTGAATTTTAATGGTTATCATGATTGATTGGATTGATCTTCGAATTGAGATTGTGTATTGTTGATTGTTGTCGTTGTCATAATTGTTGTCTTTGTTAAGGGTGATTAGTTGCCATACTGCAAGGGTAGCTTGAGAGGAGAAATAGAGGTCTCCCTTAGACACCCAGTTCAATTTGTGTCGAAATTGATTATGTTTGCTTCAGTTGAATCTGATGATCTCTTTATGATGAGGTCACTTTTATTCTTCTCCTTTCGATTTATGATTATGAAACTTATATAGTCTTTTGGTGGGGTCTTGGATGATAGTCTTCCTTATTGTGTTAATTCTGATTGAGGAGACTTTGTTGCATTGTCTTTCTTGTGGTCATATTTGAGATGGTTGGGAACCTGATATACTTGAATTGCCTTCAATAGAAGGTTCTGGATTTATGATGTTTTTGGCTTCCAAAGGCAATGGAGGAACTTGACTTATGTTGATTTTTCCACGGTTGTTCTGTTGTGATTTATTGCTCTTATTTTAGATTTTGAGCTCATTGGTAGTACTTTGTACTATGGTGTTGACTTTTGATGTGGTGGGTGGTACCTCCTTGTTCTTGATTTTAGTGATATGGAATGGGTTTGCGAGATGGTTCTTTCCTCGCATGTTGTGTGATATGTACTCCTTGATTTTTATGTGAGATGAGGTACACCCCTTGCATGTTTTGATTTGGTACCCGTAGGGAGAGTGGCTTTTCATGGGGGTCGACAGACAAAGGGGCTGTTTGGATAACCCATGGAAGAGTTTCTTAAGAAAGTGATAATGTAATTAATTAACTACTAGGTTGGGTAGATAAACACTAAACAAGATTAATTATGAGCCTCACCCATACCGTTAGTGATTTCACAAGGTAAGGATGGGATGAGAAGACCTAGTTGGTAAGATCACTGCCTTGTCCTCATGAAAGGTAAGTGGTTCTACATGAGTCACCCTATGGAGCAGTCACCTTGAGATAGGCAGCCTGGATAACCATAGATGGAGGTGGTACCTTGTGATAGGTTTCCTGGCAAATCCATGTAAGGCCATGCGATGACACTCTCCTACAGTACTCGTTTATTTTCTCTTGTTTGATTGCCTCTGGGAGTGTTGATTGACTTGTTGATGTTGTTTCAAGAGGCAATTGGTTCTTGGTGATTGTTGTTGAAGCCTCCAATTTCAATCTTTTAGTGTTGCATACATGCCTCATGGCAACTTGATTGATGTTAATGAAAGGTTCCCTTGATATTTATTGTTGGTTGACATTGCAATTTTATTTGAAGGCTTTGATCCTATTATTGTTCGCACCTCTTATGGTTATTTAGTGTTGAGCTATAATCTTGACATTTGTTTATGTTGGACTTTTCATTATTTTTCTTTGGCTAAGTGATAGCAATGTTGTGGCTTGTTATCTTATGTTCATGATATCCATGTTGTGGAGTCTAGTTTGCTATTGGTTCATTTGATTGTTTGGATTATGGTATGGGGATCTTTCTTGTCAACTCCTAGCATGGGGGGTGGACTTTTGGGTCCACATGGTCAGGTGGAATGTGCTATGCACCCCATAGGGTCCCCAGCCAAGGATCGAGCTGTGCAGATATGTGCCTCTTGCGGTGACTCCGGGATTGTACTCGAGTCAGAGTCGATCTTGTTACTTTGTATTCACCTTTTTAGTTGTATTAATCTATCTTATTGTATTGTTCCCATATATGTTGAGGAACACATTTGTATCACTGTATCTCTTATACGATGTAGCTTTTATTATCATTGTAATGAATGCAATCTTTTACCTTAATTTAATATCTTTGTTGGTTGCTTATCATGCTTGAAATGTATATTGATGCTTGGTACTAATATGAGATTTCATTTCATAGTGTGCAATTCTTAATGGTGTTTTATCTGTGGAAATATGTATAATTACGTCCAAAGATGTGATAGATGGTTTTATGTATGTTATGATGTGGATGTTTGAATGTTGCCTAGTAATTCTAAATAATGGTTAAGTGGAATACTTGTAGTTAGTTAAACATCATCTTGGTATGGGTTTATGTTATTAATGTTGTCACAAGTACCCCAGAGGACATGGTTTATGATGCATATGTTTATTTGCAAAGTATGTGTTGGTTGTTCATGTTCATCATATGTATTATTCTACTTTCAAAAAAAAATAAAATTGTGCTTTTACTGTAAGTTCTATAGTTGTCCTTTGGGGTTCGTGTGGCGGGGTGTTACACAAATGATATCTACCTACCTATAAAAAAGTAGTTATATCATGCACCCAACTACCTTGTATGTTTGCATTTGGCTCTTGTTCCTTTAGCACAAGGGCACACTTAGTAGGAGTCTCAAATGTTGAGACTAGTTGTTCACATAACCATGTACCTCTTACTAGTAGCTTGGTGATTTTCATGTAAATGTAATGCTCCATAACCTTGGTGATCCATCCAACCCTTTTTCATTGATATAATTTCTTAATATGAACTCTTTAACATTGACATGGGGCACCTGTAGCTATATCTTATTATTAGACAATGTCTAAATTTTTTCAATGTTCTAATAGCATTAAGAGGTTACTTTTTGACATATAGCTATACTTGAATTCATAATATTTAAGCCCTTCACTAAAGAAAGCAATGTACTACTCCAAATTTTCTTTATTTATCTGAGTTACAACTGTTGATATACTTGCTTCACATCCAAAGGTATAAATAAATAAATGATTGGCATAATTAGGATTGAAAAGGGTAGGAGACTGAGCAATTTTTTGTTTGATAGCCTCAAAGCTATCTTTACCTTCCTTGGTCCATTTGAAGACCATGTTTTTCTTGAGCATAGAGGTAAGAGGTTTAACCAAAGTAACAAGATTTGGAATAAATCTCCTCACAAAGTTATTTGTGCCAAAGAAACTTTGTAATCCTTTCTTGTGACTAGGAAGTGGGATGGCCAAGATAGATTTTACTCTTGCAGGATCAATGACCAAGCCATCGTTTGAAACAATGTGCCGAAGAAGTCTTCCTTGATAAGTGGAAAAGACACACATATATATGGGTTTAGAGAAATACCATATTCCCTACATTTTTTAAATATCTTGCTCAAGGTGACTAAGATGGTCTTTTGCATTCTTTGAAAACATTATGATATCATCCAAGTATACCAAAATAAATTTTCTAAAACCACCCTATAATTCCATATCCATGGCTCTCTAAAAAGTAGCACCTGCATTGGTTAGATGAAAAGGAAGTTTACAATAAGCATAGATGCCCCACTTTGTAGTAAATGTTTTCTTATGTTGATCAAATTCTTGGACCAAAATTTGGTTGTAGCTTGAATAACCATCCAAGAAAGAAAACATTTTTGACCCACTAACTCTTTGTAAAATATAATCCATGGAGGGGAGGGGATAATGTTCTTTTAGGGAGGCTCTATTTAGATCCTTAAAATATACACAAAGTCTTAATTCCCCATTCTTTTTTTTTATAGGAACAAGATTTTCAACTCATGAAGAGTTATTGATGGGAAAAGTTATTCTAGCCTTAATTAGTTTGGCCAACTCCTTTCTCATCAAAGGTTCAATCTTAGTATTTATAGGCCTTTTTTATTTCCTTATAGGTTTGGCATCAAGATCTAATTCAATAGTATATTGGGAAAGGCCTAGGTCAAAAACCTTTAGGTCTTCATAAGTCCAAGCAACTACATCATTGTATCTATTGCAAAGATCTATGAAAACATCATGTTCAATAGTAGAGCATACCTTTCCCAAGTTTAGACACTTTCCCTCTAAAATTTCAATTGGCTTGAAGTCATATTTCTTTGCAGTTAAGTTTATCCTTTTCTGCTTTAACTAATCATCAGGGTTGAAAATACCTTCAAGGGTGATAAGACTATTTTGTAACAGGTTGCTACTTAGTTGTACAATCTGATCACCATACTATTTTTGCAACTTGGACTGATTTCTTTTAGAAAATTCTACCTCATCTTGCAAAAAATTCACTATTTGTTGGCCACTATAAAAGACTTGCCGGTGATCTCGATTATCCGAAATAGCAAGCCTGACCACAAGTATGATATGCTTCTCTTTTTTACTTGCAATATGTGTTGGTATGTCAAACTAAACACCACCTACTGCAAGTCTATCAATATATTTATTTTGATTTCTTGAAGTTGTTTGAATATTAAAACCCTCAAATCACTCAATGAAAGCACAAATGTGAGCGTTAAAAAGCAAGAAACAAGTAAAAGAGTGAAAACAAACAACTAAAAAAACTTACACATAAAGATTAGCCTAAGATGGAAACAACACAAGACAAAAGCAACAAAATAGAAATATATACCTTACATGGAGTCCAACAATACACCAACCCACTGATCTTTTTATAGCACCATAAAAAGCAACTACATCCAAAATATCCGATGTTGTGAGGAGAATGCAAGAGGAGCAAAATAAGAAAAATGCTAAGTATAAGATCAGAAACAAATTTGCAACAGTATGGCTAAAACAAATGATCTCCCCAAAATGAGAGAAAAGAGGTGGGTATTTATGGGATTTTTGAGAATTCCTAGGGGAAATGGAAGGTCAAGATTGAGCCACCAAATATCAAGATGTAGGGCTAAGATGAGTTGAGAACTCACAAGCCCTCACATCTTGACATGTGGCATGTGATGAAGCCCTAAAAGGTGAAGTAGACATGAGGTGGAGGGAGGACATGACATGGAGAGGGGTACAAAGTACCTTGGGATTGGACAAGATTTCCTCATAAAGGAGGTCCTTGTCCCCATGTGGGTGAGAGGACATGTGAGGAATTAAAAATTCCTCAAATATTCTCATGGGGAGATGGGAAAGAATAAAGAATAAGTGGACATGTGGGGAGAAGTGAAGGAATTAAAAATTCCTTTTGGGTGCCTTGGGGGATTAAAAGGTGAATTGAAAATTCACATGGGGAAGTGGAGTGCCTTGTCCAAAAGGAGAAAGCCTTTAATAAGGTTGACTCAAGGACATGCGCCATAAATAGGATGAGGATTAGGTTAGGCTAATCAAATGATTAAGGTTGTGCAAGTACTCAGTTAGATGGACTAATGAGCCATTAGAAGCAAGTGGGAAATTATGGAGGATGTGACCTTAATGATGATTAAGGGTGTGCACATGCTAACCCTTGTTAATTAGAAGATGATGAAGTAATTAAGATGGATTAGAGACCAACTTGTAAAAGTTGGAGGATGTGACTATGAGAGAGAAAAGAGGAATTAAAAATGAATTTTAATTCAAAAGGGGAATATGACTAAATTAAATAAAAGGGTATATTTATTTAATTTAGAGGAAGAAGAGGGGTAAAGTATTAAATTAAATACTTTAGGACCTTTGTGCAGGATGCGGGGTTTTAATTAAATAACTAGTTTAATTAATATTGACAGAGGGGATGAGCAACCAGATGAATAAGGAGACGCGTTTGATCATATGGAAGTGATCAAATTGGATGTCTACATTTTTCCCCTCTTCGAAATACTATTAGAATAATAGGATTTCGAAGAAAAACAGAATGTAGATGACTCTGTAGAGGAAGAGACCAGAAAAAGAGATGCCCCAGCATGGGGGAATGCACGTGTGCCACCCCGAACGGAGGGAATGTGGAGAGGATGCCCCAGTCAAGCAAAGGTAGGGTTAGAGCGATGGGTTAGGAGGGAATGGTAGGGTATGCCCCCTTGAAAAGGGGGACGGGGGAGGAAAAGGGAGCCCCGGTCAACTTCTCGAAAGGATGGAGTGGTACATGTTGTTGGAAAGAGCACGAAAAAATGAGAAGAACGACACTTGAATGGAATCAATTGAATAAACAGTGTGCAAATGGCGGCCCCAGGAAGAGAGAGCTTGGATGAATCAATCAGAGAAATTTTTGGGTTAAAAAAAGGAAAAAAAAGACCATGAGGTGAAAATGGAGGGAAAAAGTGGAAAGGGGATAAAACGTAATTGTTGAATTACCTTGGGCCCATTGTGACAGCTGGCAAGTGGAGAAGGAAGAGAGGAAGAAAAAGGCGGCAAGCGAGAGCAGACACCATGCCGAAGTACGACAGTGACATCATTCACTGGGCGGACGAGAGACGGCTATTTTTCACCCACTGTGCCGTACCCCGCCAAGTTAGCTCAAAACAGAACTTTGTGTTTTTTAGTCATTTATGCGCATGTTTTCAAAAAACAAAAACATGGGTTTTTTCAGGGCATCGAAAGGAAAAATGGGTATGAATTTTTTTTTCATGGGTGGCCTCAGTTTTCGCACCAGAGGGGGGAAGGCATGCGGCCGTGGCCAGGTCTGCTGCCGGCGGCAGACAGGTCCGCCACCACGGGGGTGGGTTC
>VDFB02049217.1:79573123-79660429 GCA_007258455.2 Sequoia sempervirens | reverse complement strand
AAATGGGGGATGGGGGGGATGGGGTATGGGAAAATGGGGGGATGGGGGGAGAGGAAAATGCAGGATGGGAAAATGGGAGGATGGCGTGGGGTATAGGGTGAGGGAAAAATGGGGGAACACATGAAAATGAAAAATGACAAAGACGTGTTTCCTGTGTGTAGAAAATAGAGATTTTGCGCATTTGGGAGAGGCGATCGGAGGTGCTGAGGAGATGCATGGCGAGGATGACCGGGGAGGATCATCAGAGGCTAGCGAAGGAGGGATTACTACACATGCTGACATATCTCACGATCAAGGCCCATCGGGCCATGTTGACAGCCCTGATAGAGCGATGAGATTCAGCAACGTCGACATTTCACCTACTAACAGGGGAGATGACAGTGACACTAGATGACGTATGGAGGATTCTGAAACTCCCGATATCAGGGCTCTCGATTAGTGAGTGTTGTTCAGAGGACGAGGCATTGGAGGAGTCCGTGCACGTGGTGTTTGGTAGTGACAAGCTACCAGTGCAGCGGGGGCAATTAGATGTGGACAAGATGGTGGGATGCAGGGTGCCGGTACTATCGTTGTACCTGGCTAGGCTACTTAGTGGTATACTATTGCCGGATCGGGGGGGTCAATATTTTCCTATGAGGTCAGTCGAGGTGATCTCGCATATCATCGAGGGCCGGGAGGGATAGTTTGCGTGGGGGACGTGCATATTAGCCTAGCTATATCGGGACATGCATGTGATTTGTTATAGGAAATAGTTGAGTGTGACCCATGTGACACTACTACAGGTGTGAGTCTGGGAGCATATCCGTGTTACCAGGACGACTGTGGTGAGGGTGGGGGAGCAGGATGACATGCAACCTGTAGCTTGGTGGTGGGGAGCAGAGGTAAGGACACTAGTGTGGTATCAAGAGGTAAAGGAGGTGGACGTATGGAGGAGGCAGTTTGATGATGTGCAGACAGTAGATATAGTGTGGAGGCCATATATGATCCGGCGATTCAGGGGGTGGTCGAGAGAGGAGAGACTGCATAGTGGTTATTTCTTCACTCAATGCTACATTATTGGGAGTAGGCCATACATAGTGGAGTTGCACCGACCAGATCGGGTGACGAGACAGTTCGGGGTGAGACAGGATATTCCAGTAGGTCGAGTGAGGTTTGTATGACAAGTACGGGAGTGGCCATGGGGAGACAGGTTGAACCTACATAGTGTATGGAGTGATATTGAGAGACTAGTGTTCAGACCTTATCCATACAGGCAAGAGGGGCCACGAGATGCAGGGATGACAAAGCGATATGAGGAGTGGTTCAGCAACATCTAGTGGAGCGAATTACACCATCCGTGCTGATTGAGGAGGCACAAGGATTTGTGTCAGAGGATGAGAGGCGAGGGTGGGTGATTAGACCGCTCAGACTTCCAAGGGGAGACAGAGGAGGACAGGGGGCACAAGAGTAGGTGATAGACAGGCGGAGGAGGTTACGCCAGCGGAGGGGGCGGGGAGGAGGTCGAGTAGAGGGGATAGGGGCTGGGACGGAGGAGGTGAGAGGGGCTGGGGCCGAGGAGGCAGAGGTGAGGAGGCTGAGTCCGAGGAGGATCACAGGGGATACAGGGCGAGGCCAGCGAGGCTGGAGGGGAGGAGGCATATGGAGCCCGGGAGGAGATGGTCAGAGACCTAGGAGGATAGGGGGGACATGAGACAGCTGGAGGGGAGAAGGCATATGGAGACCGAGAGGAGATGGATGGAGACCTAGGAGGGCAGGGAGGGCAGAAGACAGCCATGGGAGAGGAGACATATGGAGCCCGGGAGGAGATGGACAGAGACCTAGGAGGGTAGGGAGGGTAGGAGATAGTTGGAGGAGAGGAGACATATGGAGCCCGGGAGGAGATGGACAGAGACCTAGGAGGATAGGGGGGACAAGAGACAGCCGGGGCCACTGGAGGACAGCCACAGCAGGGAGCTCCCGGGGTGATAGATTTGGATGAGATGGAGAGTGAGGGGTACTCAGCCGAGAGTGAGGGATATCATTTGTGGGAGATGGAGATTGACTTAGATGTGCACAATGTAGCGCCGGTGGCAGCAGCACCACCCGTAGGGGAGGATCCAGTGGCGGTGTTGAGAGAGACAGTGGAGAGGCTGCGACGAAGCGAGCAGCGGGTACGAGAGGCAGGGGTAGAGTGGATCACAGTAGAGGTGGAGAGGGATGAGTGGTGGGCCCATTTTGCTCAGGGTGAGAGAGACTACATGGAGCTAGTTATGCTAGCATCAGAGCAGGAGCAAAGATTGGTGAGGGAGAGGGATGAGAGTTGGGATGAGGCCGTGGACCTGCAGGATGAGGTGGAGAGGTTGCAGGCAGAGGTGCATAGCCAGATGATACAGATGGAGGGATTGGGTTTGGTGGGAGAGGGGGCGACACAGGAGGCTGAGAGCAGGGAGACAGGGGATGCAGAGAGTATGCGGAGAGAGCTAGCTGAGCTCGGGGACAGGGTGCGCAAAGTGGAGGCAGATAGAGATGTGGCACAGGCATAGGTGGAGGAGTTGGAGGCTGGGAGGGATGTGTTATAGGCACAGGTTCAGGTAGCACAGAGCGAGAGGTAGATAGCCAAGGCAGAGGTATAGTCACTTTGCAGAGAGAGATACTGCGATAGCACAGGCATCTAGCTTGCGACGAGAACGAGATTCGGCTGAGCTAAGATTGTAGGCCCTACAGAGGGACAAAGATGCAGTGGTGGCATGGGGACAAGCTGCACAGAGGGAGAGGGATGTTGTAGAGTCGTGGATGCAGACATTGTAGGGTGAGAGGGATGCAGCACGGGCTTAGTTGTAGAGGGTGCTGGTTGAGGGGGAGATCCAAGGACAGATGTGCAGGAGCTGCACATGCAGTTACAAGGTGATGTAGGCAGAGAGGGATAGAGGCGCCGAGTAGATATAGCAGTTGATACTAGCTCAGGAGGCCTGGGCACGAGAGCAGCAAGCGATCAGTGCAGATCGAGATCGATATAGGCATGAGCGAAATGTCGCGCGACTGATAGCTGGGCAGAGGGATGAGTTTATGCAACAGGCTAGCTATTGGAGAGGGGTTTATGAGCAGGTTGTTCCAGATCTAGCACAGCGCACTAGACACTATGTCAGTCAAGCTCCACAGCCACCAGGGGTTTCATCGATTATCGACGGACTCCATCTCCATACGATGGCTACTAGGGCACACCCACCCATGAGTACCAGGGGACACCCACACTTGAGTACCAAGGGACTCCAACACACAGAGGGCCAGCACCTGATTCTCTGTAGACGTCAGACGTGGGTAGCTCACAGTAGAGTAGACAGATGCATGACATTGGTTATTTTTGGCAGATACAGGGTGGATGGTTTGTGCATGTTGTCAGAGGGCAGAGGTGATCCACATCTCTAGATTTTGTATCTTATTTGGCGATATATGATGGGTATGTATTGTATTACGATAAGATGTTTATTATTTTGATTATGATGGCCTTTAGTGACAGTATGCATGATGTTTCCTTGATGTGGCTATATGAGATGATTCATGATGTGGTTTCATATACATATATATAGACATATTTATATGGATGATTTATGCTTTATGACTTATGTTTTACTGATGGATGATTTATGATGGATGTAAACGCTTTCTATGATTTATGATGTATGGATGCGCATGTGGATGGATGATTTATGCATATTTATATGATTTGTGATGCATGACTTATGGATGCACATGTGGATGGACGATTTATGCATGTTTATATGATTTATGATGTATGACTTATGGATGCACATGTTTATATGATTTATGGATGCACATGTGGATGGACGATTTATGTATGTTTATATGATTTATGATATATGACTTATGGATGCACATGTTTATATGATTTATGATGTATGATTCATGGATGCACATGTTTATATGATTTATGATGTATGATGCATGGATGCACATGTTTATATGATTTATGATGCACTTAAATGTCAATAACGACCGTTATGAGAATGCAGATAGATGATAGGGGGATGGAAGATTGCATTTGCCAAAAACAACCAATTAATATCCTTAGAGGAAGAGGACCTAAGAGAAAAAAAATGAGAGTACTTGCACAACCGGAATCATAAAGAATGGTTATGATGGAAATGAAGGGTGCATGCAAAGTGGTGGAAATGCAGTGAAAATGAAATTTTGCCATCTTTGGAGCATTGATTTTTACTATAGCATAGGGTACCAAGCACCTTGATAGAGAAAACCAAGGCGAGCAAGTACTCTACGCATGAAACAAACACAACAAACAATAAGGTTATCCCAACACCTCGAGATCATGATAACCTTGGTCACGCCTGGTGTTGTAATAACCACAAACACACAAAGTTGTCCCCACATAACACAAGACCTTGGAGATCTCGGTGGGTCTTACGAGGGACAACCGAGAAGACAGTAGACAAAACAAAAGAGCAAGGTATGCCCCCATTTCAATAGGTCAAAACCCGCCATGGTATGGTGGACCAAGGAGACCATAACAAGTGATAGGAAGGAACCCAAAATGATAAACAAAAACCAAAAGCATCAAAAGATCAAAAATCAAGACAATAGGTCCTTTGCCATAGGATCAAGGTGATGGGTGGGATTGGCGAGGTCTGCTAGGAAGGACTCATCCTATTAAGACCAAAGATGGATGCGAAAATAAGATGACCCAGTTGACATGGGAGGTTGTCGAGGGACCAGATCTTGTAACACAAGGGAATTTTGTTTGTTAAGAACTGGTTAGATGTGGGCATAACTTGATAACGAAGCACAAGAGACTGACACAACCTACAAACCTAGGGGCTCGAGGACCGATCATAGATTAGCCTTGCCTACGTGAAAGCGCAGAGCCCTTGTAGTTCTAGAAAAAACCATGGATAAAGCGAAAAGAAGACAAATGGGAACCGATGATGATGGAAAAATTCCCCGGGGGTGAATCAAATGATCAACCTTGCCTACGTGATAGCACAGGGGCAACGTAGTTCGACTAACGGACACGACAAGATGGGACCTAGGTGGAGACCGACATGATGGATGATCATACCTGATGACACAAGTGTGAATGACAGAAGCTCAGAGTGGGATACCACAAAAGCTCAGGAATGGGGGATAGACTCGATGGATCGTCCAATGATCAATCAATATTTACCAAGTAGCCCAGGATGAGATGGGTGAGGACAATAGTGCGGCTAAAGGCATAAACTAACTGGGATGTCAGGTAGATAATGATTAAGCCCTCTATGGATGATACGTGTTGCCAAGTTTTCACCATCCATACTTATCCAAGGTGCCACCAAGAGGTGGTTTTCACCATAGGACAGATTTATTTCTCTTGACTATTTTTTTTTTTTTGTATTTTTGATTTTTGACCAGGTGGGGTAACCGAGCAGGTTTAGGCATAGAACTTTTTCAGATGCATGATGTTGATGGGCTCGTCGAGGGGTTCTCCTTCGAGAGTAGTCAACCTATATGCCCCAGACCCATATTTAGCAGCTATAATATAGGGCCCCAACCAATTTGCCTCAAATTTTCCTTTCTTGTCTCGATCTTGCTGAGTACATTGGTTCTCTTTAAGGACAAGCTCGCCCACCTGGAATTGGCGAGGACGAACCTTCTTGTTGTAACTATGCTTGAGGCAATTCTGATATGCTTGCAGATGGTCGTAGGCCTTTATTCTTCGTTTGTCCAGTAACTCTAGCTGTGTAAGCCGCACAACATGAGCATCCTCTTCGCTGATAAGGTTCTTAAGAGAGATTCTCAATGATGGAAGTTCAACCTCGATTGGCAAGATGACTTCAACACCAAATACAGAAGAGTAGGGGGTGGTACCTGTCGAGGTGTGGATGGATGTGCGATATGCCTAGAGGGCAGGATGAATATGGAAGTGCCAATCTCGTCCAGTGTTATTGACAACCTTTTTGAGAATACAGATGAGGGTTTTGTTAGTCACTTCTACCTGACCATTACCCTGGGGGTAATACAGCGTTGACCAACGGTGCTGGATATGGAAGGTATCGCAGAGGTGCTTCATGGCTTGGTTCTTGAATGGTTTTCCATTGTTGGACATTATGGTGGATGGGATACCATATCTACAGAGAATATGGTAAAGGATGAATTTGGAGATCTGAATGCCGGTGATTTGTGAGAGGGGCATTGCCTCTACCCACTTGGTGAAATACTCGGTGGTAGTGATTATGAAGGTATGGTCGTCAGAGGATGGTGGGTGAATCTTGCCAATCAAGTTGAAACCCCATTGAGAAAATGGCCATGGTGCCAGGAGGGGTTGAAGATCTTGTGCTGGAGCATGGGTTAAATCTGCATGTTGCTAGCATGGAAGGCACTTCTTTACAAACTCATAAGCATCGTGTTCCAATGTAGGCCAATAATACCCCGCTCGTAAGATCCTTTTGGCCAGAGCCATACCATTTGAATGTGCTCCACAAACACCGCCATGTACCTCCGTTAGTGTAGCATGGGCTTTAGTCTCATTTAGACATATAAGGAGGATTCCATCATACCTACGACGATAAAGCGTATCGCTGATGATGACATATCGAGAAGAGTGATGAATGAAGGATTTGCGTAGGTTACGGGTAAGGTCTGGGGGTATAATGTTATCACAGAGGTAGGTATAGATGTTTTGGTACAATGGGGAGGTAGGACCCACAATTTCGCACACCATGTCGGTCTCAGGGATATCATATCTCAGGATTAAAATCTATTCTACAAGAAACTCACACTCTGTTCGGTCCTTGGGCATGTCCAGGAGGGAGCCAATAGTGGCCATCGCATCGGCTGCTTTGTTTCGTACCCTGGGAATCTATTCAAATTGTATAGACGTGAAATATTTCTTGAAATCATCCACCATGCATTTGTAGGGTAATAACTTATCATCCTTGGTCAGGAACTCATCATTAACTTGTCTAATGACTAGCAAGGAATCACCAAAGACTTTCAACTGAGTTATGTGCCACTGTTTCACAATTTTGAGGCCGGTGAGGAGAGCTTCGTATTCGGCCATATTGTTGGTACATGGGAATGCTATCCTGAATGACTTGGGAATGTAGTCACCTTGAGGGGTAACTAATAAAATTCCTGACCCCAATCCATTATGTGTGTATGATCCATCAAAATACAGTGTCCACATGGGGGTTTCCTCAACTGAAAAGACTTCCTCATCAGGGAATTCCGTGATCAATGGGTGAGTGTCAACTAGAGGAGCTTCCGCTAACTGATCTACAATTATTTGTCCTTTGATAGCCTTGCGGTCCACATATTCTATGTCGAATTCACTGAGGAGCATGACCCACTTAGCCATGCGGCTGGTTAGAGTGGTTCTAGATAATAGATACTTCAATGGATCAATCTTGGCGATTAATTTTACTGGATGGCTGAGCATGTAATGGCGAAGCTTCTGTGTGCTGAAGATGAGTGCAAGGCAGGCTTTTTCCATGGAAGAGTAGTTTAGCTCGTAGCCAACCAATGTCCGACTAATGTAGTAGATTTCCCTTTCTTTCAATGACTCATCATGCTATGCCAACAATGCCCCCAGTGCGACTGAAGTGATTGAGATGTAGAGCAAGAGGGGTTTGCTGGGAATAGGTGGCATCAATATTGGAGGATGGGCTAAATATTCTTTAATTTTATCGAACCCCATCTGACACTGTTGGTTCCATTGGAAGGTGGAATCTTTCTTCAGAAGATGAGTGAATGGCTGACACTTGTCTGCCAGCTAGGCTATGAACCGACGGATGGACTGCATCTTCCCCTGAAGGCTTCTTAACTGTTTGAGATTGTGTGGAGGTGGCATGTCCAGGATAGCTTTTACCTTAGTTGGATCAACCTCAATGCCCTTGCGAGAGACTATGAAACCTAGCAACTTTCTGGAAGTGACCCCAAAGACACTTTTTTGGATTTAGTCGCAATTTGTAGTGCTTTAACTGCTCAAATATCTTTTTCAGGATGGCAGGATGTTCTACTCGTGTTTTGGATTTTTCTAACAGGTCGTCGACATAGTCCTCCATGATGATGTGTATGAGGTCATGGAAGATGACCGTCATTGCCCTTTGATATGTCGCCCCTGCATTTTTGAGACCGAAGGGCATAACAATGTAGCAGAAAGTGCCCCAAGGAGTTGTGAAGGTGGTTTTGTGTTGGTCCTCAGGTGCAATTCAGATCTGGTTATACCCGGAGAAGCCATCCATAAGGGATAACATCTCATGAACTGCTGTTAGGTCGACCAACATGTCAATGTTGGGTAGGGGGAAGTCATCCTTTGGGCAGGCTTTGTTGAGATCCCTGAAGTCCGTGCAGACCCGAATGTCACCATTTGGTTTAGTGACTGGCACTATGTTGGAGATCCACTCAGAGTAGTCAATTGGTCTGATAAATCCTGCCTCCAGTAGCTTCTCCAATTCCTTCTTGACCAACAATGCGACTTGTGGATGCATCTTGCGAAGTTTTTTCTTGATAGGTTTAGCGTCTGGGCAGATGTCTAGGTGATGAACCACTAAGGCAGGATCTAAGCCTGGCATGTCTGAGTATGACCAAGCAAAGTTAACAATTCCCTCTTGAAGTAGCTGCACGATGACCGGGTACTCTTGCTCTGAGAGTGATTTGGCTACATAGGTGACCTTAGGATTCTCAGCAGTTCCCAGTTTGACTTCTTGAGTCTCTTCAATTAGAATAGGTGATCGGGTAGATAATTGAGTTCCCACAAGGGGAAGATGAACATCTCCATCTTCTAGCGCCTCTTCGAGGTTTTTTCCATCAGATGCGTCCTTTATTTTTATTTTTTCCAGGTCAGGAAGTGCCTCAGGGAGGTTTTCACTAGATGACCACTTTTTATTTTTCTTATTCTCATTTTTGCGACTGGAGTGTTCATCCTCCCCCAATCCCATGAGGTTGACATATGTATCCGCAAACATATTGACAGGTGTGCTAGTTCGTAGGTCCCAATCAATGAGCTCAGGATGGCAAAGGGATAGGTTAATAGTGCAGACGGATAGGCACTCTAACATGGAGGATAGGTCGGCGTGATTGATATCATCATACGCACGTATGATGGATTCTTCCTCAGGTATGTCTTCCAATGAGCCGTTGTCCACAATTACACTATTGGAAGCATTAGCCGATGTTTCAGGGCCTTTCTATTTTCTATCATATCCAATGCCCACATGTTTTGGTAGCGGAGTCATATCAATGGGTTGTAACCGCCCTTGTTCTTGCTTTCCTAGGCCTCTGCCTTGATAGTTATGCTTTTCCATGAACTTTGTCGCCCAGGGGTACTTTTCTTGGAAGTATTCCTTGAGAGGAGTTTCCGGTTGAGGCTCTTCTCAGTAAACCCATTGGCTTATGTCTTCTTTTGGCGCGTCTGTCTTGATACTTGGGGATACAAAGGTGGTGGTAGGGATATTTTTGCCATAGAAGGTGACAGTCTTGTCCTCCTTTGGGGTAGCATGGGAAGGTTGACCATACTCGTGTGGCGATGGTGGCATGGTCGCTATATTAAGAGCAGTGTGCATTTCGTACTCGCCACACCCTTTGTCAATGATCTGGACTTTTGTGACTATAGGATCAATGGAGGATGGAGCAGTTATTATAGTGGATGGTGGATTAATGGGTGATGACTGAGATGCCCCCATTTCAACCCCAGGACAATAATGTAAATGGGGAAATGATGCCTCTAGAGCACGACAATATTCAAATGGTTGGGGGTTGGCATATATGGTGACCTCTTGTCCGTTGACCAGGAATTTGAGTCACTGATGGTAGGTGGAGGGCACGGCTTGCATAGCATGGAGCCATGGACGGCCGAGGAGGAGGTTATATGGCAAGTCCAGATCAAGGACATGGCAGGTGATGTACTGGACTACCGGTCCCACTTGGACAGGAAGATTGATGATCCCTTCTGAATTCCTTTCTGCATTATCATAAGCCTTGATTGTAATAATCTGGTTGCTTAAGTCTGCTTGGGTATACCCCACCTATTTTATGAATTTTAGAGTGCACAAGTTGAGGGCAGAGCCATTATCTACCAAGACCCTTTTTATTTTATGTCGGGCAACCACGACTTCGATATGTAAGGGGCGATTGTGATTGGCGTCAATGTTGGGCATATCATTTTGGCTGAAATGTAGTTGATGGGATGAAGCCAAGTGTCCTACCAAAGTTTGGAACTGTGTAGGATCCATATTATTAGGCACATGGGTTTCTTGTAGGGCTCTGTTGAGGATTTCTTGATACACGGGGGAAGACTTGAGTAAATCCAAGATGGAGATATGTGTAGGGGTCTTTCCTAGGTGATCAAGGATATTGTACTGGGAAGTTACAGGAGTTAGTTGGGTGGGTGCGGAGGCTGCAGGAACGGTGATGCAGGCTCGTCGTGTGGTAACAACACATTGAGGGTCTTTAGCTTTGACATGTATCATGGATACATGAGGTTCTACCTACTCAATGTAATGAATAACACCCTCGTAATTGAGGGGTACATTCTTATAGCTCACGTTATTTGTGCTGTTATTTTGAGGATTACTGTTGGAAGTGTTTGGTCCTTGGTTATGGTTCAGGAAGGCGTTTTGATAGATCTGCAATTGAGCATTGGACGAAAAAGCTTGACTGGGGTCGACCTTGATATCACCTCGATCTATGAGATCTTGGACATAGTTTTTTAGACCCTGACACTTATTCAAAGAGTGTCCTTTGATTTTGTGGAACTCACAATATTCATTTTCCCTAAACCATGCGGGCTTAGGTTTGGATTCATCGAGCGGCTTGGTAACAGGGTACGTGATCGGATAACTGATTTGCAATAGTTTGTTGAAGATGACACTTAAGGGTTCTCCTAGTTGAGCATACTGGCGTTTAGTGTTCCCTTGGTTATTTTGATTAGACTGTTGGGGATGACGGGGTGTCCCTTGCGGTACGGATATGGAATTAGGTATGGATTGCTATTATTTCTGGGATGTGTTGGCCATGTGGACATGTTTAGTGTCAGTGACACCATCATTGACTGCATTCTTGTTTTTGTTCCAAAAATGTGGCTTGTCATTGAATGTCCTTTCCCTGTCTTGATTATATATTTTGATGTGCCCCTTGGCAACAAGGGCATGCTCAAGGATGGGTCCCTTCTCTACTACCTCCGCGAAAGTGGTGACACAATGTAATCGAAAGTTATGAGCCATGTTGGGATGGGAGTTCTCCACGAAGAGGGTGACCATATCCTTTTCTTTCAACGGGGTCTTCATTAGGCTTGCTAGGGCACGCCACCTCTGGAGGTAGCTAGTAAAGGTTTCCCCTTCATGTTGTTTCTCTTTGAGAAGATCTAGGGTATCAGTATCTTTCTCCAAGTTGAAGGAGAAGTAGGAGACAAACTTCTCAGACAAGTCCACAAAAGATTTTATAGATCCCTTTTCAAGGGTCATGAACCACCCTAGCGCGTTGCTTCCCAAACTTCAGGGGAACAAGCGCAAGAGGTAGTTGTCATTGTGGAGAACCTCTTGACACTGGGAGTAAAACTCCTATAAGTGGGCCTTAGGATATTTGTTCCCCTTATATTTTCCAAACTTTGGCATCTCAAAATATTTGGGGAAGGGAATCAACGAGATGGAAGGATCATACGGATACAGGCATATATCTTCAAACTTGAACGATTGTTTTCTAGTCCCTGCCTGAAGATCTTTTAGAGTGGCTTTGATTTCTAGGATGTCCATATTAGTCGGTGTGTTGGATGGGTATTGATGATAGGATGATTATGGATCTTGGGATGATGCTTGGGGATGGGCGTATGGATAATGAGGAGGTGGTACCCCCTGTTGGTATGCCAAGGGACCTTTTTGATAAAGAGGTTGTTGTTGCGATGCTGGATATGAATTGGTTGGGTAGTAATGGGTGGCGTACTGTTCGGGAGTATGGAGAAGGTGTTGTTGATTAGCTTGTGGATATTGGGGGTGTTGATATGATTGTTGCGATGCCCCATAGGTGGGTTGTTGTTGATATTGGTGCCGGTTGTAATAGTTGTAATGATGGGGTGGTTGTTGATATTGTTGTTGATGCATAGTTGGCGGCTGTGATGGGCAAGATGGGATGTTATGTGGTGGTTGCGCTTGCGGGTGTAAAATGGATGCAAGGAATGGAGATATGGTCGAGGCTGAAGGCCAAGGTTGATTCCCTTGCGATTGATGTTGTGATGGTTGTGTTGAAAATAGGGGATTGACCAATGGTTGTTGTTGAGGTGGAGGTGCGATTGAGATGTTGTGCGAGGGAGGTTGTTGAGCGCTAGTGGGAGCATAGGTTTGGGGAGGTTGTTGGGATACAAATGACGATGGCGGTTGTTGGGGCATAAATGGCGATGGTGGAGGATTGTTAGATTGAGGTGGTTGTTGGGGGATGAATGACGATGGTGGAGGATTGTTAGATTAAGGCGGTTGTTGGGGGATGAATGACAATGGCAGAGGATTGGCTGCCCTAGGAGGTGGGGGCAAGGCGGTGAAAGGATTGCCCCCAGTGTTGATAGGAAGTGGGTTCGAGGGGGTGGTGCCAGTAGCATTAATGGTTGTGGTTGCAGGATGTTTTGTGGCATGCCATAGGAAAAAGGATCATTGGGATCAATGGTTTGGGGTGTTCCCATGACTGAGATGGTAGGATGTGTGGGATTGCCAACGGGATATAGGACAACGTTGCCAAATTCAGGTTGATGCCAACCTTCTATGGAAGGAATGTTGGGGACATACGAGCTACTAGGGTTGTCATGTGAACGTTGGGGCACATTAGATGTAGAGGTGTTGTACTTGGATAAGTTGACACCTGACGGTAGTTTGACACGTTTTTCAATCAAGTGAGCCAAGATTTGGTCACCATGTCTTTCGAGAAGGCGTTCTATCATTTGGGCATTAACGGGCTTTCTGAAGTGTTCCTCAAAGGTGAGCTCAGGTTGATTAGCCATGTTTTCTTCCCCAGGTGGTGACGCATTTTGACCATCCACGTTGGATTGTGATGAGGTACCATTGTGGGGATCGTGGGGGATGTTCATTGTGTTATTGGGATCTTGGGGATTGTTTGATTGGGCATTGAGGGCTTGTTGGTCAGCCATTTTCTTTGCCTGTGATTGAGTCTGAACGGGCATGCAAGATGATGAGAGGGATCAAGATATTAGAAAGACCTTGATGATGAAGGATTGATTCGACTTGATAGGAGATTGATTGATGATGATCGGTTAGACCGAGGTGGATTGATTTGATGACACTGGATTAGTCCAGGTTTTGGATTTTTATTCGGATAAATTTGATGATGTGGGGGTTGGATTGGTCAGATGATTAGGATTGATGTGATGATAAGTATGATGAAGACCAAGATCCACAACCGAGTTTGAGAAGGATCCTTGGTAACACTAGGTATTGATTGGAAGGTGGATGTATGATAACGACACCGAATCCAACTTGAGATAGAAGCAGATTGATTGGGTCGAAAAGGATGACTGACTTAAGATGGATAGCAATCTTAAGCTAGTTACGATGATTGTGATTAGGGATGAATACCTAGGTCAACGCGGATGACTATTCCAATGGGGTTTATATGGACCAACGGAGATCGGATATGAAGGCTGATTTAGGACGGATGGGGAGCATCTCAGGGTAGACGAATGGCTCTCAAAACAAGCAAAGGAGTGTTCAAGATAAATGACTCTTAGGATGAGGGGATGGAGACTTGGAACGGATGTTCAGATGTTTGTTTTGGATGCTGGATGGTCGTATCAATGTTCAAAACAGAGGGACAATGAATTCCAAGTGATAATATAGGCTGGTTAAAAGTCAGGTCTGCCATAGTATTAGGACAGGTCCACCACTGTAGGAGGACAGGTCCGCCACTGCACTAGGACAGGTCCGCCACTACACAGGGATAGGTCTGCCATTGCACTGGAACAAGCTCACCACAGCATAGGGACAGGTCCGCCACTGAACTGGGACAGGTCCGCCATTGCACTAGGATAGGTCTACCACTGCAGTAGGAAAAATCCACCACTGCACAAGGACAGGTCCGCCAAAGGATAAGGACAAGTCTGCGAAAGGATAAGTTTAGGCTTACTATTTTGATGGATGGTTTAGGTAAAGGACCCAAAATATAGCAATCATAAAGGACATGGCCAAACTGATAATCACTGGTTTTTGCACAAGAAAGACATTTCAAATAGCACAATCCTAAGATTAGTAGAAATGGGTATGGTTGATAAAGTCTTCTATTATAGGATGCACATGGTTGCTAAGGAGTCCTCGATATACACCTGGTATGTGAGGCCCAAACCGTGAACACCAACCCGTTACAAGCGTGAGTCGGGAACCTTAGCGAGATACTAAAGGCTCAGACCAACTCTTCACGTCATCCTGACGCTTTGCCAATTACAACATGGTTGGATTGAGGTACAACTTTCACTCTCCCCCCTTTATATACCCCGTCGGTACACGTGGTTGGAATCCTCCTTTGGGGTGATGAAATCCCCAAGCAGGTCCCACTAAGAAAGTGAAAAAGGGTGACTCAAAAGGACTTAGAAAGCTACGATTTCTCGTCACCCAGGATTGCCGAATGATGCAAGGGGATTGGATACGTCAAATAGCCTTCCCAAACACGCCAAGCAAGGTTTATTGACCCCTTTAATTAAACTATGTGCCTAATTTATCAAAATACCATTGGCAAAAACTTGAAAATTTTACCTTCTAGAGGATAGGTCCACCACTCTGTCAGGACAGGTCCACCACCGCAGAAGGACAGGTCCGACACTGCACTAGGACAAGTCTGCCACAACACAGGGACAGGTCCACCACTACACTAGGATAGGTTTGCCACTGTAGGACAGGTCCGCCACTGCACTAGGATAGGTCTGCCACTGCACTGGGACAGGTCCGCCACTGCACTAGGACAAGTCCGCCAGTGCAATGGGATAGGTCTGCCACCCCAGGACAGGTCCACCACTCTAGGACAGATCCACCACTCTGTTAGGACAGGTTCGCCACTCTGCAACCTGGACCTTGAAAAATGCAAAAAATAGCAAACGTGAAAGAAATAGACCCGTTTGTGGGTCCCACGAGGTGTGCCAGAAATGTGATAGGTCGAATGTGAGTATTAGAAAGCAAGCAACAAGTAAAAGAGTGCAAATAAACAACTAAAACAACCTACACCTCAAGATTAGCCTAAGTTGGAAACAACACAAGACAAAAGCAACAAAATGGAACTCTATACCTTGCGTTGAGTCGATCTTTTGGTTGGCCCTTCGATCTTTGATGTATATGCTCCTTGGATGGCAAGTAGATGCAAGCTATGTGATGTTGTGACGATGAGTGCAAGTGGATGAAAATAAGAAAAATGGCTAAGTATAAGATGAGAAACAAATTTGTAAGAGTTTGGCTAGCACAAATGATCTCCCCAAAATGAGAGAAAAGGGGGGGGTATTTATAGGATTTTTGAGAATTCCTAAGGGAAATGGAGGGTCAAGATTGAGCCACCAAATACCAAGATGTAGGGCTAAGGTGAGTTGAGAACTCACAAGCCCTCACATCTTGACATGTGGCATGTGATAAAGCCCTAAAAGGTGAAGTGGACATGAGGTGGAGGGAGAAGGACATGACATGGAGAGGGGTACAAAGTACCTTGGGATTGGACAAGATCTCCTCATAAAGAAGGTCTTTGTCCCCATGTGGGTGAGAGGACATGTGAGGAATTAAAAATTCCTCAAATATTCTCATGGGGAGATGGGAAAGAATAAAGAATAAGTGAAGGTCATGTGGGGAGAAGTGAAGGAATTAAAAATTCCTTTTGGGTGCCTTGGGGGATTAAAAGGTGAATTAAAAATTCACATGGGGAGGTGGAGTGCCTTGTCCAAAAGGAGAAACCCTTTAATAAGGTTCACTCAAGGACATGTGCCATAAATAGGATGAGGATTAGGTTAGGCTAATCAAATGATTAAGGTTGTGCAAGTACTCAGTTAGATGGACTAATGACCCATTAGAAGCAAGTGGGAAATTATTGGGGATGTGACCTTAATGATGATTAAGGGTGTGCACATGCTAACCCTTGTTAATTAGAAGAAGATGAAGTAATTAAGATGGATTAGAGACCAACTTGCAAAAGTTGGAGGATGTGACTATAAGAGAGAAAAGAGGAATTAAAAATGAATTTTAATTCAAAAGGGGAATATGACTAAATTAAATAAAAGGGTATATTTATTTAATTTAGAGGAAGAAGAGGGGTAAAGTATTAAATTAAATACTTTAGGACCTTTGTGTAGGATGCAGGGTTTTAATTAAACAACTGGTTTAATTAATATTGACAAAGGGGATGAGCAACCAGATGAATAAGGAGACGCATTTGATCATATGGAAGTGATCAAATTGGACATCCACACCCTCAATTAAATCACAAACCCTATGTTTGTAGGGTTTTAGTAGATTGTTCTTGGTTGAGCTTTGAGTTCTGAGTTGATGAACAACCAACTCGCTATCACCAAAAACTTGTAACAATATAATGTTCCTTTTTTTTGTAAGATGGAGACCCTAGATGAGTGTTTCTTACTTAGCCAAATTGTTAGTGCAACTAAATTGAAGCCTGAAAGAGGAATAATATTTATCCTTACATGGAGATACCAACAATACACCAACACCAACACTGTTTCTTTTTCTAGCACCATAAAAAAGCATCTACCACAATCCCCTAAATATTCCTATGTTTTTATGAGAATAGGGATAGGAGCATTATCTTCATGAATGCAATAAGTTTCAAGATCAGTATCCTTTATTTAAGCTTCAGTAAGTGGTTCAAACTGTAAAGCACTACCCCAATCATCCAACAAATAATAAGGGACCTCCTCAATTGGATTAGGAGGCTCATGAAAATAACACTCTTCCATTTGATCATGCAATGTATGGTTCATGTTTATTGGACTAGTAGTGTAAGGTTCTAGATGATACTTTACTATAGGCTCTAATTTGATGGTTGCTTTAGTGTTATATCTAGTTCTAAATAGCATGTGATACCAATAAGTAGACAAGTACCCACCTATCTTAGCTATGAAATCCCTAGAGAAAAAAATGAAAAAATGAGAAGGGAGGTCTATGACTGAAATGTATTGCAACACATCATAGCTAGGGTATGCATGTAAGGAAACTTTTAAATTCTTAATTACTCCCACTATATTGACAACAATACCATCCAATTGTAAAAAAAATATAGTCACCGATTCATGCTTGATACCAAGCATGTTAGAAATTCCTTTAGGCATAACAAAACTACTTGCCCTTGAATCTATCATACAATTATACACTATATGATTTCTAATAATTAGAGAAAGATAGAAGAGAGATGGCTGACTATTTTTTGTACAATTCCATTCTTCCTTAGGTTGTACCAAGCTGATTTATGGAGTAGTCTACTCTTTTTCTTGTATATCACCCATTTGTTTATGATCCTTTAAAGCTTGTTGTAGAAAATTCCTTTATGATGGAATGGATAGAGCATCCCACATAGTGACATTTAGATTGGATTTCTTCATTTTCTCCACTATGTTGAAAGGAAGTTGACTAGCTTTAGAAGTAACCTTTGTAATAGGGTCTATTTTCAACGTTTGTGCAATATTAGGCTGCTCCATCACTTGTTTAGGCCTATTAACAAGATGATTTGATTGTGGAACATCTATTGTTCTACCTATTGGACCAACATCAACACTTTTTTGAGGTTGTTGAGAGATTGATGCTTTCCCAACCATGGAAGATTCACCACCCTCCATTTCTATTTTCTTTGATCTTTTATTCTGGGTCATTACATTAATATATGCTTGATTTACACCACATAAATCCTCTTGAGCCCAACTGACAAATGAGGAGTCATCACGTGTATGATTTTGATTACTAGAAGTTGTTTCGCTTGTGCCAATCTGCTGCTCTGAAGTAAAGGTTTCATTTTGAGCTACTAGAGTTTGCAAAAACTCTCTATTTTGACAAGAATTTTGATTATGAGCTTACTCACAAGGGTAACACCATTCTTTCTCTTGTGTTAAATTATTTTGAAAGTGGGACCAAATCCTTAGGAATGTTGGTAGTAGTTGTGTGCATTCTATTCATGGGCTTAGTATGATTCCACTAATTTTTTCCTTGATAAGGTAGCTTATATTGTTGATAACCTTGACCTTGAGGCTGATAGTGCCTATTTTTTTGAGCTTGCTACCTCTTTATTGACACTAGCTTATTATTCATACTTCAGAGCACGGTTTACAAATCTTTTCGAAGTGCAACAAAAGTAGAAGGTTGGATTTTGGAAATTGCTAGAGTAGGATCCACCATGATAGGAGACGACATTGGCTGTGAAGAAATTTATGGAAATTAAGGCATTGGTGGCCTAGGAGCTATCTTCCCAACATGAATTAAATATTTTTTTCCCTTATGGAAACATCATAGGAATCTGGTAAGGTAGAAAAATCCATTGATTGAATCATAATAGCTATGTCACTATTGATAGATCTTAAGAAGTATAGGAAATCATGCTTAGGAGAAGGTTTGACCAAGGAAAGGATTCTCTCACAAGTATTTTGAGATATGTAGTTGAAATCACTCATGAATTCATGAGGTGCACTTTTTATTGTTGTTATTTGTTCTGCTAGGGATAGATGGTTACTTTTTTCTTCAAATTGTTTGCATAACTTCTCCACTAACTCATTCCAATTGTGAATGGAGTTTGAAGGAAGACCTCTATACCACTGCAATGCTTTACCTTTAAGGGAAGTGGCTAGCAAGCTAAAAACCATGTTTTATTTTATACATCATGCACTGAGCATATGTTCACCACATCTATGATGTGCTTTACTCGATTAGTGGATGTTTCACCAGTGAAATGGGGAATACTCTTGAGGGCATTGATTGGTATATCATCTTTTCGGGATAAAATTAAGCACCTGACACAAGTAAAAGATACAAAAGTTTGATTTCTGGGTAAATCCATATGGAATAAATTCTATTTGTATGGATAGAAGGTGTTCTAGTTTGAAATAATCTACCGACAATTGATATAGATAGGGCTCTAGGAGAAGGAATTATACTCCTTTTTCTTCTTACAAATGAAAAGGATTGTCTATTTCTTCTTCTAAGTAGAAAATGAAAGTTTGATGTATTGAAATTTACCTCTAGAAGATGCTCTTGTTTGGATCCTTGGAATGAATGTGTAGGTCTGGTCTTGAATCAGGAATTTTGGATAGTAGTAGCATCACCAATTTGAAGGAAAATTTCTTCCTTGATTGAAAAGTCATTAGGTACTTGTTAAAGAGCCTCTTCAACACTATAGTGTTTAGAGCAACACCACTCTCTCAACCTGAGTGAAATGAAATTTCTTCTGCTCCCATCCAACGTGCTAGAAACTATTGTCACATAAAACTGCACCCTACCAAAGAAGAGTTCAATGTTCTAATGACACAATGGAAATGAACTTAAGGTGTGGAACCTTACAAGATGAGGTCATGTCTTAGGAGAAGACAATATTTCTTTTCCAAACTAAGTGCAAATTTGTTGGCCTAACCCAACACATCAAAGTCCTAATGCTAACCTACTCAAATAGATCACAAGGGAAAAGGGTAGAAAGAGACATGAAATGTGAAAGAAGTTAATGCACCAAATTTAGAGTTTGTTCCTTCCTACTTTAGAACAACATAATATGTCAAATAAACAACTAAAACACCCACTTAGATATGAAGGTAAATGAGTTTTACTAAAAAATGAAAGAGATAATGGTTGAATTTTATTAACATAAAGCTTGGAGAAACCTTTACAATGATAGAATGTAAGATTTGTAGGCCTCCAAAATAAAAATCCTAGAGAGGTCAAAGGAAGAACCCTTCAAAAAGATACAATCAGTGCCTTTATAGTTCATACACAGTTAAGGTTTGAATTCAAAACCATAACCCTAACCTAACTAGGGTTGTTAGAAAATGAATTTGATTAGTTTTAAAATGATCTAGATTGCTCCCATTATAGAGCAACATAACTAGCCATAAATGCTCTAACAACTCAAACAAGCCCTATAATGATGAGTCATATGAATGTAGGGATGGGAACCAACACAATTCATGGAAAACTATCAGACCAACATACGTTAAAAGGAGAGATGTCGACTCTACAACACATCAAGGAGTAATGGCACCCACCCAAAAATAAAAATAAATATTGAAAAGGTGTGAAAAATTGAGCCATATTTGATCAAATTTTATCTAGTAGTTGAGAATGTCACTGAGACATTACTTTTGCAACTCTGTCACAAACTAGAGCAATTAGCCGTTGAAGTTTGAATGTGGACCATCAGATTAGAGATGAAGGGCTCAGATCAAACATCAAGAAAATTTTAAAACATAGTCATTGATCTTCATCTCACATAGTAGCAACCAAAGAAATGGACCCCACCATGACACTTGTCACCTAAGCATTCACCGTCCATTGTTGCCACCATCACATTGGGTTATCGAAGGGAAAAAAAAATAGGTCTCAACAATATACATCATTCCCTCTAATGAACAGAACTTGCTATCCATTGGAATGTCGAAGGGACCATATTTTAGCTCCCACCAATATCCACCTTTCTCCTCAAAAATTCCCTTATTTATACCTTCATCACTCATCACAAAAAGGCTCCACACTTTATGTTTCCAAATTTTGATGTAAAGAACCCTCATGATGACTATTAATCTTCTCCATTGGCATTATTGAAAGAAAAAAAACCTTGGGCCCACCAAGACACTAGACACCTACCCACTTTCCCTCTAAGATCAACTTGGGACCCACCATATCACTGCAGAATAGTGGGAAAATTTCACTTGTCCATGTTGATGTCATACACTTTTCCATCAGAATATTGAATGGAAAACAAAACAACTCCCTCTAATATTGAAATGTCTCCTCGATGAAGAGATCCTTCCACCCTTTGTGCATTGCACAAACCACTCCACCACCTTGCTTCAGAAAAATGACGTGAAGCAAGGGTGCAATGCCACCTCAACTATTGAATGTTCTATATTTAATCTTAGCCCTTCATCGCTCATCGTAGAAAGGAACCCATCAAAAAAATGTAAAGATGTGATGTAAAGAGTCCCTCTGATGGTGAGAATATTTGCAAGAATATTCTCCCATCGACCATCAAATATCATTGGAAATGAAATTAGCGGTGATGTGCTTACAACAACAAGAAGGAAAGGCACGATGCAAAGAAATATAGTCCATCATTCATCACTACTTTTTTTTTAATAGGCATTTATCAATCCACAATGTGGAGAGAGCTAGCAATATTAAGGAAATACTAGTGCATCACTCATCATTGAAACAATGCTGAAGAGGGAAAGTCAATCCATGATGCACTTGCGGCTAGCGATGGGAAATCACTTAAGTGATGCATTTTATGCACATGCTCAAAGTGGTTTTAAAATGGGGGTCATTCCTAGGTAAATAAGACTTGGGAAAAACTTATTTCTCTGCCCTTGAACATATTAATTTTAATGAAATATTTAAATTAGGGTTGCGATCGGAAGATATGGGTAAAGTGTCCAGTAAAAAAAGACCACATAAGACATAAGTTGTAACTTATCCAACTGAGGACTAGGTACGAAAGGTCATTGAGAAAGAAGAACAAAAAGAGATAAGAAAAAAACACTAGGATTTTAGTAGGGTTTAAACCCTACATGCAATTCAAAACACTAATCAAACACAAGTAAGGAGCTTCAAAACCTTAAAAGACCCAAATTCATAAAAAATAATCATGGATTTCAACAAGATGCACACATAGGATCTCTCTGATCGGATATAAATGATGTGTATCCAAGGGTGGCATAAAATATGCCAAAAATTACTACAATAAATATTTAGTAAATTTACTCTTGAATGCTTTGAATTTCTCTTGAAATGCTCTTGAAAATTGATAGCTTGAAAATATTAGATTACTTAGTGAAATGACTTTATATTTATAGATATGTATCCTTAATTTCCTGAAGCTCAAATATCACAACATAACATCTGAATATAGATTTAAAAATGTTAAAATACCACAAAAAAAAATAATTTAGATTTTGGTCTTAGGTCTAAAGGAGGACCCATTTGCCCATGGGTGAATGGTTCCTAGATAGCTAACCCTAGGACACACACTGCTCAATGAGAAGTGCTATGTTTAGCAATTAATGAATGTTGGGTTTCCTCTTCAGAAAATGTAATAAAATAGGCTTGAATTTGAATTAAAGGGGAAAGTTAAGGAAAATTAAGCTCAATTAATTAAAGGGGCCCTAAATAAGTATGAAAGTTTAAAGAGGTACACATTATAACACCAAAATTAAGCACAATTAAGTCCGTTTTAATATTAATTCCAAATTAGGTGTGAAAATGTAAAAGGGATACATTTTTCTAAACTACAAGTGGATAGCATGTTCCACTTGTAAACATTCTTGGACAAACAACTAAGGCTTGATCCACATTGATTTGGAAAAATAGTTCATGCTTGATCCACCCCTTTCTCTTTTCTTTTATTCTTTGATAATGTATGATTGAGTACATCTTGTCATTGTTGTTGCATATTTAACAAAGGTATGTGTCTCTTTGTGCCTTTGTTGGTTTTCCATGAGATCTTAGATCTTGGGGGCTTGATCCTCTTCCTTTACCTTTGTCATCTTATCTTTCCAATTTTTTTACAATTAGACCTCTTTTGATTGTCTACTTTAGTTAGTTTGGTGTAGGGTCATCCTCTCACTAAAGTGGGGGCTAAATGTAGTGTATGAAAATTTAGTCCTTTACATTTTCACACTTTGTTTGGGTCCTCTAAATTAAATTGGAATTAATTATTCCTTAATAATCCCTATTTTATATCTACAAGCCTAATAAATTACAATTTTTGAAGGGGAAATGCCGACAACAATTAATACCAACACATAATACTTTTCCTTGAAAAATATGTGTTCCATGAATAGGGACCTAGGACTCATTCACCCATGGGCGAACAAGTCCTCCCTAGGTTTACAAACCTAAATTTAAAATATATTTTTGGTGGTATTTTATTGTCCTTGTATTCAAAATTCAATGTTGGCTTGTTATGTTTAATTTTTGGGAAATTAAGGAAAGATTGAAGATCTCTTGAAGAGAAAAATTAGGAAAGTTGTAAAAAATTGCAAAAAATTCTCAATTTTTTCCTCAAGCCATGAAAACTCACCTACGTTATTTATTTCTAAACTTTCAACATTGAAACCCAAATAAAAAAGAAGCTACAGATCATTGACACCATAGGATCCCAAAAGTGATTTGAAACCTCTATACAAAGATCCATTCTCCTATGGGAAAATCACTCCTAGTCAGCCTCTCAAAACTATATTTTGTTGACTAGTACATGGTGAGTACAGGATTATGGGGGTCCAAAAAGTGGCGATATGACCAAAAATGACTGACAACCTTTTTATAATCCAAATTTGATGAAACAAAAAAGGGTTTATTGAGAAAATTGTCAACTTTCAAAAAATATAAGATACACCTTATTTGGAATTAAATAAATAATTATTATTGATTTTATACATACATTCTGACTAAAGTCCTAATTGATAGGTTAATTGAAAAAAATCTATAATTCTTAAATGATTTCACATTTTTTGAAACTAAAAGATGTAGCATATTGTATGCTTCTCATACTATAGGATAAAAAAAGTAAAATTGAATTTAAAAAAAAATAGACCTTATGGTGGTAAAAAAGATAATTTTTAATATTTTAAAAATATTTTAATAAAAATTAATAACTAATTATTTACTTGCAAAAATATTACAAAAAATGTGGCACATCTAGGCATGTGTCTACTTAAATTAAGTTTCAAATAAATATATTACTTTTTTTTGCACTTAGGTTGGTCAAACATACACTTGCTTTTTATTTTTTTCTTGAAAATTTAGTACTACTACATTGAAATTTCAAATTTTCACCAAATAGATTTAATTTTTTCCAAATAAAGAATAGTATCATAGAAACTAGATTCAAATTTCTACAAATTTTGTTTTTACATTATTTTCAAATTATGTTAGTAACTTATTCAATATTTTATGTCAAGTTTACTATGTCTATTTTTTTGAATTATCATTGCCACTTAAGGGCCTAGTTTAGACCCCCATGATCCTACACTAACCTAACAAAGTATTTAACCCTTCTTAGATCTACATAAATTTTACTATTTTTGTTTGTATTGAGCTTTAAATTGATGTTTCAAGTTTGAATGAGCATAATTTAGTTGATTTACTATTTTTAGTTTTTCTCCCAAAAGTGCTATTCAAGGTGATACCGCCATCCTTAATCATAAGGAAATTAGTATATTCCCTCATTGAGTTGACTAACCTAAAGTTCGTAAGTCAATTATCTATGGGTATATCATTTCCTAATCAAATAAAGGAAAATATGTCCATATTTGGTGAACCCTTTATAACACACACTTTAACCTTAACTCTGCACCTATTTTTCATTGTTTCAAAATGTAAGGTAATTGTTGTAGATGTCATAGATGGGTTGTGATATGTAAATTTTATCAAATGTGGTGATCTAAATAAGATCATAAACACCTAAGGCTATCAAATGTAGTGAGTGGAAGGTGTCTACATTTCAGTGTACTCAAAGTTGTTGGAGGCAATGAGGCAAAGATTGTGGATAGTATAGAGTTGTAGTGGTGGATCTTCTTGTTGCTCTAAGATAGTGAATCTCTCTATAATAGTTTCTTCTTGTTGGAACAAAACAGTCTACTAAGAGGGGTGTGAATCAGTAGATATTTAAATTCTAGCTTTCTTAAAACCTTTTGTGGATAATACTTTCTTTAACCCTTAATGTGCATATATTAAGCATGTGATATTGAAATATAACCAAGCACACAACAGATCACATAACACAAGATATATGTGGAAAACCTAAGATGGGAAAAACCATGGTGAGAAATGTTGATAGGATCTACTTTTCTAATCCATCCTCACAAATGGAATCTCTATTACAATTTTTTTGGGATACAACTGAAGGAAGCACCTACTCCCTGATTTAGGAGCTACAACTCCAAAGAGACACTAATCCCTTACTCTAAGTACCAACTCAGTACTAATGAGGCTACAACCTCTCAACATTACAAGCTCAAATATGCATATAAATGGTTCTACATAAACTTGAGATGCATCAATACCTACAATATATTGTTGCACTTGCTGCAACTTACACTCTACTACTATAGCTACACTCTCAACAACACATACCTTTACTCTACACTTTCTTATCTACTGCATTCCTAGTTGTACATCTCTCTATTCAAAACTCTATGCACTCGTAGACTTATCACACCCTTATAATACCTAATTGTCTTCCTTTTTCACCAACTTGAAATCATTACCTTGGGATCCACTACATTATCCAAATAAGCCCTCACATCCTATTAGTGTTTCCCTCACTCACTAACTTCACCAACATAATGCCAGATCACCTCAAGCCTTACAGCATAATCTATCTTATCTGATTGATTCTATCAAATATCTTCATTGTCACTTTGAATTTGCATTGAGTCTCACAAAATTTAATTCAAATACAAAGAATTTTCCTTCATTCTCTCTATCAAACCCTAAAATCCAATTATGCATTCAATATGTTATTATGATTATTCAACTTGATCTTTATTCTTATCTCTGTGATCACCTCTAGAATCTATGTTGTTGTCTTGTGCATTAAATCTCATTTAAATTGGTCACTTGTTGCAGTTATATCAATTAATTAATTCCTATGTGGTTGTTACCACACAAAACCCTATTTACATGGACTTAGTCATTTGAGATCTTCACCTTTGAATCTAGGTCATCAATCTCCTCTTTCGTGCCATGATCTTGTGATTTCCATTTACTGTCACAACTTTAAATCATGATCATCCAATAAGTGGTCATTTAAATATCCTCCTTTGACCTTATCCTTCATACATGCTTTCCATATGCAGGGTCCACCAAGAAATGTGTCCAAATCTTGTGTACCTCACGAGCTTAGACAAGAGGCCCACACAAACCTTTCTGGGTTTTCTTTTTGTTGCCATTTGTCATCCACATCATCACCACACAACTCAAAAAAATGATTTGAGTTGGTCTATCAAGCAACCACTCTTCATTGTTGGCCTACATCATCATCCACTATCTGGTCCTACCAACTTCATTAACCATCAACATGCATCCACCATGGCTTAAACTCCACTACTCTTTGTTGACCCCATGGGACTTGGCCAAGATCCACCAAAAACTCAGTGGAATTGATGGGCACCATTGGAGCTTCCTCATTCAATCTCTACCATTCATATTTGGCACCTTCTTTTCGCGTCCCACCATTTATGCATCATGCACCATTCGATCAACCTTATTTAATCTCAGTCACTCCCCACATACCCCACAAGACTTAATCTAGACAAACCACAAACTCAGTAGGGTTAGCGGGCATCATATGATCTTGAACCCTTACCCATCACCATCAATCTCATGAAGACAAATAATTTCTCAATACTTAGGAAATATTAGACTCACCAAATATTTGCTTGACCAATAAATGCAAGGTGAAGGGGTTGGTCACCCTCATGACTTCAAAGGCTTAATTAGTAACTTAAGCTACCTACCACCACCTTAACTAGTCAATGATGAATTAGAAGACATTTTTTCACCCATGATTGCAACCATAGGGTTTAACTGGTAAACCCTAATTATGACCGAGAGGAAACATAATTCATTTTTGAGAGTTTTATACATCCTTTGGACCTGCTAATCACATTCTTGAGAAGCTCTTAGAAAACTCATATAAGATCTAATCTTTGATTTCTCTTTAGATTCCTAGAAGAATACTTTGTAATTTCATGACAACAAATGCACCACTTTGAGCAACATTTTGCAATCTGCACATCTTCCCTAAGCTAGATCCTCAACATGCCATGTTCCTTTTTGGCATCAATGGCATAACTCTCTTTGCTAGGATCAATTCTATTTTACTCTTGATCCCATTTTGCCATCAATGACAACAATATGCTAGCAATATCCCCCTTTGACATTAATGGAAAAACCAAATGCTCATCTTGTTTTCACTGCTCTGACCAATGGTGGATAATCATCTGAGCTCACATCTCCTTTGAGCATATATATGAGCAACTGCACTTCTTTCTCCCATGTTAAAATTTCTCCCCCTTTCTTAGATACTTGAGTATTTGCATACTTTATCTCCCTTTGACATCAATGGAAAAGGGTAGACTCCACCTGACACATTACTCTCCCTTTGAAAGGAAATTCAAAAGAAGATGGGAATTTGGAATAATGCAACCATCAACTCGTTAGAAATTTGTAAAGCCATTGAGATCTGACTTGATCTGTCTTGTCTATTTCCAAGGATGATTGAGATGTGGATGAAACTCCCCCTAGAAATATGCCCCATCACTAGAGACTAGTGATATGATGTGGGAGCAATGAATCCCAATTTTTTCCTCATATATTTAAATTATTCCTTGGGAAGAGGCTTGGTGAAAAGGTAAACTACCTATTCCTTTGTGGGAACATACTCCATGCTAAATTCCTTATCTACAATCTTCTCTCTTATGAAGTGATACTTAATGGATATGTGCTTTGTTCTAGAATGCATTGCTAGAATATTTTATATGTTTATGGCACATGAATTATCACAAATAATTCAAATGGGTTCTTTGTACTCTACCTTGATGTGCTTGAGTGTTTACTTCATCCATAAAACTTGAGTGCAACATGCTACTACTACCACATACTATACTTTAGCATTGGATAGAGTGATTGATTCTTGTTTCTTGCTCATTTAGGAAACTAACTTTTTTCCCAAAAAGAATGCTTCTGCACTGGTGCTTTTCCTATCATCCACACTTCCTACCCAATCAACATATATATATGTAGTTAGAGAGAAATCCTTGCTCTTGGAATACCATAGTCCATAGTCGAAAACACCCTTGATGTATCTGAAAATTCTTTTTATAGCATTGACATGAGGGTATGTACAAGATCATCATGGAAAAAATAGGCCCTTAAGTGGTGATAAAATTCAGAAAGATTAGAGTTAGGAAACTTGACATAAAAATTTGTTAGTATTGGCATGGTGTGATGGTTTATCGATAGCATTGTTATTCTTGCCACCAAGGTTCAAAACCTATTGGGGTGGTATTGTTGAATGGTTGTATTCTGGTTCATAGCTCTGGTCAAAAGCGTTTACCCCTTGAATAAATAAAAAAACTTGACATAAAAATTTGAATAAGTTATCTATATTATTTCAAAAATATGTAAGAATAGAAGCTATATAAAATTGAATGTAGTTTCTAAACTACTACGTTTATTTTAAAAAATAAAAATCTATTTGAGTGTATGTGTAGGATCATGATGGGCCAAAAAGTGGCAATGTTATGGGTATTTGTAGGGTATGTGGCTAAAAACTTTTTTTTCACCCAAAATTGATGAAACGAAAAGGGTTTTTAGAAGATATTCTCAAATTTCCACCAATATAAATTATGCTTTAATTTGAATTTAATAAATAATTATTACTCATTTTCTATTAGAATTACGACTAAAGTCCTGATCGATAGGCTAATTGAAAAACATCTATGACTTTCAAATGGTATCACATTTTTTGATTCCAAAACATGCATCACATTCTATGCTTTACATACTATAGGATTGAAAAAATAAAAAATAAATTTCATGAATTTTTTGACCAAGTTAAGGTGGTCAGACATACGAGTTTTTATATTTTTTAAAAGTTGTAATAAAAAATTAATAATTAATTATTTACTTGGAAAAAAATTACAAAAAAATATGCATCACATCCAGACATGAGTCCTCTACTTATATATAAAATCTTATAAAAAATTATTACCATTTATTATGGTTAGGGTGGTTAGACAGACACCTATTTCTTATTTTTTCCCTGAAATTTAAGTACTATTGCATTGAAATTTCAAATTTTCACTAAATAGATTGTTTTTTTATTTTTAAATAAACCTAATAGTTTAGAAACTACATTCAATTTTCTATAGATTCTATTCTTACATATTTTTGAAATAATATAGATAACTTATTCAAATTTTTATGTCAAGTTGCCTAAAACTGATTTTTCTAAATTTTTTGCCACTTAAGGGCCTGTTTTTTCCATGATGATCCTACACATCCCCTTGATGAAAATTCAACATTTCAATGCAGTAGTACTTAAATTTTAGGGAAAAAAATAAGTAGGTGTTTGTCTAACCACCCTAACCACAATAAAATGATAATATTTTTTTATAAGATTTTAGATATAAGAAGATGACTCATGTCCCAATGTGATGCATATTTTTTTGTAATTTTTTTCCAAGTAAATAATTAATTACTATTTTTTTATTACAACTTTTAAATAATATAAAAACTCACATGTCTAACCACCTTAACTTGGTCAAAAATTTATGAAATTCAATTTTTTATTTATTCTTATAGTATGCAAAACATATAATGTAACAGATGTTTTGGATTCAAAAATTGTGATACCATTTGAAAGCTATAGATTTTTTCAATCAACCTATCAATCAAGACTTTACTCATAATTCAAATAGAAAATGAATAATAATTATTTATTAAATTAAAACTAAAGCATAATTTATATTGGTGGAAAGTTTAGAATCTCCTTTAAAAACCCTTTTTCGTTTCATCAATTTTGGAAAAAAAAAAGTCATCAACTACATACCCATCATATCACCACTTTTGGCCCATCATGATCCTGCATATACCCATGGGACTCTCTAGGTGCAACTTGAAATCTTGCTACTAAAAACACTACTTGCATAATGTCTAGACCTGATGTAGTTAAATACAACAAGCTTCCAATCATTGACCTATACACTTTCGACTTGTCTCAAGTGATTCATTTCTTTTCCTTAACTTGCAACCAATTATCATGGGAGTACTAACTGGTCTATTGACTTTCATGCCAAATTTATTGAGCATTTCCTTAGCATACTTAGTTTGAGATATGAATATCCCATTATCAGTTTGTGCAATTTGAAAACCAAGAAAAAAAGACAATTCTCCTAACATTGACATCTCAAATTCATCTTGCATGTGTGTAGAAATATTTTTACATAGTTTATCCTTGATACCAGTGAAAATGACTTCATCCACATAAACAACAACTATAATCATGTGCTCACCTTCATATTTGAAATATAGGTTGATTTCTACACATCCCTTGTTGAATCCTTGTTGTTGCAAGTACTTGTCTAATCTTGAATACCATGCTCTCGGTGCTTTTTTTAGACCATATAAGGCCTTTCTCAATCTATAGACATAGTTATCATCCTTTGTTAGCTGAAAACCTTTTGGTTATTCAATGTAAACATTCTCCTCTAGGTTTCCATTTAAGAATGTTGACTTGACATCCATCTGATACACTTTGAATCCTTTATGGACTAAAAAATGCAAGAAACATTCTAATTGCTTCTATCCTTGCTATAGGTGCAAATGTCTCTTCAAAATCAATGCCTTCAACTTGTGCATACCCTTTGCACACCAATCTTGCTTTGTTTCTTACCACTGCTCCATCTTCATTTAGCTTGTTTCTCAACACCCACTTGGTGCCAATCACATTTTTTCTTGGAGGCCTTGGAACTAGTTCCATTTTCTATTCTTTTCAATCTAGTTTAACTCCTCTTCCATGGCTTCCATCCAGCTCTCATCCTTGCTAGATTCAAAGAAACTCTTTGGTTCAATTTGAGACAAGAGTGCAAAATTTACTTGTTCTTTATTCTTTGCAAATTTCCTTCTGGTCAAAACTCCTTCATTTTATCCCCAATTATCTAATCTATTAGATGATCTTTTTGAACATATTTTGTAGGTTCCTTCTCAACTTATACTTCCTCAAGTTTTTCTTCATCATTTTCTACATTGTCTTCATAGTCTGATGAATCATCAAAATTGTCTTGCTCAAACTTGAAACAATTTATACTTTCATCAATCTTCACATTGATGCTTTCCACAATCTTCTCTAGCCTTTTATTATAGCATTTGTAGGCTTTAATTTGAGTGGAATATCCTAAAAATATTCCTTCATCACTCCTTGAATCAAACTTTCTCATGTTTTCATCTTCCCTTTTGATGTAGCACTTACTTCCAAATACTTTAAAGTATTTCATAGATGCAGGTTCACCATACCACAGTTCATTGGGATTACTATCACTATGTACTCATATTTGAACTCTATTTGAAATGTGTATTGTAGTATTTATCACTTCTCTGTAGAACATATCAGTTAATCTGACTTCTAGCATCCTTCTAGCCATGTCCTACACAAACATATTCTTCCTCTCTACCACTCCATTTTGTTGTGGTGTTCTTGGTGTTGAATACTATCTCTTAATTCCATGTGCCTCATAGTAATAAAAAAATTCACCAGATGTAAATTCTCCTCCTCTATCTGAATTTAAACATTTAACTTCCTTCCTATCTCCTTCTCAACAAAATATTTTGAATCTATCAAATGCTTGAGATTTATCCCTCAGAAATGTAACCAATGTCATCCTTGTATAATCATCTATTAGCAGCATAAAGTATCTTTCTCATTTCAGTCCTCTTGTTCTTGTGGGTCCACACAAATCTATGTGAACTAGCTATAAAGGCTTTGTGGTTGAGTATTCTTTAGTTGGACAACTAGTCTTTTTTTTCTTTCCTAGCTCACATTCTTTGCATATGATGTTTGTAGTATTAGATACTTTAAGCATATCTCTGAATAATCCTCTTGAACTCAGTTTCACCAAGTTGTCAAAGTTAATGTGGCCTAATCTTCTATACCAAATCCAACTCTCATTAGCCTGTCCCATCAGACAAGTTTTACCTTTTACTTCAATGATATTGTAGAGATTATAGTTATTTCTCAACCGTTGTTCAAATATCTTTCCATTATTTCTAATTTTACAACCTTCTAAATCAAATGTGACCTTATAACCATTGTCACACATTTGGCTCACAATAAGAAGGTTATGTTTCAAACCTTCAACATAGAGCACATATTTGGTTTTGTTCTTCCCATCTATGCTCAAAATTCCTTCATCACGAATCTTGAGAGCAGTACTATTACCTAAGCTCACTGATCCTCCTTTCCTCATTTTAAGTTCATAAATTTTCTTTTATTTCCTATCATATTCTTGGAAAAACCACTATCAATTACCCACAAATCATGTTCCTTCGCATGTAATGCTATTTGTGCAATCAAAGATTGAGTAGAATTCTTCTCTTTCTCCTTCTATACCTTCTTACATTTATTTTCAACATTTTATTCCTTTTTCTCATAGACTTTTGTTTTCTTTTCAGTTTTGGGTGGTGTGTTTTTCTTCTTCTCAGAATGAGCATATTGTCTTACAAATTTTTCTCTAAAATTTCTAGCTATATGACCAAAATTATTACAATTGAAGTAAACTACATTCATATCAACTAAGGGAGTAAATGAGTTTTTTCTTTCAAAATTTACACTCCTTTTAGGGATAGTTCTACACTCTACCCAATGACCATACTGCTTACATGAATAATAATATCCATAGAAGTACATGGAATACCTAGTCATGGCATTTAGTACTGGAGGAGGGGGTCTGGGGTGCATCCATCTTCTTGTGTTTCTGACCTTAGTAAACCAATCAACATTAGTCCACTTGAAGATTTGCTTATTATTTTGGTGATTAGGATGTGATTGGTTGTCCTTCTTGTGTATAGTAGGCCACTTTTCTTTGTTAGTTTTCTTTGCCTCTACAGATTTCTCATTGTAGTATTTTCCTTTGTAGTTGCTCTCCTTGATATTTTTAGACTTTTATTCTTCTCTAAATCTTTCATACAACTTTGTAGAGGCATCAAAAAGGGAGCTTTGTCCTTTCTCCAAACCTAAGCCTAATTTTTATTTAGTTGCAGGCCTCTGGGTGCTTAGTAACTCATCTAGAATTATTGAGCCACCTTTCAGTTTGAGTACTTTCCCTATCTACACTTTTTCCTTTTCTAGATATCTTCTAAAAGAAACAATCTCTTCCTCAAGCTCCATGGATCTTTCTGCTTCATATTGAAGCTTCAAATTAATCACATCCTCTACACTCTTGGCTTCTTCTAGCTTTAGCTTTAAATCTACCACATTATGGGTAGATTCTTCTAGTTCCTTGCTTAATTTATCTGACTCTTTTAGAGAAAGTTTCTTCTACTACTTGTTCTCCCTCTTTAACTCCTCAATCTTGTCTCTGAGATCATCAATATCATCAAGATCACAAATGAGTTCTCCTTCAAGATCAAATACACCTTCTTCTTGACCCTCTTCAGGAAGATCCCTAGCCTTTTCATTCTTTTGCTTCTCAAACTCATTTTCCATAAAGAGAAACTCATTGTTTCTAGCAATAAATGCATTGATTTGGTCAACATCTGAGTTATTGCAGTCTGATACATCACTATCTTCTTGGATATATATAATTTTTTTCTTCTAAAAGTTTATTTTCTTAGGGTAGTAGGGTTTCTTCATCTTATCATTTGCCTCTAGTTCAGAATTTCCTTTCTTATTGTAAGGAAATTTAGTAGTGAAATGACCTACTTTACCACATTTAAAACATTTAAAGGGAAACTTACCTTTCTATTTTCTAGATCCTCTTCTTAGTCTTTAGATGAAGTTTTCCTCCTCTTCACCAGTCTCACCATCCTTAGATGGAATTAGCTCTGCCTTGTCCCTTTTGAGAGACACATCCTTCTCATTGTTGATAGTATTGAAAGTAGCTTCTTTCCTGGATGGTTCCTCATCTCTCATCCTCATCTCATAGGGTTTGAATATTCTGTGTAGTTCATTTAGAGTCAATTTTTCAATTTCAATCCCTTCTTCTATCTAGCTGAGATCTTAGAATCATACTTGTATGTTATTGACCTAAGAAATTTTAGTACAACCACATCCTCTTTCATCTCTTCTCCATTTCCCTTGATAGAGTTCACAATATCACTAACTCTCATTAGATAGTCTACAATATTTTCTTCCTCTATCATTCTTAGACCTTCAAATGTAGCTTTTAGTATTTGTATATTTTCCAGTTTTACCTTTTCATCTCCTTCATAAATATTCTTCAGTGTGTCCTAGATATCTTGTGCATTCTTAAAATACATAATTTTTCTATGGATAGACCTAGATAGAATTTTCATGATAGTGTACCATGCCTTTTCATTGTTCTCATAGTCATTTTTGGTTGCAACATTAGTAGGAGTTGTGGCAGGTGGTGTGAATCCACTGGCAACTAACATCCACACATCAAAACCTAAGGATCCCAAATATCCTTTCATTAATGAGCTTACTTATCCATAATCTATTCCATAGAACTTGATGCAGGAGCATCTAGTGGTGTAAGGGCAATCTTGCATCACCCAAAAATAGTTAAATTTCAAGTTTCTCAATTTTTAGATGTTTTTACATTTTTGGATACCCTTTTCATCATAATGAAATTCCAAATTTATAGTTTTTATTTTCTATTCCTGGGTTGAAAGATATTGCAGTTTTAGTTTCCCAGATTTGCACCTGAAAATCTTCTGAGTTGGATTTGAGGCACTTAGAGCTTCTGGAATGGCCCTGAAACTTGCCAAAATCAGCATAGCACATCTTAAGCGTGTTCTTGAATTTGAGACCTTTCTAATGGTTCAAATGGTTTGCGAATCGGAGCCCTAGATCAAAAGTTATGGCCCCAGAAAGTTGGCACACTTTCTAGAAGATACAATTGCAAATGTTCTTTTGAAATTTGAACTTCAAGTTGTAATTTTTGGCATCAAACCACCTAAACTCAAATTTTAATATTTTTTTGGCTCCAAACTAAAGAGGAGCTCTATTTATGGGTAGGTTTCTAATATTTTTGGGTAGTTTTTTTGGGGACAAGATCCCATATTGCGAAAGGGTTATTCTCTAGCTTTCTGTAATTTACATGTGTTGTAGAACTTGGGGATTGAGATCCTCTGCATGTAATAAGCTCCATTTTCTGAATAATTAAATTTCTCTTGTTTGTGGGTTATTTTCTGTGTCTCGGGCCGTGCCCTCATCAAGTGGTATCAGAGCAGGTTTTCTTGAATGTGTGGACAAATTGCCGATCAGGAGGGAGTTCGCACCAAGACCATGGTTGTGGGTCGAGGTCAAGAAAGATGCCTCCAAGATTGATGCTGGTAGGCATGGTCATGCCAGAGGTAGTCAAGGTGGTAGAGATGCTGGTGGAAGAGATGCATTGGCATCCCTCTAGAGATAGATTGATGCATTACAAGAGCAGTTGAGAAGAGGGTTAAACCCGAGGGAGAAAAGTGAGGATGAAGGAGAGGAAGAAGGTTTAGATGTAGAAGAGGAAGAAGAAGCAATTGATCAAGACCAAATGTAGATAATAAGGGCCATTTCAAAGATCTAGAAAAGAACCAGAGCAGAAGACCCCAGTTATTCCAGAAGTCTGAACCCGGAAGAGTTGATTGACTAGATCAACGAGCTAGAAGGATATTTTGAGTATGAGGAAATAGAGGACCTAGATCGGGTTAAGTTTTCAAAAATGAAGCTGAAGGGCCATGCTAGTATTTGGTGGAAAGACGTCCAATTGGAAAGAAATCGAAGAGGAAAAGTCAAGATCGCCAGATGGGAGTGCATGGTAGAGAAACTGCAGAAGCAGTTGATACCAGTGGACTATGAGTTAGATCTATTGAAGAAATTGTAAGGGTTGAAGCAAGGAAGTAGATCTGTGAAAGAATATACTAAATATTTTCTCAAGATAATCATCAGAATAGGTTACACAGAGGCCAATAAGGAGAAGGTAGCCTGATATCTTAATGGGTTACAACCGAGCATTTAGGAGGAGTTAAGCCTAGTTAGAATGACCACCATTGAGGATGTGTATCAGTTTGCTCTAAAGGTGGAAGAGAAGCTGAACAAAAGATTTGATGGCAAGAAAAAAGGACAAGGAGGTCAAAGTGGAAGGGGCAATGGAAGACCTTCAGGAAGCCGAAATGATGATAAAAAGAAAAGTGAAGATGTGGGTACCAGCCGAAGCCAAAGGAATGACAACTTCTACCGCCCTCGTGATCAAAACAATGGTGATCAAAGAGGTAGAGGATAAGGGGAGATATGGACAAGGATCTAGAAAGAGGTGGTTTTGAGGCGATGTTTTCTGGTGAGGTGAAAGGCGCCGACTATGAATGTCTAACACCAGGAAGAGGTGAACAAAGGCGGAGAAGATTAAATAGGCGCACGTCTGAGATGAGGTAATATGAACGATAAAATGATTAAAAGGGGAAAACTGGTGATTAGGAAGCCAGGCGACAAAAAAGGCAGGAAACGAGGAAGGGAAGAATCTGTTTCCACACAAGGTGCAAGTGTGAAGAAAATGTTGTGATGTCATTATTGACGGTGGGAGCACTAATAATCTGGTGTCAGAGGAGATGGTCATAAAGTTGAAGCTAAAGAGGGAAAGGCACTCGCATCCGTATCAGATTGCCTAGCTATAGAAAGACCACAAAGTTTTGGTCAATGAGCAGTGCCTAGTAAAGTTCAAGATTGGGAGCTACCATGATGAGGTACTCTGTGATATCATCCCCATGGATGCATGTCACATGTTGTTGGGGAGGCCGTGGCAGTTCGATAGGCGAGCTATACATGATGGCCATGCAAATACTTATTCCTTGACAAAGGATGGGGTTCGTCACAAGTTGAAACCCCTAAAGGAGACTGAAGAAAAGGTATGCAATAGTGCTAGAATTTGTTATGTAGATGGAAGAAAAATTTTAGAAGGTATGAGGCATGAGCGTGTGTGTTATGCATTGATTCCTCGAGTGAGTAATGAGGATAGTGAGAAGGTTCCAGAAGAAGTTTCTGGGATGTTGGATGAGTTTTAGGATATTGTTTATGATAATGTACCTGAGGGTTTACCACCAATAAGGAAGATCAATCATCAGATTGACTTGATTCCTGGAGCTAGTTTTCCAAATAAGGTAGCTCATAGAATGACTCCAATGGAAAATGAGGAGTTGAACAAACAAATTAAAGAGTTGTTGAGAAAGGGTTTGATATGAGAGAGTTTGAGTCCATGTGCAGTCGCTGCAGTACTAGCACCAAAGAAGGATGGGGAATGGAGGATGTGTATAGATTCTCGAGCCATGAACAAGATAACAATCAAGTACAGATTTCCCTTGCTAAGGATGGATGACTTGATGGACTGTTTGAGTGGAGCTCAGTACTTCACAAATATTGATTTGAAGAGTGGATATCACTAGATCTGGATTCGAGAGTGAGATGAATGGAAGACTGTCTTCAAGACCAAAGAAGGCCTATACGAGTGGTTAGTCATGCCTTTTGGGCTAACCAATGCACCAAGCACAATCATGCGGCTCATGAACGAGGTACTAAAAGAATTTTTGGGAAGTTTTGTTATTGTGGATTTAGATGATATTTTTATTTTCAGTAAGACATTGGATGAGCATCTAATGCATATTTAGAGAACCTTTGAAAAGTTAAGAGAAGAGAAACTATTGATTAATCTGAGGAAGTACAGTTTATTGAAGAGGCAGTTAGTGTATTTGGGGTTTGTTGTCTCAGCAGAAGGTCTCAAGATGGACCCAGAGAAGGTGAAGGCTATTATGGAATGGCCTACCCCAAGAACTACTACTGAGGTGAGATCTTTCCATGGTTTGGCTAGTTTTTGTAGAAAGTTCATTAGAAACTTCCGTAGTATTTGTGGACCCTTGACTGAAACAATGAGAGGGGATAGAAAAGAATTCAAGTGGAGCACTGGAGTGGCAAAAAGTTTTGAACTGTTGAAGCAGAAGGTGACAGAGCAACCTATTCTAGCCCCCCCAGATTTCAACAAGGTGTTTTAGGTGGATTGTGATGCCAGTGGTTGTGCCATTGGAATAGTATTGAGCCAAGAAGGTAAGCCTATTGCCTATTTCAGTGAAAATTTAAATAATTCCAAGAGAAAGTATTCTATATATGATCAAGAATTCTATGCAATAGTTCAAGCATTAAAGAAATGGAGACATTATTTGTTGTTGAAGGAATTTGTTCTATATATTGATCATCAGGCCTTGCAGTACTTAAATAGTCAGGGAAAATCAAATCAGAGGCATATGAAATGGGTAGAGTTTTTGTAGAGTTATACCTTTGTTTTGAAACATAGAAGTGGGAAGTCAAATAGGGTTACAAATTCCTTAAGTAGGAGGCATACATTGATGACAAAGATGTAGGTTGAAGTGGTTGGGTTCAATGTACTCAAGACACTGTATGCAGAAGATCCTGATTTTGTCGAGGCTTTGAAAGCTTGCAAGGAACCTATTATAGTGGATAAGACAAGGTGGCTAGATTTCATAATCCAAGATGGCATGTTATTTAAGGGAAGTCAATTGTGTATCCTGAGGAGTTCCATGAGGGAGAACCTGATAAAGGAGAAGCATAGTGGAGGAATGGCAGGACATTTTGGTCGGGATAAGACCATTGCTATTATCAGTGAGCATTATTATTGGCCTCGGTTGTCACAGGATGTGAAGAAGTTTGTACAAAGCTGTAGGGTATGTCAGATGGCTAAGGTGAGCGAGGAATAGGTTATATCAGCCCTTATCCTATACAAGAGGCCATGGGAAGGATATAATTATGGATTTTATTCTTGGTTTGCCACTTAAGGACATAGCAGAGAATGATTCGGTCTTTGTGGTGGTTGATAGGTTTTAGAGATGGCATTTCGTTCCATCGGAAGACCCAGCGATGTGAATACATTGTTGATTTGTTCTTTTAAAAGTGGTGGGGCTACATGGTCTGCAAAAGTGTGTTTGGATCCATGACACAAATTTGTAGAATTACTTTTAAGTTGTGGAAGGCGAAGATAGAGTTGAGATTCGATTTTGTACGCAATACAAATATAGATGGGTGAATGGGGACATGCGGAGTGGGTAACCCTCTTGAAGTGTTTGGTGGAGATAAGCCAAGGATGGGGACTTGATCTTACCAAGCAGAATTTTCTTACAAAATTCTATCAATAGAGAAAAAGCGATGTTGATCACCATTCAGTTGTGTACTGGGTAGCGAGAACAGCTCAAAATTGGGAAGATGTATCAGAGAAGCAGGCATTCTTTGAAGTTGAAGATTTTGCAGAACAGATCAAGGATATACATGAGAAAGTAAGAGAACATATTAACAAGATGAATATGCAATATAAGGCTAAGGCAAATCAGAAGAGGAGGTATAAGGAGTTTTAGATTGGCGATGAAGTGATGGTCCACTTGAGGAAGGAAAGGTTCTAGTGGGAACATATAACAAATTGAAGATGAAAGAAGTTGGGTCCTATAAAATTTTGAAAGCATGATTCAAGGAATCTGCATGTAAGTGGGGATTGCCGGATGGATTCCAGCATTTCCCTTGTGTTCAGCATTTTAGATTTGACAAGTGTCATGAAGGGTGGCACCAGAGGAAATTACCAGCAATGGAGCGTTGTGGGGATTCAAGCACCGCCGGAAAAGAGAGGAGAGTTGAGGAAATAGATAGTCATGTGGGAAGATGCGGTAAGCGTTATGAAGAATATGCAGTGAGAATGGAAGGCTTGTGGAAGATTCATCTAACTATCTAGGTAGCGGTTAACCGGTTGGGTTTTCCTCAACCATCCGAGGATGTGTGGGGTCTTCTCCAAATTACTGGTTAGCCGATGCGGGGGCATCGATGGTGTAAGGGCAATCTTGCATCACCCAAAATAGTTAAATTTCAAGTTTCTCAGTTCTTAGATATTTTTAAATTTTTGGATACCCTTTTCGTCGTAATAAAATTCCCAATTTATGGCTTTTATTGTCTATTCTTGGGTTAAAAGATATTACAATTTTGGTTCCCGGTTGCACGAAATCTTCGGGACGGATTTGGTACCCTAGATCTTCTGAATATTTAAACCTTCCAAAATTGCCAAAATTAGTGTAGAAAATTTCAAGTGTGTTCTTGACTTTGATACCTTTCCAACGGTTCAAACGGTTCATGAATAAGAGCCCTGGATCAAAAGTTATGGCCCCGGGAAGTTGGCGCACTTTCTAGAAGATACAATTGCAAATGTTTTTTTGAAATTTGAACTTCAATTTATAATTTTCGGTGCCAAACCACCTAAACTAAATTTTAATGTTGTTTTGGCTCCAAACTAAAGAGGAGCTCTATTTATGGGTGGGTTTCTAATATTTTTGGGTAGTTTTTGGGGACAAGCTCGCATATTGTGAAAGGTTTATTCTCTAGCTTTTTGTAACTTGCATGTGTTGTAGAACTTGGGGATTGAGATCCTCTGCATGTAAGAAGCTCCATTTTCTAAATAATAAAATTTCTCTTGTTTGTGGGTTATTTTCTATGTCTCGGGCCATGCCCTCATTAGAACTTATTTGGCTTGGTTGAGGAGGTGCTTTCCTGATTGGCCATTTGTGTTCACAAATTCAAGGACCTACCTAAGCTAGTCAAGATTCTCCTAGGGAACCTAGTGCTCTGATACCAATTGTGGGAACACAATAGTCTACTAAGAGGGGGGGTAAATCAATAGATATTAAAATTCTAACCTCCAAACCTTTTGTGCAAACAACTTTCTTTAACCCTTAATGTGGATATATTAAGCATGTGAAATAGAAATATAACCAAACACACAACACATCACATCACACATTATATACATAGAAAACCCTAGATGGGAAAAAAAACAGTGAGAAATGTTGCTAGGATATATTGTCCTAATCCATCCTCACAAATGAAATCTTTGTTATAGTGTTTTAGGGCTACAACCAAAGGAGGCACCTACTCTCTAATTTAGGAGCTAAAAATCGAAAGAGACACCAATCCCTTACTCTGAGCACCAACTCAATACTAATGAAGCTACAACCTCTTACAACATTACAAGCTCAAATATGCATATAAATGGTTCTACATAAACTTGAGATGCATCAATACCTACAATAAATTGTTGCACTTGGTGCACTCTCAACAACACATACCTCTACTCTAAACTCTCCTATTCTTTGCACTCTCTTCTCTACTAAATTCTCAGTTGTGCATGTCTCTATTTAGTACTCTGGGCACTCACAAACTTCTCACACCCTTACAATACCTGATTATCTTCCTTCTTCACCAACCTACAATCATTACCTCAAGATCCACTACATCATCCAAATCATTCCTAACATCTTGTTAGGGTTTCCCTCACTCACTAACTTCACCAGCACACTGCTAGATCACCTTGAGCTTTACACCATAATCCAACTCATCTGATAGAGTCTATCAAATATCTTCATTGTCACTCTAGATCTACATCTAGCCTCACAACATTTAATTCAAATATAGAGAATTTTCCTTCATTCTCTCTATCAAACCCTAAAATATAATTATGCATTCAATGGATTCTTCTAATTATTTGATCTAATCTTGATTCTTGTCTCTATGATCACCTCTACAATTTGTGCCACCATTGTGTGCATTAAATATTATTTACATTGGTCGTTGAGTGTAGTTGGACCAATTAATTCCTTCCTCTATTTGGTTACTAGACACAACCCTGCTTACATGGACTTAGCCATTTGAGATCTTCACCTTTGAATCTAGGTCATTGATCTCCTTTTTCATGCCATGATCCTATGCTTTCCATTTATTGTCGCAAATTTAAATCATGAACATCTGATAAGTGGTCATCTAAATCTCCTCTTTTGATCTTATCCTTCATACATGCTTGCCATATGTGGGGTCCATGAAGATAGGTGTCCAAAGCTCACACACCTCATGAGCTCAGACAACGAGACCAAACAAACCTTGCAAGGTTTGTAGCTTGTTTCCATTTTTCATCCACATCATCACCACACAACACACAACAACGATGTGAGTTGGTCTATCGAGAAATCACTCTTTTCCACCTATCGTCCTACATAATCATCCACTATCTAGTCCTACCAACTTCATCAATGGTCAACATTTATCCACCATAGATTTAATCTCCACTGCTCTCTGTTGAACCCACGAGACTTGGCCAAGATCCACCAAAAACTCAGCGGAACCAATGGGCATTGTCAGATCTTCCTCGTTCAATCTCTATTGTTCATCTTTTTCACCTTCCTATCAAGTCCCACCATTTATGCATTGTGCACCATTCAATCAACCTTGTTTAATGTCAACTACTCCTTGTAGACCCCACAACATTTAATCAGGAACCACCATAGACTCAATAGGGTTGGCAAGCACTATCTAATCTCGAAGACTTAACCATCACCATTGATCTCGAGAAGAAAAATATTTGCTCAATACTTAGGAAATATTAGACTCACCAAATATTTGCTTGATCGGTAAAGCAAGTTGAAGGGGTCGGTCATCTTCATGACATCAAAGGATTAAGTTGTAACTTAAGTGACCTACAACCACCTTAATTAGTCAATGATGAATTAGAATACCTTTTTGCGCCCATGATTGCAATCCTAAGGTTTAACCAATAAACCCTAATTTTTACCAAGAGGAAACATAATTCATTTCTGAGAGTGTTATACATCCTTTGGTCCTACATATCACATTTTTGAGCTCTTATAAAACCTGTATCAGATCTAATCTTTGATTTCTCTTCAAATTCTTGGAAGAATACTCTGCAATTTCATAACAACAATGGGTGATCCCACAATACTAGCTTACAATTTCTGGGAGATCCTAATTTTTGCTGAAATCACATATTTTTAGAAAATATAATTATTTAAGCCTTGTAAAGTTCCATTTAAAGGCTTTCAATTGAAGAAGGTTTGATCAAACCACCTTAGATCAAACCCCCTTAGATAGAACCCTGCTAGTTTTAAACCATACCTATAATAGAGTCTCCTTTACACCTATCAAAATGCTGATAAAAAACCACTTTTGATTTACCTTTTGGCGGATCAAATTAATTCATTTAAAATTTATTTTTTGTAAGTAATCCTTATTATAAGCTTCCCAAAAATTATATTTTAAATAAATTTAATTTTATTACTATATTTATTTTTTATTTCTTATGAATGTAGGTTTTTCACTAAAAATAAAGCTTTATGTTATGCACATGTGGAAAAATAGAAAATTATCAAAAAAAATTTGAAAAATATCAATGTACTAGATATTGAAGCCCTTGATCCAACAACAAAAAAGTTGAATTTCAATACCTACAAAAAAATGTTATGTTATATACAGTTTTCCTATGTTTGACTTGTAATTGGTTTGACTTCAAAACTTGATTAAGGAAAAAATATTCAATAAAACACTATGAAACCACATGAAAGCACTAGATATCATAGTTATATATCTAAATTTGAAAAAATTAGAATTTTATCCTTCATAGAAAAAAATTATGTTTTTTACGGTGAGCATCACTCCTTAAAAATGGTGTTTACTGAAAAAATCTACTTTTCGAAGGAGATGGAAAAAGAAATGCAATTTGATTCCAAAAAAATGAAAAAAATATATTTAGAATCTATAGACAAAATTTCACAAACCACTGGTTAGCATCATCTTCAAATTCCTCATGGTTTAGCCAGTATAGGTGCCTGAAATTGAAGCTTTAGTTAGAAAAAATCATTTTAGTGTCCAGATTGGCAAAAAATTGTAAACCAGTATTGTGGGATCACCCCAATGTACCACATTGAACAACATTTCGCAATTGGGACATCTTCCTTGAGCCAAATCCACAACATTCCATGTTCTTTTTTGGCATCAATGACATAACTCCCTTTGCTAGGATCAGTTTCATCTCACTCCAAATCCCCTTTTGACATCAATGACAACAATATGCCAATGCTTCTTTCTTTCTTTCTTCTAGAAAATGACTCCTTTAGGTTGTGAGACTTTCTTGTTTCTTGGGAAGTGAGCCCTCTAGTATTGAGCCTATCATATTCAGTGTTTCTATTCATATATATGTGAGCTAATCATCACCATGGGTTAATTCTCACCTTAGGTTTTCCTTGCTTAGGATTTTCCACGTAAATATGGTATTCTATTGTGTATAGTTTTATTTTTATTGTTGTTTCATATGTTTGCATTACTCTAATGCTTAATAAGAGTTTCAAAGTTAAAGAGGGATTGAATATTTTAATGTACAACTAATTCACCCCCACTCTTAGTTGTCATGTGCATCAAACAAGTACTCCATTTATCTTGCAAGTTATTTGAAAAGTGGGATACTATTAGGAAATATTTTTTAATAATAGGATAAGAGGTTTCAAAGGGACCCAAGAACCTTACAAGAAAATGATACAAAGAGAATAAAACATAGCCAACCAACAGACTATCCACAATAACAACAAAAAATAGTAGGACTATTTCATATTCTTAAGATTATCTACCACCTTTAGCTCTTAGTTGTAGATTTTTTTTATGAAGGCTAACCAAATCCAATAAATCATTCTTTCCCTCCCCAAAATATTTATTTTTCCTCTCCCTTTTCCTCAAACTTTGTTGTTTCTAATTGGCCTACACCAATTTATTTCCTTTATCTTTGATTTTCTTCCCTCTATTTTTTCTCTCTGCATAGATTCCATTAGTAATATAACCCTCTCTCAATTCTTTGAGCTTCTTTGTAAGGATCTTAATCCCCTTAGCACTTTTTTTATAGAGTAGTCATTTATATTTAAAATATTCTATAGATTTCTATTAGACCTTTTGAATTTCTCTTCCAATTAATTAATTCGACTTTCAAAATCCATTTTTAAAACATTAATATAATCCTTAAGACCATCAATCTTGTATATTAACTCTCTATTCTTAATGCTAGGTTAGTCCTGATCCTCATTGGTAATTTTCTCCTATAGATCACAAAATTTGATATTAATTTTGTTGGTTTATATAAAAAAGATCTATTTTTCTAGTTTGAATTGGTTAGTAACGCCTTCGCTAACAAGCCCTAAGATGTCAAAAATCTCCTCTCTATTAGTGTGGAGATAGGTAAAGTCTTCATAGATATGTGTAAGTTCAACAACATATTGGTTATCTTTCATAGTGGATTTCTTTAGACACTAGATCATTGTAACCATTTTGTCCATCACTTTCTCTTTACACTTACTTGATGCATCCATTTTATACTTTAAAATTTGTTAGGAAATATTTCTCAACCTTAATGCTAATTTAAAGCATATAAGGGATGTAGTTTTAATACTATAAAATAGAAAAATAAAGTTTTGTGATATAGAATTTATTTTTCAAAAAAAAAAAATGTAGCATTATCTTTAGTGATTTATATTGTATAGGTTTATTTGAAAGCTACTATTTAAAAAAATTGAGCTCCAATGGCTTCCATGATCAACATTTACAACCTCTAAATTTATGCCTCCCATATTGGAAATTTAAACACATACATGACATCAAAAAGAGCTATAAGAGGGAATCGCATTTGTTAGCCAACTTATGGTGTGTGTTATAATATACCATAAGGAATATATGAATGTAGATAATGATGCCAATTTTAAACACCTATGTTAGTGACTAGATTATGATGTATTTATGATAGGTGTGAGGAATATTCTATATTGAGATTTCAAACTCATCTTTGGAATTGTGTGTTAGTTTTCTAACTAGTTATTTGGGTACCATAATTTCTAGCTAGTTTTAGCTCATTATTTTATACTTACCTTTTGATGGTTTCATGTAGTACTTTACCATGGTAATTGTGATAATTTTTTGCTTCTATAATATGTTTATGGTCTAGTTTATATTAGTTTCTATGAATACTCATTAGGGTTATCTGAAAACCCTAACCCTTGGCAATACCATGACAGTTCTTTTTTAATTTTTCATTGATTTCCTACCTTGATTACTCGATTATTCAATTTACAACTTCAAGAAATTTGTTTCATGCTTTTACTAGTCCCCTTTCCTATAACACTAAATTTTCCCATTACTGTTGTATGCTTTTAAAGCCTTTTAAAAAAAATTATGCTTTACTTGGTCCCACAAGACATGTGGTGGCATTTCACATAGCCTCTTTGATTTTCAAAACCAACATGTCTTATTATCCTTTTCTCGCAATCCTATGAAATGATCTTATAACTCCCCAATGTAATTGACATGTATGGGTTATGAGCTAATCACGTCTTAAGTTTTTATTTTTCTTAGATACTTAGATTTTCTTTTGAAGTCCCCAATTTCACCATCTTCTAAAGCCCCCCTTTTCCTAGTGACTTAAGCTATTCTTATATGGATAGGATTTAAATATCTTTTAAGTTACCCAAATCAGAGATTGCTAAGGGTCCCAACTTTTTCTTATTCAGAGCTGGGATTTAATTTATGGTTAAGTCAAGCTAATCATATGTTTCATGGGGCCTTTTGTTTCAAATAAGTCCTCTCTATGAACAAGTGAAATTTGTTTGTTTTGTGCCATAAGTGTTAATTATTCCTTTTCATACAAGCTTTAACCTTCTCGAAGAAAATTTAAACTTATCTTTCCATCCTCCAACTCCCAAAATCATGCTTTGTGTCTTGTTTGGTTCATTTTAGTGTTTCGTGAAGGAAAAAACTATTGGGGAATCTTCTAAGCTATTATATTTATTCCCGTGAATACTTAAAATAAGGACATGTTTCCTAGATCTATACAAAGAAAATAAATTCTTCTTTTTGTGAAAGGAATTTCAAATTCTTGTGATCACCATTGATCTTTAGCAAATGGTCCATATTCAAAATTGAAGAATGGCTAACATTGGTCATTCGTTCAATCATACAAGAGCATTGATGGAAAATTTGATCCATATATACCCATTTTTAAAAGTAAATTGGCTTAATTATTTGTTTTTAATCATTCATTGAAAAAAGTGAATATTGCAGAGCGAATTAATTGTGGATTTCTAAATGAAAGGGTTTGTAGAAAATTTCAAGAAGTAAATTAAAGACCTTTTTTCTAAAAATTGGGATATAAAGCTTTTTGCTTTTAACTTAGAAAGTGAATTAAGGTTCTAAAAGTAGTGAATTGTCAAAATTTTAAAATAAATTTTCTTAGAATTTTTAAATTTTTAAAACCCTAGTTTTCATACCATTGTTACCAATTTAATTAATCATGGTTGTAACTTCAAGGAGAGTTAAAGGGGGTTTGGATTAAATAAAATTATGGTTCAATTTTGATGGTCTAAAAATTGGTTAGGTATCTTCATTTTATTAGATATAATTATGGAAAAGAACTATTATTATAGGGATGCCATAATTCCTTTTCATGGCTATGCACTATTCAAATATTGTTACAGGAAGCACTTTATAGAGAGGACAATTTATAATTTTTTGGGGTTATTACTAGGGAAATTGATGTTCCCTAATGTTTACATAGATATTTACCTAATCAGAACTGTAGCTAGGGCATACAATCCCAACACTAGGGATATTGTTAGTAGCAAGAGTATCACTCTACTAATATTAGACATGGATTATATCTAAGGTTTTCAATTTGCATCAAAACTATCAACTACCCATTAATTTATGAGCACTGATAGGGAATAGTAGAGGCTAATATATATCTACATGGTGAAATAGTTTCCTAATTTTAGACATAGGGAACCAAACAAGAAAATTCAAAGGCTTGATCATGGCAACCTTAAACATTTTAATTAAGATATATTTGAGGATTTCTTCCAAAAAACTTATTTTTCCCTATGTCAACTATTTGGTATAGGTTACATAACCCAAATACTATTAAAATTGGTTGTATTGGAAATTACCATCTAGAGTAGAGATGTTAATAGGTGATATGACTATCTACTATATGTTGTAAGAGAAATTCATAAGGATTTGAGTTCCATTAGCAAGGATTGCAAAATTATCCATTTTAAATGATATTCATTGTTATGCAATATTTTAGTTTATGTTGGAAAGAAAATATGGGCACCTCTAATGTAAATAAGGGACTTTAATGAACAAGGATTCATTCTCTTTATTCAAGAGTGGATTTATATTTGGGACAATAATTGTGAGGCTACCAATTATTGTATACTTAGCAATAATTTTTCTAGAGTTGTCCTCAAAAATTTGGGATAAACTATTGATTAGGGATTGAAAAAATGATGTGAGAAGATTCATGAGGCCTCAAGAGCTTCAAATAGAGCTAAGGTTTGACCATAATTTGGGACTCATTTTTCTATTCAGATTCAATAGTCATCAAATTTTATGGCTCCCCAATGGCTCCTCATATCCTACCTAAAATAATTATAGATAGAATTGTATATTAGGAAATTATGTGGCAACTGAATGAGGAAAATGAAACTCAATTGAGGAACTATAAGAAACATACAATTCTCCCCTCCACCCTTATATTCTTCAATTTCATTGTGACAACTAGGGAGGGGTTATAATTTCCTTTAAATAAGTTGCTACACTATAAACTGAGGGTTGATAAAATAAGGAAGCATGATCCTAAGCACTTTATTCATAATATTACAAAAAAATATAAGCTTGCTTCCAAGTTTTACATGATATGAGCCTATTGAGGATCATATCAAAAATTATACATACACTAAGGAGGCAACAAAAAGAAGGGATGATGGGTTAAGGTTGAAATGGCCAAGGAAAGAAGAAAAGGAGTAGACCATTCTTATAAATGAGCATACATAGAGATCTAGGATCAAATCCTAAGGATAATGACAATGCCTAACAATATAGCTACTCAGCTACAATATGCATCACTAAATATCCCACAAAGAGATGAGCCTATAGTCCCTCATCATTTTTGGTAGTAGAGCAACAAGTACCTTAGAATATCACACCTTTGTAGAAGGTTCCTCCATCTCTAGGATCTCTGGTATATTATCATATTCCCCTTGATGAATTACTAGAGTATTCTAGTTTAGTTTATGAAATGCACCCCTCCAAGTGCTATCATTGGAAGACCATCCATTCAGAGCATGTTGATTAGTTTTGAGACTAGGGACCAAGTTGCTAGTGATGTGAGAGCACTAACTTGATTTGAATTCATGATGGATGACTAATTCATTTCCACCATTGAATTTAGGGATTTTATCCTTAAAATTAGAGTTGAAGAGTTGCATCAAACATTGGAAGGCTAGAATCTCACTGAGGAAAAGAGAAAGGAAGTTATTACTAAATTATAGGACAAAGTAAATGTAGATATGCCATGTTGACACTTGAAATAGGTGGGGAAGTTATCAAGAGTGGTGGATTCTTATTCTTGCTAGCATGGGATATATCATCTATAATTGAATTTGACACAATCAAGGGGTGAGATAAAAATAATCCAAAGTTAACTTTAGAAGAGCAGGGAAATTCCCTTTACTTTAGCTTAGGGTTCAACCCTAGGCATGAAACATTATCCATATTGTCAATATTTACTAAAAAAAATAATCCCAAGGTTATTGAAGACATAAATTAATTGATTGGAAACATAATTATCAAAAGAATGGGTGACACATGTTTCTTGGAAGATGAAAATTTGACTATGAATACAACCATATTCATAGAAGCTAGACTTAGGAAGTTAGAATCAAATTTAAATAAGGTAAATACTCGAAACTTAAGGTTACAAAAACAATTGAATATTATTTTTGGATTTCTATCATCTCCTTAATTAGGAGTGAATGAAAATGATGACCAAGAAAAGGTATACTTAAATGTAAAGATAAGTCAATTGAGGAGGTAGTTAAATGATAAGAAAGAGGTAGAAGGAAAAGCAAAGAAGGAGAAAACATAAAAACTCTTAAATATGGTTAACATCATTTTTGGTCATAGATTGTCATGTGTTTTGAGTCGTATAGAGGATACATGGAATGGGTATAATGAGTTCAATTCAACCCATATTATTCATATTTTCTTAAAAAATAAACTTCAAAGTATTATTGATACATAGAGTCCAAGGAGACAAGTAATTGAAAAGATGGTTGTGAGGGAACATTTTGACTTGTATGCTCCACGATAATTGGAGATCATCTTTGATGTTTGAAAACCATTGACGATAATATTATTATACATCAAATTCTCATTTAGCTATGGAGAAATTTTTAAAATACTATAATGATCTCAAGTATGGTATTATTCCTAACATCATAAATGAGGATGGTGAAATAAAGGAATATAAAGTATGGAGAGCTAGGTTTAGAATTTTTTCACCCCCATTATCAGATATAAATTATTGTATATGATACTCTATATATGGATAAAATGAATGCTACTTTAGAAAAGTTTTTAAAGTTGGAGAGAATTTTAGATAAGTTTGTTAAGGATGCAAAGAAGTGAACTAAAGGGGGGTATTCTACTCATTTTCTTCACATCAAATAATTTTGGCACATTGTTAGCCTTCAAAAGATTTCTTTGCAATGTGGATGGAGAAATACAACTAAAAAAGTGAATGAGACTTTTCCTTCTTGCCTCATAATTTACATTAGAAAATATCTCCTCAGCTGACTGTTAACTACTTTATCCTCTTGCAATGCACCTTTTGTCTCTTGCTAGTTGGTTGCAACCTTTTTATTTGATCCTAGGATATGATTATCAAATATAAATATGAAATCTATCCAAGTCCTCAATATTTTCTCTCCCTTGTCTTTATAAAATTTAATTCAAGGCCATTTATAGAGGATCTTGGATTTTCATAAGAAAAAGCTCATGTCTTTGGTCTGTACTAGTCAAGTCTAGGTACTTCAGAGAAGAACTATAATGAAATTGTCATTTTTGTATAGAAAATGTAATGTTTCAATATATGATAATATTGTGATAAGTTTCACAATTAATTGTCTCCTAAATTGTATAATTCATTACACTTATGAATACAAATTGATCAAGGACCATTAATGTTCATTGTTGCAATTTTTTGCAAGTAAATATTTCTTCTATAGGTTCTATTCAAGTAGTAGATTAAAATCTCGTATTAGAAATTTTAGGGTGATGAATTTATTTAGGGACTATAAATAAGAGTTCATTGTAAATTTAAAAAGCTACTATTGTAAGGTAGTAATATACAAGATTTCACTAAATTTGCATAAATTTTATTATTCAAGATATAGTTGCATTCCATTTTAAGTATTCTATAACCCAAGTTTTAGGCTCCAATCTAAATATGAGTCTTGGTTTCATATCCATGGTCATTAATTGTCAAAATCATATTTCCCTTAATTTTATAAATTATTCTTTAATATTATTTTGTGTTCTTAGAACCAACAAGCCATAATACCATGATAAATCTAGCCTATGTAGTGAGTTTCATTTGTAATTCTTGGTCTATCCTAAGAAAACATATCATTTAAATTAATATCTTGCTACAAATTGTATGAAATTGTATTAGATATTGTAAAGGACCACCCTTCTAGGTTTTGTAGTAATTGAAGTCCAGAAGAGAAAAGTATCTAACCTATCTTCTTTTTGTTGGCCAACCCCTTGAAGTTCTTTAGAAATAGAATAAATTATTTTTTAGACTATTTCAAGAACTAGTTGAAATTCACAAAAATGAACCAATATATTGGTGACTATCGAGGATTATACAAGCATAAATTTTATATCTAGTGGTTTTCAAATTGGGTAGAGTTTAAGGAATCATTCTGTGAAGTTCCTTCTATTATCTAGGTATTGTTAGTTGTACCTATGAGTCACAAAATTTCCTAATTTTTTTATAAATTAATGTAATGAAGAGGATCCACCACTTCTGAGTATCTAAGACAAGGAAGAGTCTACAAGGAGTAGATTGCTCTCTGTTACCTACAATGAAAAAAGATCAAGTGATAGGTGAAAATTTAAGGAGAGTAAATATGCTATGTTTTTTGGATTTTTGGATTGTTTATGAAAAGGGAACTTCAGAAGCTAAGTAATCAAACCTCATTGGTGTTAGGAAACAAAAAAAAAGAAGGATTTTGGCTATAGGATGAAAGCATAAAAAGCAAACGATAGTGCAACATGTTGGATCTCTATGGCATGTTGGCATCTTTGTGGCATGTCGACATCTTGTATGGACCAAAGATAGAGTTAGCCACCAAAAATGCTAAGATTATTCTAACTACTCAAAAGCTAAAGATTGATAATTTTACTAATCTAAATAGAATTCTAAAAATGCAAGGAAGTACAAGAAGAAGAATGTTGATTAATAATGAAATAAATTATCTAATTAAATAACATGTAGGGGAAGAAAATGGATTAACTAACAAGTGGTCCAACCTACTTTAAAGCTCTTCTCAGACACCTTGCATGTGCATGGAAATAGAAAAGTAGTTGGGGTTGCTTTCGGGGCTTGTATTAGTCAAATTTTATTTTTGCGTTTCTTTCTCCATGAACAACCAAATAAACAATAATATAGAAGTGTAGATAAATAAATGATGATAAAAAGGAATAGCACATGCAATACAACAAGTATACTATTTCATATTAATGATAATGCAATGAAAGGAAATGTTACCCTCCATCCAATGAGCTTCGTGAAGTTGAGAGGAAAATTTGTGCTTCAAAGATGTGAGGCAAACATACAAGGAACTAGTTTAGGAGAGCTTAAACCTATAAGAAAAGATGGTGTAGAGTTGTAAGAAGAGAGCTAGACTAAAGAGAATGTGAGAATGAAGTGTTATAATTAGAAGTGATAGAGTGAAATTGCAAGAATGGAATAGAATGAGAGTGAGAGGGGATAATTTCATCAAATTTCTTGCAAAGAAGCCATTCCTAGACTTGCCTATGACTATAAAGGAATTACACTTCATGAGCAGACAAAATTTTAATATCCCAATAGCCACAAGATCAAGAATCTTGTCAAGAAGTTCATGTGTTGTGCAAAAGTCTACATGAAATAGAAGGTCCCTAAAAAAATTCCTCCACCAATAGAAAATTACAAGGTACGAGCGAAATGAAGGCTAGGGGGTAGGTATTTGCATTATCATCTTATTAAGAAAAAATGAGGAATGATGTGTGAAATTACATAAGGGTACAATTTTATGACATAATATTTTGTACCCACTATAGTGAGCATATGTATCTAAACACGTGCAAGCTAAAGTAGAAGGAGATTAAAGAGAATATACCTAGGACAAAGAAGAAGAAAACCTTTGATCCAGTATACCTGATGTAAAGAAGATCCACCAAGATGCAAAGAGGACACATGTATTTGATCCTGTAAAGATGATTGCAATCTCACCACAAACATGTTAGCTATAGACAAAAAGTTTATGTAAAAAAGTTGAAAATAGATGTAATAAAATTCTCATAGATAAGACAAGACATAATGTAAATAAATAGAATATAAAACTAATAGGTATGGCTAGCATAGATGGAGACCATACAACAAGTATATAGTGTTGTGGCTGCTAAAAAATGTGTTGTAGGGCAGTCAAAGAAAAGATAAGATAATTCTAGCTATGCTTTCCCCAAGCTATACAATGAGACATAAGACATCAAGGAATCCTTTTGAAACCATTTTGAAAATTAATGATATATGATCGCCCCCATATAATGTTGTTTTCTACAAAGAGGAGCACATATCACTCTAAGAAGAAGAGAAAGAGAAGAGATGTATTTATGAGATGTTGTCACATGAGGGAAAATATTATAGAAATCACATCATGAAAGAGAGAAGCAAAGATGAATAAATAAAAAGAACAAGAGGATTTAATTATTTAGGGTCATAACTACTCATAGATATAGATAAATACATATAATATAGTATATATATGAATTATCATCACCCCCCAAATATATTAGAATGGGAAGTAGAGCACATGAAGACAAAATAAAAATAAAAAATGGCTCAACATCGAAGAGGCCTCAACACTTTTGCATCATCCTTGACATGAAAGTTAAAATTTACAATAGATAGAAAAATGATGAAATAAATAGAAGTTTTCAATTGATTTTCTCTCTTGTATCTAAGAATCTACAAGGGTAGAAAGGGTCCTCCAAGAAATATCACAAACATATATCTAGAAACCATAGGGGAACACAAAAAAACACACAAAGCCAATATAAAGATGAAGAAATTATTGCTCTAATTTGACTCGACTACTAGGTCATCCTACTCCAAATATTAATCATTATAAGCAGAGGGAAGATGAACCTATAGGAGAGGGATAGATAAATAAACACCAACCAAATTTCCTACAAAAATTTCTAAGGAAGAATACCCCTTGAGGTCTTCATCACCAAGATCTTGTAAGACTAAATTCATTGACCTAGAAAAGATAAAGGAAAAAGTTAGAATGTCCAATAAATTGAACATGCACTTATATGGAGTGGCATGTGTTAACTAAGTAAGAGGAGGATAACAAATGTGAGATTCACTTCCAACCTTAGGAAGAGGGTATAGAGAAGGGGGATGATTCACTACTCACAAGTTCTCTTCATTTAGAGAGCGTCATGGGGTGAATTGCCTTAAACTACCTCAAGGAACAATGCAAGAGTTCTAGAATCAAAAAGAGAAGGCCATGAATATTTTCTAGAAAAACTAGCAAGCTCTTAGACAAAGGACATTAGCATAGGATACAAATGACAATGTGGCACGTTGGTGTCCCAAAAGCATGCTAGCATCTTGTTTGGACTAGAAAGAAAGTTTGTCACAGAAAATGACAGAGTGACTACTTCTATTCTAATTGCTAAGAAATCTTGAAACGTGAGAAAGCAACAAAATATAACATAATTGAAATAAATTGAAGTAGAAATGAAAAGGATAAGGGGAAGAAATGAAATGCTCACATCCACACAAGTGGTGAAGCCTCCAACACATGAATGTATTCAATACCTACATGCATAAGATCTAGAGAAAGTGTTGGGGCTGTATTGGGGTTTTCCTTAGTCAAACCCCTATTTTGGTGTTCCCACCTCCACGGAAAACTAAATAGATAGAGAGAAATGAACAAAGAATGTCATGAAATCAAAACCCACTTTAGGAGTAGAATCCACACCACCAAGTAAGAGTGATAAATGTAAACCCCACACAAGGAAGAGAACCCATATCACAATGAGGTGATAAAAGAAATAGCCCCCCTCAAGGAGAACCCCTATCATGAAGTATATACGCAATAGGAAGGTGATATGGAATCCCAAGATTATTGCAAGCACAGGGAAAGGTAGATAGAGCTACAAGGATTAAGGAGTTACAAATAGGGAGAGCAAGATAGCTACAAGAGTTGAGAGGGTTTCCAAAGGTGTCACAAGGATGTGAGAGATTTAGAGAATGTTGTAACAAAAAAGAGAGTTGTGTAAGCAAGATCAAGATGGTAGAATGCTTGAGAGAGAAGCCAAGAAGGAGAGTAAGATAGAGCCAAATATAGAGAGAAGTTATAATGAAGCTAGAAGAACTTAGGAGGAGCCATAAGATTGAAAAGATTGCACATAAACAGAGAAAAGAAGCTTCCCAAGTAGTTACAAGGAATCATGAGCCATTACCACTAATAAAAGTAGATGACAAGTGGAAAAAATGCATAGATATGGTCATTTGAATATTGAAATGTCACAATACGTAATCGTAGTGTGTGACATGCTAGTTTCTAGACACATCACGTTGTAAAACAATGAGAATAGGAAAAGCACTAGGTTTGACGTAAAGTTGGCACATGAGGGTACCTACTAAAAAGGGGTGTTGGAGCATCTTGAGAAGGGAAAAAGGTTGATGCAAGGGCTAAAATGAGCCTACACGAGATGCTAAGGGAGTGGACATTAAAGTGGACACAAGAATGTATGTGAAATTGTGAGGGGTATAATTTTATGACTATACAGAGGGGTAGTGGAAAACTCCAAGGATGCAAGGGTTTCCTCTATCATGAGGATGGTGCTAGCCATAGTGGAGCAAGACTCAAGAGACACATATAATTTCTTCTAACCATTGCTTGAAGGGAGGTCATCTTCCAAGTTGTGATGAAATGAGGATGTAGAGTCCTCACAGTTGAAGTGGAGGAAGGAGAAGAAGACAAGGCCATCGAAGACACCACATTTGTTAAAGGCATGTTAATGGTTTGTGAGAAAGGAGAAATATTTGGAAGGGAAGTGAGAAGGGGTGGCTCCATCAAGGGAGAAATGAACTCCTACACCGTATTGTAGTGAGATTCATCAAGATCTATCAACAAATCCAAAAGAAGAATAAATGTGTTGGAAACTTAGGTAGAAACAAGAGTGACAAAAAATAAATAATAGTAGGAATAATGAATTGTTCCTCTCCAGAACTTTGTGAGACAACATGCTCCTTAGCCAAATCATTTCACTCGTGCTTACACTTGTGCATACGTTGATTGTGTTAGCTATGGTTGTATAGGTCATAATCTGAAAAGAATCCAAGGGATGTTTCTCTACTAGAAGAGTGACCTACACAACCATTGTCAGTGGAAAGGTGGACTCCTAAGGAGAAGAAGGAGGAGGAGGAAAAGACAGAAAATAGTGTCTCAACAATGAGCCTCTTCCCTTTCTTTGACTTGGGGGTAGGTGGAGGAATAGGTGGAGATCATGGAGATTGATATGTAGGAACAACCCCATAGGAATGCTTCCCCTTTCTAGAAAGGGTCGATTGGGGTACCATAGTTAAATTTGGAAGCTAAAAAACTTGGGGCTTTAACTTCCACAATATGTGCAACTTTCCTCTTATTTTCCCTGACACAATAAAAGGAATAGAAAATGCCACCAATGTTTGAGAATAAGAAGTAGAAGGTGTAAAAGAAGGAACAAAAAAAAAAAAAGGGAAAGGCCCCTTTTTGAGAGCATGGATATCCTTCCCTTTTAGAAGAGCAGAGGATATAGCATGATGTTATGCACTAAAAGGTGGAAAATTGTTGTTGACTTTAGTTTAGGGCATAGAACGAGAAATGTGGATCATCATGGAAAAAATAGGCCCAAGTGGCAAAAATTCAAAAAACAAGGTGTTAGGAAACTTGACATAAAAATTTGAATAAGTTATCTATATTATTTCAAAAATATGTGGATATAATTTGTAGAAATTGAATGTAGTTTCTAAACTACTAGGGTTTAAAAAACAAATAATATCTATTTGGTGAAATTTTGAAATTTCAATGCAAGAGTAATTAAATTTGGGAAAAATAAGAAGTAGGTGTTTGTCCGACCAATCTCTAACCATAATAAAATGATAATATTTTTTTATAAAATTTTATATATAAGTAGAGGACTCATGTCCAGATGTGATGCATATTTTTTTGTAATTTTTTTCCAAATAAATAATTAATTATGAATTTTTATTACAACTTTTAAAAATATAAAAACTTGTATGTTTCACCACCTTAACTTGGTCAAAACTTCATGAAATTTATTTTTCTTTTTTTTAATCCTATAGTATGTGAAGCATAGAATGTGACACTTTTTGATTCAAAAATGTGATATCGTTTGAAAGTTATAGATGTTTTTCAATCAACCTATCGATTAGGACTTTAGTCGTAATTCTAATAGAAAATAATAATAATTATTTATTAAATTCAAATTAAAGCATAATTTATATTGGTGGAAGCTGAGAATATCCTCTAAAACCCTTTTTGGTTCATCAATTTTGGATTAAAAAAAAGTCACCACATACCCTAGAAATACCCATATTGCCAATTTTTTGGCCCCATCATGATCCCCGCACATACCCAACAACAATCTTGTACACTCTCATTCAAGGAAACCCTAGAGATCTCAATCCAATGATGAATTAGGACAAAGATATCTTGCAATAGGGTGTCCTAGGGTCTAATTAGAGACTAAAGAGGGGTTCACCACCAAGCTAGAGCTTGGAAAGACTAATGATATGCAAGACTTCACTGAATGACCTAGAAATGAATGCAAAATATAATAGAAAGTTGAGAAACCATAGATGTGCACTTGGAAACCTGTAGCCACCAGATTGAAGGCTTGAAATGCTAAAAATACTAAAATTAATGTTGACAAGGACTCATATGCTAGTCTAGGAGATTTTGTCCTAGATTAGGGTTTCTAGATAGGAACAAAAATCTGGTAGAGATATGTCTAAAACACCTAAAATCTAGAAATACCACTAAATTGGGCCTCATACACTAGAAGTGGTGTAGCAGTGCAGTTTGTACTTTTCATAGAATCAGGATATGAATCTACTCTTGAACCTCTACTTGATCTTCTCAACCTAATTTATGGCTCTAGATTGTCAAGTTCTCCATTGTAGAAGTCCCTCAATGATCTTGTAGACAAGGTGAAAACTTTGACAACTTTATCCAAACTTGATCTTCAATATTTCCTCAACCTAGATCTGTAAATCACACACTAAAGAGATGGACAATTGTGGTTTTCATAGTAGAAAGGGGTTTTCCTTGGTCAAAAATCATTTTGATAATCAAAGCTTGTCATGAAATGAATTGAAATTTAGGAATGATGAATGAGCAACATGCAATGTTATAACTCACCAAACCATGGAAATAAAGGCTGAAAACATGTATGAAATGGCTCCAATGGATGTAGATCTTGATTCTTGCTTGGATGGGATATATATTGAATTGAATGCTTGGTTAAATCATGAAACCCTACATCACAATTGTTAGCTCAAAAATAAACATGATGCATGATGACTTTGACCATGTGATGCTTTATACTTTAATAATAAAAATAAATGCTTTATAATCAACTCTTGAAGGCTCTTGAATGATCTTGTAGAATCTTGAATGCTTTATGTTGGCATATAGTTGTCATTGATGTCAAAAGGGAAAATCATGCAAGGCAGATTGATAGCATGATGAAAGAGGATTAGAGATTAAATGAATTTTATTATGGAAGTGAGGATGATGGTATTAATTAAAAGTGTCATTGATGTCAAGGAGAGATAAGGTTTGCAGTGAATATGGAAGTATGGGTACTGTTGTTGGTAAATGTATATGATACAAATGTTATCAAGGGAGTTACAAGAGAATATTGAGTGCATTCTATGATGTTTTCTTTTGATGTTTAGTGATCCAATACTAGTTTACAATTTCTGGCCAAACTAAACACTGAAATATTTTTTTCTAACTAAATCTTCACTTTCAAGCACCTATAGCGGCTAAACCGTGAGGAATTCGAAGATGATGCAAACCAGTGATTTGTGACATTTTGTCTGTAAATTCTAAATATATTTTTCAAAATAATTCAACAGATTGCACTTCTTTTTCCATCTCCTTCAAAAACTAGTTTTTTCAGTAAACACCATTTTTATGGAGTGATGCTCACTGTATACAACATAACTTTTTTTACATGAAGGATAAAATTATATTTTTTTCAAATTTAGATTTGTAACTATGATATCTAGTGCTTTCATTTGGTTTCATAGTGTTTTATTGAATATTTTTTCCTTAATCAAGTTTCAAAGTCAAACCAATTATAATTTAGACATAGGCGAACTGTATACAACATAACATTTTTTGTACGTATCAATTTTTTTTATTGGATCATGGACTTCAATATCTAGTGAATTGATATTTTTATTTTTATTCTTTTGATAATATACTATTCTTCCACATGTGCAGAACATAGAGCTTGATTTTTTTGTAAAAAACCTACATTCACAAAAAATAAAAAATAAATAGAATAATAGAATTAAATTTATTTAAAATTATACTTTTTGGGAAGCTTATGATAAGGACTACATACTTATAAAAAATAAATTTTAAATAAATTCATTTGATCCCCCAAAAGGTAAATCAAAAGTGTTTTTTATTAGCATTTTGATAGGTGTAAAGGAGACTATTATAGGTATGGTTTAAAACTAGCGGGGTTTTATCCAAGGGGATTTGATCTAAGGTGGTTCAATCAAACCATCTTCAATTTGAATCCTTTAAATGGAAAATTTCAAGGCTTAAATCCTTATATTTTTTAAAAATATGTGATTTCAGCAAAAATATGGATCTCCCAAAAATTGTAAACCAGTATAGTGGGATCACCCTATCAAAAATGTCCCTTATGTCAAAGGAGTGTGTAATTGATCATGAAAAGGAGAGTTTGGTATGATGATAGTTCAGTGGTGTGCTTAGATGTTATGGAGATGTAGTGGATCTGGTTCTTGAAGTTATGGTATAGGATGCTAATGAAAGAAGCATGTTTCTACAAATGTTGCTAAGTTTCTCAAATGTTGCATTGTTGTCATGCAAGATTAACATGAGGTTGTAGAGGATTCTTCCAGAAGACAAAGGTGTACAAAGGCAATAGATTTGATGTGAGTTTTTCTAGAGCATTCTAGTGATGTGCTCTGTAGGTCTAGAAAGTGAAGGATATGCCCAAAAATGAATTATATTTGCCTTGAGGTGTTTTAGGGTTTATCTATTAAACCTTGTGGTTATTAGAATCACAGTGTTCAAATAGTTTTTATTCTCTTAGTGACTTGGCATTGTAGGTTGTAGGTCACCTAAGTAATAACTTATTTCATTCATCCCATGGAGGTGATCAAACCATCTTCCTATCACTTAAAGGTTATACATTTCCATCAAATTGGCAAGGAAATAGTGCATCAACAGGAGTCAAGCAGGTGATTTTTTGATGGATTGATGATCATCTTTTCAGCGAGACATTGGGTCATCGAAGGGAGTTCTTGAATGTATCTTCGATGGAGTGATAAGGAGTAAGAAGGGCTTTATCAACAAGAGTGAATTGTATTGGCATGACTCATCTTGGAGTCTCTTCGATAGCCCAATAGCTATGTTTTCGACATGTCACAGGTTTTTATAACATAGTAAATTCTAGTAAATTCTGACAAGAGGTTCTAGAGTTCATTTTTTTAGTGACTTAGTGATGGAGTGATAAGGAGTGTGGAAATATTATCAGTGTGACTAAATGGTTTTGGTGGGATTCATTTGGATATCCCTCCGACATAGTCATACATGGAGATTACTTGGTGGGACCCAACTGGGGCATGAGACGATAGATGATAATGAAGCAGATGCGCCACATGAAAAGATTAGGAAAATGATAATCCAAATCCTTGTTGTATATTATGATGTAGTGACATGGCTATTAAGTGGATAGGTGACATCATCAAGGGTCATAATCGATGTGACTAAAGTTTTTTGGCAAGACTTGTTTAGTGTCTCCTCAACACAGTGATGGTGCTTGGTCAACAGTGGCAAAAGTTGGTGGAGTATGATTTCAATAGTGTAAATGTGGAAGTAGAGAAACCAAAAAGAAATGACAGGTGAAGACAAGTGGCAACGTGTAATTGGTCGATATGTTAAGTCACTATGGTGTTGGTTGTTGCATAGAGTTGACAAGGATGACACATGGTAGGAAGCAATAATGGATAGTGACATGTGCTGACATAATGGCATGGGGACCACTTGTCTATAGAACCAAATGGTATTGGCATGACAACAACATATCGATGGGAGTGGAGTTGATGTCTCTTCTATAGATTGATGGCAATCTCATCGAAGTGACATTAGAGTATTGGTAGGAGTCTGGAAGTGGTCTCTTTGATGGAGCAGTAAGCTAAGTGGACCCAAAATGAAGGTGACAATGTTGAATTGTGTTAAAGGCTGATAGGTGACAAAGAGCGATTGCTTGATATGCCAATTCATTTCATTGTTGTGAATTAGGTGGTGATGACATGGAGATGGCATGTGAGCTTGTGCAGTGTTAGAGTGAATGGAGTTTATTGATAGGACTGTAATGAGTCTCAACCTGATATGGTATTGTTTCTTTGATGGTCATAAAGTGACATGGTGATAGGTGAATACTCATAATATTGACAAGGAGATTTAAATGACCACTTATAGAATGTTCATGATTTAAAGTTGTGATAGTGAATGGAAAGTGTAGGATCATGGCACAAAGTTAGTAGATCAATGACCTAGATTTGAATGCAGTAAACACAAATGGCTTCAATAGTGTGAATAAGGGTTTCATCTAATAACTAACATAGGAGGAAGAAATTAATTGGTCCAATTGCACCAATGACCAATGTAATTAAAGATGTGATCTATTAAGCGATGACATAGTTTGCAAAATATTTGAATATCGAATTAGATCGAATGAACAGTAGAATACATTGAATGCATAATAAAATTATAGGGTTTGACAAAGAGAATGAGGGAAAACTCTCTATATCAGAATTAAATATTGTGTGGATTGATGAAGAGGTATGATCATATTTGATAAACCTTATTCAATGTATTTATGATGACCTAGATGATGGAATGTAGCTCAAGGCACAAGTAGCTTGATGGTAAAGTTTGTAACCCAAGGAAACCCTAGTAGAAGATTTGAAGATCTAAATGGTGATGAGAATCTCAAGGAAGATATTGTAGATCACTAGAGTTAAACAAAAAGAAGACAATTAGAGAATTGTTTATGAAGTTGAATCTAATGTGTGTGTGTGTGTGTGTGAAGATTGCTAGTGCACAAAGTGTTGACTGTGTTAAACAGTCTGGATAATTAAGAGGGGGGTGAATCAATTATCATCAAAAAAAATTCTTCACTTTAATTAATCTAGAGAGAACTTAAATCAAATAGATATTAATGAATATGGAAGCACACAACAAGACCATGCACAAAGAACACTAGAATTTACCTGCAAACCCAGGAAATGAAAAACCACAAAGAATGCTAATTCTCAATTATAAACACTAGTTAAGGTGACACCGGTTAAGGTGATTTTTACAAGGGCTCACTGCCAAGTTGTTTACTACAGGGTGGCTCACTATTGATTGGGCATATTTCCTAGATATTACAGCCAAATATATAAAATGGCTCACTACCAAAAGAGAAAAGCTTGCTGCCAATAGAAGAATGACGAAAGGGAATCCACCACTGAAAGAACTGTCACCAACAACACTAAATAGAATCTCTCTATCTGTTGCCTCTAGTCATACACTTTCGAATGCTTCACAATTTATGGATATTAAGATTCACATTCATCACACTTTATTTCACCAAACAAAAACATCTTATATCATTTCAAGCCTTCATAATATCTCAAATCGGCCAAAGACAATTTCAAAATTTCTAAGTCGGCCAACTACAATTTGAAATAGGTCACCACAAAAACATTCCCATGGTGGAGAGGAATGAAACATGGACCAAATATGGCCTTCTTACTTAAATCAACATGTTGCATGATATTTGGAACCAAAGAATAATATATACATGTTAGATTTAAAAACCATACGCTCGGGCACATTAACCAACTACCAGATTAGTTTGGACCCAAAAGGATGTATCTTATTTTCTTACAAAAGGAATGGGACCAAGACAAATACAACCCAAAATAGATCTTTATAGCATTACATTTGAAAATAGGTCAATCTAGATCATCAAGGCACCAAAATAGAAATTCTTCCAAACAACTATGATATGTTGACATCAATGACAACCATTAATGTCAACAAGCAATTAGCATCATCTTAACACATTCCAACATAATAGAAGTATGTAATGGTGAGTGTGTAGTGGTAGCATAGAGGGAGAGTGTGTAGCACAAGAAGATAGAACAAAAAATGTTCTTAGTGTAGAGGAGGAAAAGAGAGAGTGTAGAGAAAAGGGGATGTGTTCTTCAAAGTGTAGTTTGAGCTGCAACTTGTGTGACTTGTAGGAAGTGTAATAATGTATTGAATGTAATGATGCATTATACGTTATGTAGAACCAATCTATGCATAAATGAACTTGTAATTCTATTGAGGTTGTATCCTTATTGCAATAAGTTGTAGCTCATATTAGGGTGTTGTTGTATCCTTGAAGTAGTTGCTTCTAAAACTAGGGTGTTGTTTCATCCTTTGAGTTGTAGCTCCTAAAATGGGGTGTTGTAGCATGCTTGAAGTTGTAGCTTCTAAAGTAGGGGGTTGTTTCTTGGAGTTGTAGCTCCTGAATTGGGGTGTTGGAGCATCCTTGGGTTGTAGCCCTAAACATTGTAACAAAGATTTGGATTGTGAGGCTAGATTTGAGAAGTAGACTCAAGTAGCATTTCTCGCCATGGTTTTTTCCATCTTTGGCTTTCCATGTACATATGGTGTTATGTGATGATTTTGTGTTTATGCATATTTATGTCTTTGCATGTTAGTAACTTCACATTAAGTGGTTAAGGAAGAAATTTGCACAATGGTTTTGAAGCCAAAGTTTTGGTATCTACTGATTCACCCCCCTCTCAATAGTTCATTGTGTTCCAACAATTGGTATCAAATCCAGAGGCTTCCTAGGAGAAGATTAATCAACTTGAGTAGATCTTGAATAAGTGAACACAATGGTTAGTGAAGAATATTTACTTGCATATGATGGACCTATCTTTGATGGATCAAGATATATTTTTTGGAGCTCATTGATGGAAGGATATTTGGGATCCATAGGATGTGATGTTTGGAGGTCAATTGTAAATTGATATATAGTTTTTGCTACACCTCCAATAACTATAGCCAAAAAGAAGGCATATGAGGATAATGCTACAACAAGAGATATAATTCTTCATGGATTGTCAAGTTCTATGTTGGTCAAAGTAATGCATTTTCAAACAACACATGAAGTTTGGAATAAATTAAAGAGAATATATGGAGATGATGAAAGTTTAGCACAGGAAAAGTTTCAAACATGTGGAAGAGAGTCTAAAAATGTGAAATTGAATAAAGATGAGAATATTTTTTATATATCCATGAAAAATGTTACAAGTAGAGGTGATGAAGAAGAAATATCTACTTTTGGATCAGAGGAGACTAATGAAGAGGAAGTCGAGTTCATCAGGAGATTGAGAAAAGGTTCCAAAAAATATAGAGGTAAATCTGCTTATCTTACTTTTGAATGTGCTCATAATAAAATGCATACTTCAAGCAAGAAAATAGTAGTAAGCAAATGGATAAGGAGAATCTGCACACAAATGAAGAAGGTGGATCATCTAATGTAAATAGTAGATTAGATGATGAACATGGAAGTTTATATGGGTGTGGCCCATTTGGAACGACCTCTAATGAAGGGGTTGAGAGGTCAAATAAAGAAGAAGTTGAAACCTCTGGTGAAGAAGACAGAGAAGTTTATTTCAAGGGTGAAATCATCAGTGCTCTTGATGATATTAAAAGGTTGAGAAAAGAAAATGAAAAATATAAAATTCGTGCAAAAAAGAAGATAGTGAGACTAACTAAAAACCTTGAAAAATATGATCAAATGGTAGTCAGTTTGAAGACTAAGGTGGAAGAAGAAAGAAGATAAAAAGATGTAGTTAAATTAGAACTACAGTCTAAATCAAATGAATGTATGAATCTAGAAGCAGAGATAGTTGCTTTAAGAAAATAATTAGATAATGCTATAGAGAAGATTGATAAGGGCCTGAAGTTGAAAGGTGGCTCTGAAATATTAGATGAATTGGTAAAATCACAAAATCCATCAAAACCAAAAGAAAAGGTTGGTTTGGGTTTTGAGAAGGGAAAGAGTCCCTTTACCAATGCTTCTACAAAATTGTATGATAGATTTAAATAATTAATTTGTTGTACAAATATGGAGAAAGCTTGCACAAGCTGTTCCAAAGAAAATACCTTTGGAATTTGAAGATAAAAAAAAGGAACTACTGAAGTGGAATAAGAAAATGGAGAAAAGAAGCCTACCACTATTGAGAAAAAGAAAATTGAAGATGTAAAGAATCCAACTATTGTCAACAAAAGGATGGAGAAATAAATTCCTTGAAACTTGAAAAGAAAGCAACATACTAAGGAAGCTGAATTAGAAGGATTTACTAGGATGAGATACATGTAGAATCCAAATCAAAGAAGACCTCCTGATCCTATTCAAATGAACGCTATGGCTAGGTACTCCCAATGTTTTTATGGTTATTGTTATGCTTGTAATCAGTATGGTCATAGAGCTAGAGATTGTAGGGCTGCACATAATGGGAGCACAAATCATATGTATAGAAATTCATTTTCTCCAATAATAGGCATAATTTTTTTGTACTATAAATGTGATAACTATGGTCAAATAGATAAGTACTACATATTAGATTGTGCAAGACCACCAACACATTATGTAAGATCAAATGCATATAGTAAGTATAAGAATATGTCTCCCAAAAAGAACAATCATACACATGCTATTGAAAAGAAGGTTGAAGTATCAAAGAAGGTGCACAAGAAGGTCTGGAGAGAAAAAGATTGGAAAGAAACACTCCATGAGGCTATTTCTACCTCACATCACTAATTTGTAGTAATAGGGCATGATTCTAGGGGGAGTTTAATTGGAATTTTATTTATCCCTAGAAAGAGAAGAAAGAGATCATGTTAGGTAAAACATGTTTTAAAAATTTCTAATGACTTGATAGTTCCAGATGTGTGGTAACATTCTCACTCTTTGAAATGCTCATTAGAGGGTAAGAACATTAGAAGATACTAGATAGTTAGCTACAGTAAAACATATCTTCAATTGGTATCAGTAAAAGGAGGAGCTAAGTCCCTTTTCCATTGCTAAGAAGGAATAAAGGCTACAACTGTATGGTGACTAGAGACAAAAAGGGGAAGAAGTTGTGACCATTTCCATTGATGTCAGAGGGGGAGAAATTTGTGCAAATGCTCAAAACAATTGTGCATGGAGGAGACAGTTGTGTAGTTTCTCATAAGTGTGAGCAAAGGAGAAGGTATATCAAAGGGGGAGAATTGAGAGCTTAGATGTTATCCATCATTGGTATCACACCTTTGGAAGGTTGAGCTTTTAATTTTTTCCATCAATGACAAAGGGGGAGATTGTTGGAATATAGTTGTCACTGATGTCAAAAGGGAAAATCATGCAAGGAAGATTGCTATCATGATGAAAGAGGATCATAGATGAAATGGAGTTGCTCATTCAAGTGAGAATGATGGAATTAATGAAAAGTGTCATTGATTTCAACCAAAGATAAGGTTTTGTAGTGAATATGGAAGCATGGGTACTAGTTGTTGGTAAATGCATATGCTACAAACTTGTCATGGAGTTACAAGAGAATCTTGATTGTATTTACTACGTTGTTTTCTTTGATGTCAAAAGTGTCCTTGATGTCAAAGGAGTGTGGAATTGATCATGCAAGGGAGATGTTAGCTTGATGATAATTTAGTGGTGTGCCTAGATGTTATGGAGATGCAGTGGATTTGGTTCTGCAAGTTATGGTATAGGATGCTAATGAAAGAAGCATGTTTCAACAAATGTTGCTAAGTTTCTCAAATAGTGCATTGTTGTCATGCAAGATTAACATGAGGTTCTAGAGGGTTCTTCCAAAAGAAAAAGGTGTAAATAGGTAGCAGATTTGATTTGGGTTTTTCTAGAGCATTCCAGTGAAGTACTCTGTAAGTCTAGAAAGTGAAGTATATACCCATAAATGAATTATATTCTCCTTCAGGTGTTTTAGGGTTTATCAATTAAACCATATGGTTGTTGCAATCAGAACATTCAAATACTTTCTATTATGTTGGTGACTTGGTATTGTAGGTTTTAGGTCACATAAGTAATAACTTATGTCATTCATCTCGTGGAGGTGATGGGACCCTCTACCTAGTTCTTTAAGGTTATACATTAGCACTAGATTGGTGGGGGACTAGCATATCGATAGGAGTGAATTAGGTGTCTCTTTGAAGGCCCAATGATCATCTTTTTAACGAGACAATGGGCCATCAAAGGGAGTTCTAGAATGTCTCTTCAATGGAGTGATAAGGAGTAAGAAGGGAATTATTGGTGAGAGTGAATGGTATCAACATGACTCATTTTTTAGTTTTTTTGATAGCCTAATAGTTATGTTGTCAGCATGTCATAGGTTTTCATAAATTGGTAACCTTCGACAAGAGGTTCTAAAGTTTAGGTTTTTAGTGACTTAGTAATGGAGTGATAAGAAGTGTGGAAGTGTCATCAGTATGATTTAATAGTTTTTGTGTATGTCATTTGGATGTCCCTCTAACACAACAATACATGGAGATTACTTGGTGGGACCCAACTAGGGCATGAGATGATAGATGATGATGAAGTAAATGCATGGTGTGAAAAGATTGTGTGAATGGTAATCTACATCCTTGTGGATTATGATGCAATGACATGGCTATGAGGTGGATAGGTGACATCATCAAGGGTTTTAATCGACATGACTAAAGGTTGTTGGTGAGACTTGTTCAGTGTCTCCTCAACACAGCGATGGTGCTTGGTCAATAGCGATAGAAGTTGGTGGAGTATGTTGTCAATAATGTACATGTGGCAATAGAGAGACTAGAAAGAGATGACAATGAGGATAAGTGGAAACACGCAATTGGTTTATATGTTAAGTCACTATGGTGACAATTGTTGCATAGAGCTGACAAGGATGACACATGGTAGGAAGTGATAATGCATAGTGGCATGTGGTGACATGATGGAATGAGGACAAGTTTTTACAAAAATGAATGGTATCAGCATGACAATGCCATATCGATGGGAGTGGAGTTGATGTCTCTTTGATAGCTCAATGGCTATCTCATCGAAGTAACATTAGAGTATCAATAGGAGTTTGGAAGTGGTCTCTTTGACAAAGTGATAAGCTAAGTGAGACTTGATAGGAAGGTGATGATGGTGGATCATGTCGAAGGATGATAGGTGGTGAAGATCGATTGCTTGATATGCTAAATTGCATCCTTGTTGCAAATTAGGTAGTGATGACATGGAGATGGCATGTGAGCTCATGTGGTGTTAGAGTGAATGGAGTTTATCAATAGGACTCTAATAAGTCTTAGCCTAATATGGTATTGTTTCTTTGATGTTCATAAAGTGACATGGTGATAGGTGAATACTCACAAGATCGATGAGGAGATTTAAATGACCTCTTATTATATGGTCATGATTTAAAGTTGCAATAGTGAATGGAAAGTGGAAGATCATAGTGCAAAGTCAGTAGATTGATGACCCAAATTTGAATGTAATAATCACAAATGGCTATGATAGTGTGAATATGGGTTTTGTTTGATAACTGACATAGGAGGAAGAAATTAATTGGTCCAACTACACCAGTGACCAACATAAATGAATATTTGATCTGTTAAGTGGTGTCATAGTTTGTAAAATATTTAAAGATCAAATCATATCAAATGAACATTAGAATACATGGAATGGATAACCAGATTCTAGGGTTTGACAAAGAGAATGAGGGAAAACTCTTTGTATTAAAATTAAATGTTGCATGTATCAATACAAAGGTATGTTCATATCTAATAAACCTTATCTAATGTCTTTATGATGAGCTGGATGATGGCATGTAACTCAAGTTATATGTAGCTAGTTGGTGATTTTTGCAAGTGAAGGAAACCCTAGTAGAATACTTGAAGAAGATTTGAAAAATGGTGAGAATCTCAAGGAAGAGATTGCAAATTGGTGGAAATAAGCAAAAAGAAGGAAATTAAAGAATTTCCTATGAATTTGAATCTACTATGTGTGTGTGTGTGTGTGAAGATGACCAGTGCACAAAGTATTGAACATAATTATGTATTGTTGAATGTTTAGTAGTGGCATAGAGGGAGAGTGTGTAGCATAGGAAGATAGAACATAAAATGTTCTAAGTGTATAGGAGGAAAAGAGAGAGTGTGGATTAGAGGGGATGTATTGTTGAAAGTGCAGTTTTAGCACCAAAGTGTGAGTTGTAGGAAGTGAAACAATGTAATGAATGTAATTATGCATTATAGGTTATGCATAACCAAAATATGCATATATGAACTTGTAATTTTGTTGATTTTTTAGCCTCATTGCATTGATTTGTAGCTTACATTAGGGTGTTGTTGCATCCTTGAAGTAGTTTCTTCTAAAACTAGGTTGTTGTTGCATCCTTGGAGTTGTAGCTCCTAAAATAGGGTGTTGTAGCATCCTTGAAGTTGTAGCTTCTAAAGTAGAGGGTTGTTGCATTCCTTAGAGTTGTAGCTCCTAAATCAGGGTATTGGAGCATCCTTGAGTCGTAGCCCTAAACATTGTAATGGATATTTGGATTTTGAGGTTGGATTTGAGTAGTAGACTCAAGAAATATTTCTCACCATGGTCTTTTCCATCTTGGGTTTTCCACTTACATATTGTGTCATGTGATGATTTTGTGTGTATGCATATTTATGTCTCTACATGCTAGTATCCTCACATTAAGTGGTTAAGGAAGAAACCTGCATAATTGGTTTGAGGGAAAAGTTTTGTTATCTACTGATTCAACCCCCCTCTTGGTAGTTCATTGTGTTCCAACACTCTCTTGATCATAAATTTGCTATAATGCATGAACACTTGAAATATTGGGAGAAAATGAGTGAAATAACCTTGTATTTATACTTGTTTATGCCCAAATTCTCAAAATTACAACACTACAAACTGACATTAGATCTAGGAGAACAAAACCCCACCAATAATTTGAATTTAATTTAATTTTGAGCCACATAGTCCTGACTCATACACCAGAAGTGGTGTATGAGTCCCATTAGGAAAATCTATGGGAAACATTTCTCAAGAATGCTTAGATTCATGTGAAATCAGGATTGGGGCTCTAAAAGCTAGGTGGGACTCATACGCCCAAGGTGGCATATGAGTCCTAGATCACTAAATCTAGGCCACACAACCAAAAAAGACATGAATTGTGGTTGGATGTTGGTTTTTTTTAGGATTACCCTTAGAAAGATGCATTAAATAAGGCATGTAGATGTAAAATAAATCCAATTAAAGCATAAAGAAGCCCAATTAAAAATGAAAACCCTAGATTAGTTTGTAAGTTTGGTAGAACACTTTACAGAACCCAAAAATAAGGTACCATCAAGTCTATTTAATTTACAAGGGCCCAAACCCTAATGTGAATGTGTTAAACACATTACAACACTAAATCAAGGCATCATTAAGCTTGATTTAATGAGGACCCAAACAAGTGTCAAAATGTCATAGACAACATTTTTGAACACTAAAGACATGCAAAGAGGGATTCAAGAAGATATCTTGACTACACAGAGGAAAACCACTCTTTGACATTGAGCCCCTAGTTCCATACTTGAAATGTGCTCTATATGAAATATCCCCTCTAAGAGGTGGGGGTCCAACTATGGAGAGCCAAAATTGATCAATGGAGAGCTCCCATGTGACACTAGTGGTTTATATCTAATATGTTGGATAGTATGCATAATACCCTCATGTGGAGAATTTATACATTTGTGGACTATTGAGGTGACTACATTCATGGAGGAGAGGCATGGACTGCCTAACCTCACTCTGAATAGCACAGACTTATGAATTATAAGAAATGAGACTTCTAAGAATTTAGGTCCTACTAGGATCAACAAAGAAATTGAGCCAATCAATGAAATAGAGATCCCATTGTGCATGTGAATGGTAGATTACAATTCATCATACTTATCCTTATGTAAATTATTTATAAAGAGTCTATTTTTTAATGACAATTTCACTCGATGCAAAGGGTCAACTATAGCACCTATTACAATGTTATCATTCATATAAGAGGGACTATATAATAGAGAGGGCTCCTCATTCAAAGGTAAATCATGTGAAATAAATGTAATGTCAATAATATCATTCATATGATTCAAAGGAGGAATATGAGTAAATGACACTATGTTCACATACTTGGATGGGGTCAAATTAGCGAAAGAAGTAGGAGTGACCATTTAGTGAAATGAGCCTGGAATGGATCTATGTAGACATGTAGCTAGGAATTGGGCTTCATGACAAATTTGATTTAGTTTTTCTTCCTACCATCGATCTAGATTGTCCCATTATGTATGCGGTCTTGAATCACATGTCGATGATGAAAAAATCTCTCAGTTTCATGACCCAAGACTCAATGATACTTGCATAAATTCTAGGCATAGAAAATGGTCTAATCTCTAAAAAAATTATTATTCTATATTTTAAAAATTTTTGTGGGACATTAGTATAAGATTGTGATAATTGAGTAAATATTCTAATTCATCATATGGAAATTTTATCTATGGGAATAGAAACCATTTTCACCACAACTTTATTATTTTTAGACTCGTTAGATATTGAAACAACTAATTGGTCATGTTGATAGGAGCGCGAGGATGAGTCCATGGACTATGCAACCATTTGTTGGTACTTGTGCAATAATGGTATAGAGATGCAAAAAGGATGGATATTTTATTAAAATAAATTTATCTTGCAATGTTGGTTGGAAGTTTTGATGAACACTTTCTATACATCTAATTAATTAGGGCATAGGAGATATGAAAAATAGATCTTGATACCAAGCTATAAAGCAGTTACCTTCTCATGAGGTCCTTGCTTACACTAGATGAGAATGGTAAATGTGACCTTTGGCTTGATATTGGCCTAGAACTATAGGAGGAATTGATTTACAAATTGATCGAAAGAGAATATAGAATTCTCAGGAAAGGAGCAATACCACTCTGAAGAGACATCCTTAAGAGAATCCAAAAACATTTTTTCTAGAATTGTATTATGGTAAATGAAATCTATACACATGGTGTTAAAGTACGATACATGATTTTATAGGTCATCATAACCACTATACTTCTCAAAACATAGAATCCCCACCCCATGAGAGATAGGAGTGTTTATAATAGCAATAGACAAGGGATTGTGATGACTGAAAAGTTAGAACATTGACTAAGAGGATGAGCTATCAATGTTTTCTAGCTAAGACTGCATATGTCCCATGTTCTGTATGAGAGCATTAAGGATGGGGTCAATGAACAAATTATGACTAATATAACCACCAACAAAACTACCAACACTACTACCAATAGAGGCACTAGTTCCAACACTAGAAGTAGAGACATTTTGAGCTCTAAATGTATAAACATGACAACTTAGGGGTACCCAGTTTACTTTAATTGTATGAATCTGCTAAGGTACAAAGGTGGTAGCATTATTAAAAGAGGAACTTATCTCAGCTATATAAATAGACACTCTAGGAATTGGGATACTTAGCTACTGGCCAATGATCTATAATCTAACATCTTGGGTAACATCCAAGATGTAGGTGTACAAATGGACATGAGTCTCTACAATATTTTCTATGTCATGAAGGAGCTCTAAAGCCCTTTGATCTTTCATCAACTAGTTCTTTAGACCTTCGGCAATAGGAGCTACTCTAGCATAGACATCCTCACTTGACAAAAATGCCACAAGCTCTTCGAGTCTCAATCCCAAGGAGTTATTTTTTTCTAAAAGGACCCTAAGAGCGACAAGAGGGGTAGAAGATTAAGTTACAACATCATTGCAAGGAGGGTAGTATCCAACATAGAATCTTGTAGAGTACTATTCAAAGTTTAGCTAGATTAGGGAGGAATAAACCTTTTAGATCTCATATTTTTGATTTGATAACTTCTTCTCACTATGTATCTAGAGTTAGTCCATTGTGTCATGAAGCTCATAAATAACATCACAACATGCTATCATCTACATGTCCTAACATGAGAGAAGAATTTTTTTCAAAACAAAGACAAAGAGAAAAGAAAATTCATGTCAGGTTCACTAAAATGTAGTGGAGAGGATCCACTAGTACTGAGTCTTTAAGACAAGGAAGAGTCTATAGGGAGTGGATCACTCTCTATTACATCAATGATAAAATCCCAAGTGACAAGTGACAATTTAAGGAGAGTATATGCTTTTTTTTTGGTTTTTTTGATTGTTTACGGGAAGAGGACATTAGAAGCTCAGTGATTAGACCTCCTAGGCCTCAAGAAATAGATGGATAGGTTGTCATTCAAAGGATGAAATAATGGACCCAAGATGATAGTGAGGTGTGGTGTCATCTCTATGGTATGTTGGCATATCATGCAGACCAGAGACAAAGTAAACCACTAGAAACATTAAGAGTATGTTAACTACTCAAAATATAAGGTTTGATAGTTTAACTAATCTAGATGGAATATTGAAAATGTAAGGAATTATAACAAGAGGAATACTAATTAATAAGGAAATAAACTATCTAATCAAATAATGAGTAGTTGAAGAAAATGTATTAACACACGTGGTCCAACCTCTCACAAAGATACCACAAGTGGCCTGCACACACTAAAACAAAACATGTGTTGGGTCTGTTATCAAATATTTCCTTAGTCAAACCACCATTTTTGGTGTTTCCACCTCCATGGAAAACCAAATAGACAACCATATAGTAATGTAGATAAATAAATGACAAGAAAAAGTCATAGCGCATGCAAGACAACAAGTATACTATTAAATATCAATGACAATGCAATGAAATTAAATGTTACCCTCCCTCCAACAAGCTTTTCCAATTCAAGATGAAGAGAAGTACCTTAAAGACATGAGGTGAATTTTCAAGGATGTGGTGTAGGAGAGCTTGGACCTACAATAAAAGATGGTGTAGAGTTGCAAGAAGAGAGCTAGAGTGAAGAGAATGTGAGAAAGAGAAGTAATAGAGTGTAATTTTAAGAATAAAATATAATGAGAGTGAGAGGGAATAATATTGTAAAATTTCATGTAAAGGGTTCATTCTTGGGAACACCTGAGACTATTAAGGTGTTATACTTCGCGAGCAGGAAAAAGTGTAATGTCCCAATAGCCATAGGATTAAGAATCTTCTCAGGATGTTTGTGTAGTGTGTGGAAACCTATGCAACATAGAAGCATCCCTAGAAAAAATTCCTCCACTAATAGAAAACAATAATGTAGGGGTGAAAATGAAGGCTGGGAGGGAGGGTATGTTCATTATAATCTTATTATGCCAAAGTGAAGGTTGATGTTATGTGAAATTGCATAAGGGTAAAATTTTATGACTAACACTTAATTTCCCTTGAGGGTGGTGACTCTAAAAGATCTCCTTAATAATAATAATTGTAAGAAGAAGAAGAAAACCATTATAAATGGATAGTAGAAGATATTTTTTCAACACAAATCTAAACAAAAAGTTTGCTAGCAAGCTTCAATATCCAAGACAAACCTAGAAAGAAAAAATATACAATTATTCTAATATTCTTAGTAATAATTTATTAAATAATGAAGTGTAGTAACTACACTCTTGCTACAAGATGATGTCCCAATATTTGTGATGAGTGTTGAATACATACAAATGCTCAGTATATAAGAGATGAAAGTTTCCTAGAAAAATAAGAAACACTCATGGAATAATTTGAAAAGGAAAAAGAATAGTCTCAAAGAGAATATGGCATTAGACAAGGAGTTTATGCCAAACTAAATTCACTATGAATTTATTTACTATGATTCAAAACAACCTTCTAGATAAACCTTCTAGTAAACCAAGTAATTTTTTCTTAGGCATAACTCCTCCTAATACTAATACTATGTTGTATAGATCATTTGTTGATTTATATCTCAAAAGGATTCTACATCTATATTTCCCAATCAAGCTTAATGGGAATTACAAATGGAGGTTGAATATGGCTAGTAAAATATGGAAAAGAATGGAAAATATTAGAATTAGAGATGATATAGAAATAAGAGTAGATGACCTTAAATTATCTTATGGATTTGGGAACCCATCTAATTTTGTTTCACATTCACAAGATTCCCCTTTTAGGAGTTTTAATTTATGAATTCCTGATATGATATCTTCTCAAAATGATCTTATGACAAATTTTAGTACCTTTGTTGCATAATAGAGAATATTCCAAGCATATTTTTTCCAATTGATTTCCCAAATAAGTCAAGGAATACCTACATCTAACCCATAGCCTCAAGTGATTGTGCCAAAACAAAATCTAAGGAGCTATTGGAATTATGGGAAATATCAGTACTATAACCAATACGTAGCTTCCTAGATAGATGGACAAAATATTAATACACTAAGGGGTCAAAATTTTCTTAATAAATAAAATTCTCAAGCTAATCCTCATGTAAATCCTACTACAAGGAACTTCCCAACTAGAAGACCCTTACAATTAAGACAACTATATTTTAATGGTATCCTTGAGTATCCCAATGTCATCCCTAATGATATTACAAATGCTTTCATCACTTTTTTAGGAAATAATGCATTGTCTAGTGAATACCATCTTAGAGCTTTCCTCAACTTAGGAGATGACTTTAAAATTAAAGATGGGGATGTTATAATTAAATTTTTTATGCAATCTTTAACAATTGATACTAGGGATTGGTACAAGGGATCACCTAATTCAAATTAATTCATTGGATGAGTTTAAAAGAGTGTTAAAAGATAAATATGGTGATAATACTAATCCTAGATTTACTATTAATGAGTTTGTAAGTATAAGTAAATACTACAATGAATGTATCTCTAATTTTAATTATATGTTTCTCAAAATCATGAATAAAATACCATGTATTATATGAGACCCAATGAACCTATGTGTTTTGTTTTTAATTGTAATGATTATGCTGGGTGATTCCATATGGCTGGTTTACAATTTTTGGGAGATTTTGATTTTTGTTGAAATCACATACTTTTAGAAAATATAATGATTTAATCCTTTAAAAGTTTCATTTAAAGCATTCCAATTGAATATGGTTTTATCAAACTACCTTAGATCAAAACCCTCTGAGCAGAACCTGCTGGTTTTAAAACCATAATGTGATAACGGAGTTTCTTTACACCTATCAAAATGTTGATAAAAACAATTTTATTTACCTTTGGGGCTCAAATGAATTCATTTAAATTTATTTTTAGTATGTATCTTATTATAAGCTTCCCAAAATGTACCTTTAAATAAATTTAATTTTATTATTATATTTTTTTAATTTCTTGTGAATGTAGATTATTCACCTAAAAATCAAACCTTTGTTCTACAAGGGAAAAATAGAATATTCTCAAACAAAATAAAAATATGAGGTACCATATATTGAAGTCCTTGATCTAACAAAAATTAAAATTGAATTTGATACATACAAAAAGTTACGATCACGCTTATGTCTTAATTGTAATTGGTTTGATCAAACTTGATTAAAGAAAAATATTCAAATAAAAAAACTATCTAACCAAAGGAAGCACTAGATATTAGAGTTACAAATCTAAATTCAAAATAATTATAATTTTATCCTTCAGGATTATATGATGAGGGTCACTTTTTAAAAATGTGGTTTCTAAAAAAACTAGTTTTCAAGGAGATGGAAAAAGAAGTGAAATCTAATTCCAATTTTTTGAAAAGATATATTTAGAATCTATAGAAAAATTTCAAGAAACTATAGTTTGCATCATCTTCAAATTCCTCAAGGTTTAGCTGCTATAGGTGTTTGAAAGTGAAGATTTAGTTAAAAAAAATATTTTAGTGTCCAGTTTGGCCAAAAATTGTAAACCACTATTGTGGGATCACCATGCTCCTAATATGGGTTATGAACTTAGAGATAAATACCCTTAGTCTTTAAGATATTTTTTTATAAAAGAAACTCATATTTAAAATAATCGGAGAGCATCTAGAAAAGTGAGCATAAGAGACAACATAAAAATCTAGTAGAACCCTAAAGGACACTAGACCAAATTTTTATCCTTTGAGGATAAACTTGACAAGGTGATGAGTTTCTTTAAAGACTTAGTCTTTAAAGTAGAAAGGAATGAAAAATATTTTTATTATAACTATAGAAAGAAAGATAAGATACTAAGCTATCTAATCAAACTTACAATACAAATTGGTATTATAGAAAACCTATTTAAAAATACTAGAGGGTAATGTGTAATAGAGAAACCCTTTTTCCTCTACAAATGAATGATGTTAATCTAGTAGAGGACAACTCTAGGTGTATTTTATGCCAATTTCCTCATTCACCAACACAATATATGGTTTCCTAGTACTTTGAAATTCATAATAATCCTTGTGATGATTGTGATAATACTCATGATGAACACCATGAAATCAACATGATGCCATCTATAATATGTGCAAAAGTGAAGAGTATTATTTTGATGAAGGATTTAGTGAAATAGATGTTTATGACAAAAGATATCAGAAACATAATTATCATCAACAATTTTTTTGATGGTTATGAAGATCATGATGGTGAACACATTGTTGTGTCCTTTGAATATGATATTAGATTATGGAGACACTCAAATGAAAAGATCAAAGAATTAACTACACCTGCTATTTTCCAAGTCAAGAATAATTAAAATTTGAGAAACAAAGTAGTTAATAATTATAAGGGAAAATAAAGAAGAATTTTCATAACGAAGAGTAGAAATAAGATGATCAACATTCTGAAACATAGAAAAAGGGAACCCTTTTATGTTTAGATTTAAAATAGTAGGGTTTCTTATGATCATTTTTCCAAGTTGCATTAGAAGGTGGATCAACAAGGTGAGTAGACTGAATAACAACCCAAAAAGGTGAGCCAATCTGACATGGATCCACTTTCATAGGGCCTTGAAGATGAATGGGAACAATTTAAAATGATTGAACTAATTATACTATATGAACTCATGTGATAAATGTGATATTCTAGAAACACATAGACTAAAATAGTAAATTGCAGGCAGATCTAGGAAGTAAAGACTGATGTTTACCTCTCAAAAAAAGTTGAATCTAGGATGAATAGAGGGACACGATTTCCCAAGTGAATATGGGTCCCTAATAGGTGGTGTTGAAACTGATTTTGCAATCCTTTGATGCTGGATCTGATCTTCTATTTCCAAATTGTAGAGCTTTTAGAATATCATTAATAAATTCTATAAGTGATTTTTGTGGGTTGGTAAGATATATGACAAAGAATACAAAAATGAAGAATTTACCTTCAAGATCTCTTCAATATTCTTTAAACGGTAAGGATCCCATAATAGTGGTTTACAATTTTTGGCCAAACTAACACCTAAAATTATTATTTTTAACTAAATCTTCACATTCTGCACCTATAGCTGCTAAACCTGTGAGGAATTTGAAGATGGTGCAAACTAGAGTCTCATCAAATTTTGTCCAGAGATTCTGAAAATATTTTTTCAAAATTTTTGGAATCAATTTCACTTCTTTTTCCATCTCCAATAAAAATTGATTTTTCAAAACAACAACATTTTAAAAAGTGACACACAATCAGATAATGCATAAATTTTTTCCATGAAGGATAAAATTATAATTCTCAAATTTATATTTGTAACTCGATATCAAATTCATTTTCAATGAAAACCTATGTTTAATAAAACTTAAAACAAATACATAAATAAACCAAAACATATTAAAATTATATTCATTGATAGCTTGTTCTGAGGAATACCATAATCATTTGAAATAAATTTTAAAATGAATTCATTTGATCTCCCAAAATCTAAATCAAAAGTGATTTTTTATCAGGATTTTGATAGGTGTAAAGGAGACGCATTTATAGGTATGGTTTAAAACTAGCAAGGTTCTATCCAAGGGGGTTTGATCTAAGGTGATTTGATCAAACCCTCTTCAATTGGAATGCCTTAAAATGGAACTTTTAAGGCTTAAATCATTATATTTTCTAAAAATATGTGGATTTTTTAAAATTGCCCTCCTCGTGAATTGTAAACCACTATTATGACAGCACCTCGTAGCCTACATTATCACAAAGAGGATAAATGTTTAGCCATTTTAGGGGCTTACCTTAGTCAAACCCCATGTAAGTGTTCCCACTTCAACAATGAAAATGTCAATGATAAACTAATAATGAAAAGGAAGGAAATGATGAATGAAAAAAATGATAAAGTCACCTCCCTTCAATGGCTTCCTTAAAGGATTAAAGTCATGCACATCACCTCAAGGATCTTGGATCTTGCTTGATATATTTTCTTGAATGATTGAATGCTTGAATGCTTAGACCTACAGTAATGTTAGCCTTTAGAAAATAATTTAAGATGAAAATACATATAATTTGACAGGATGTTAGATCTTGAATTGTTGGAATAAAATCTAAAATTTTACTCTTGACTTGCTCTTGACAATAGTATTTTCTCAATTGTGTGCCTTAATGCTTTTTAGATTGCAAATGGTAAAATAAATAGGTATTTATATTCAATTGTTCTAATTTTCCAAAAAAAAATTCAAAAAGATGACAATTGAGATTTCAATTCTAAATATGAAAATGCCACCAACATATTAAAAATTGGTCCTTGGAAATATATGGGGACCCATATGACTATGGGAATATGGGTCCTAGCTCTATCTTCTAGGACATTAAGTGTTGGGATCATAACATTAATTATTTTCATTTATTCAATCTTGCAAATTTGTCAGAAAACAACAAAATAGGCTTTGGAATAATTAATTTAGGAAACTAGGTACCTAATTAGGCTCATTAATTTAGGGGGGATAAAACATAGTGTAAAATTGTTAAGGGTGACAATTTTCTACACTACATTTAGTGCCCACTTTAGTGAGAGTATGAACTTATTGTTAGAATCACACTAAATTTGAGAAACATGCATCAAGAGGGGTTCAAATATACAAATTTTAAATAAATTGGATGGCTAAGGATCAAGGAGGGTGATCAAGCCCTTAGGATCTAAGATCCCATGGCAAACCAACATAAACACAAAGGAATGCACACATGTTAGATATGCAACAAGACAACATATACAAACACACAATGTCAACATGACATGCAAAAGAGGGTATGTTCTAACAAGTTGTATTATGTTAGGACCCATACAAAACATATTCATTATTCATACAATAGAAAAGTATGATATTTTCTAGCTGAACCATAAATCAAAAGGCACATGGGCAAGTGACGACAACTTTTCACTAGGTGAAACCCCTAGGTAGGATGAAAAGCACACTAGGTCTACTAGGTGTACCCATAACAAGGTGGAAAAAATGAGAAACACACAGTAGTTATACAAGGTGTGCTCAATCATACCAAGATTTATACTTACTAATAACGTTGATAATGTGTCATAAGATGCAATGCTAATGCTACACTAAATTCAACTCCAGTGAAAAATGTGATGTAGAGAAATGTCAATTTCAATTTCAAATGCCAACACATCATTAAGTCCAAACCCTTTGGATAAATTTAAGAAAAATAATTCAAATGTATGCCCCCACTTTAAAGAAATTGAAAAACACCATTCTGTGAGGAATTAGTTTAAAGCAGAAAAAAATTAAATGTCATCTAACAAAAGATCACAAGAGCTTTTTTGGAAAATCCTATACCAATAATATGTTTGAAAATAAAGCAACATTATGATTAGGGGTTTCCTCCAAATATAATATGATAAACAACATGGAAAGGTACACTGATGGATCCATAGATCTAGAGTCAATATACATATTTTTTTGAGTGATATAATAAAGCTCAAAATTGACATCATTCCCCAAATACTCATGGAACAATGAACACAAAGGTGGAATGAAACATAGGGAAAATAAAAAAAATATTTTGGGTCAAAATGGAAGAGACCTAAATGTCTCTACACCATGCATCACCCCCAAAATGAAAACACAAGAAAAAGGTTACAACAAATAGAAGAATAAAAATACAAATTCAATAATGTTACACTAGGTTTGTTTCCTTTGTATCCTTGAACCAATAAAGGAACAATTGTCATCCAATGAAAAATCACAAACATAGGAGATAACATCTCCTATAAGAAAACACAAACATCCCATGAAAAAAAATGAAGGATTACTACACATGTGAATCAACCTAAATCAATTCATCCACATCTCAATCTTCCTCATCATAAATAGAAGGTGGACAAAAAGCCAAAGGGACTACAACAAGTGTTGTATTAGGAGAATCTCTAGGTGAAACACATGTCGGGTCACTCTGATTAGGAGGATCATCATGTTTTGCCCCATCTAAATTCATTTTATTTGAAAATAAAATATTAAGCTCATTTTACAAGTCTCCTCATCAATTTTAGCAATTTCATCATCAGCATCATCCAAATTGATCACAATAGGAGGTTTTTTGACAATTACATTTTAATTCTCTTGTTTTTTTTCTTATTTGGGTTCTATGTCTTGTTTTGGTGTAAGTTGGATTTCTTCTTGAGTATTTTCCATGGGTGTTGGATTATGATGCATTGTTTTTGTTCTTTTCTTCCAATTGGAAAACAATAGCATGGAATCTATGCCTGTGATCTTTAGAATTTATATTTCTTACCATATTTTCAAGTTGTGATGGGGTAGGAAGGGGTTTATTAACCATTGGATGGAGGCCTCTTATATGCTTTTTAAGTATAAAAATTTGATTACTAAATTTGGTTGATATCAAGATAAAGAATTGATTACATACATGGAGTATCAAAAGATGTGGGGGAAAATCTATTTCAGATAGACTAGATAGGTTCTTAGTGCCCAAATTTTTAGATTTATAATAGATGGTTAAGTAGCTTGGATATTTTGGATTGGAGGGACTTTGATCATTAGCCTATCAAATTATCAATGTCTCTATTACAATTAAGAATATCCCTTCCTTTTAGTTTCAATTAATGTGTCTGTGAGAGTTTTCATTACTAGATCTAGTGAGGGACTAGTGGTGGAAAGGTATGCTTGTGTGTGTGACATATATGTATTCCTTTCCGAAGCTCCAAATTAAGAAGTAGAATAGGTAGTTATCTAGGAATATTTTCTAGTCTAAATTGGTAGCCTAGAATCACTTGGATACAATCACCAAATCAATTTGAGATCATGGTCATTTATAAGGATCAGTTAGAGAAGGCAAGTCTTTGAAGGAATTAGAGGAATGGGGTTATGTGTGGAGATCTATTGGAAATGTAAGTCTAGGATTGATTAGCTACACAAGGGAGATAGGAACATTGCATTCTTCTTTAAATCTATTAAATATAGAAGACATGGGAATTTTTTATCTTCTTTAGTGATGTCCCAAGGGAGCCAACTATCTTACTTTCTTGATATTTCAAAGAAGGTTTCCTAATATTTCTCTTCTCTCTTCAAAGAGGATTCACCATTTCTTTGGAGGAATAGAGTATTATTCTTAATTGTATTCCCAATGTGCTATCTAATGAGATGAATAAGATTATCTATCACCTTATCACTCTTGATGAGATGGTGGGGATAGTTTCCTAGAAGAAGAAAGGGGATGCCCTTGGACTAAAGGAATTTCCTATAGAATTATTTCAATAAGTTGGAAGATTGTCAAATATGATTTATTGGTGATTGTATAGGAATTTAAAATAAACAAATAGATGTTGAGAGATTTGGATTCTACTTTTCTTGTTTTTATTCCAAAGATGGGGGTGAGTGCAGGATCATGGGGGTCCAAAAAATGTTGATATGACAAAAAGTGGATGAGGACATTTTTTTTTAATCCAAACTTGATGAAATGAAAATGATTTATTGAAAAAATTGTCAGTTTTCCAATAATATAATATATGCCTTAATTGGAATTAAATAGATAATTATTATTGATTTTATACATACATTCTGACCAAAGCCTTGATTGATAGGTTGATTGAAAAAATATATGTAATTATTAAATGATTTCATATTTTTTGAGTCCAAAAGATGTATCACATTCTATGCTCCCTAGACTATATGATTAAAAAAACAAAAATTGAATTTCATAGATTTTTGACCGAGTTATAGTGGTCAAACAAACAAACTTTTTAATATTTTTAAATGTTTTTAATAAAATAATTATAACAAATTATTTAATTGCAAAAAAATTACAAAAGGAAATGCAATACATCTGGGCATGTTTACTCTACTTTACAAAAAAAAAAAAAACTTATACTCAGGTTGGTCAGACATACACCTTTTTTATTTTTTCCTAAAAAATTTAGTACTACTCCATTGAAATTTCAAAATTTCACCAAATAGATTTACTTTTTTCCAAAAAAGGAAGAGTTTATTAGAAACTACATTCAATTTTCTACAAATTTTGTTCTTACATATTTTTCAAATTTTTTTAATAACTTATTTAAATTTTTATGTCAAGTTTCCTAAGTTTTTTTTTTTTTTGAATTTTCATTGCCACTGAAGGGCCTAGTTTGGACCCCCATGATCCAACACTAACCCAGGGAAGAAAATAGTTTAATGTGTCATGTTTAGTCTGATTTCTTTTTGCAATGTGGTGTACACAATCATCTTCAAGCTAATTCCTAAGAGACTTAAGTCATGCCCTAATAGAGTTATATTAGAAGGGTGAGTGTAGGATCATAGGGGTCCAAAAAGTGGTGATATGACAAAAAATGGTTGACAACCTTTTTTTTTAATCCGGATTTGATGAAACCAAAAGGGTTTATTGAAAAATTTGTCATATTTCCAAAAATATAAGATATGCCTTATTTGGAATTAAATAAATAATCATTATTTATTTATACATACATTCTCACTAAAAGCTTGATTGATAGGGTGAATGAAAAGATTCTATAATTCTTAAATGATTTCACATTTTTTGAATCTAAAAGATGTATCATATTCTATGCTCCCCATACTATAGAATACAAAAAATAGAATTTCATAAATTTTAGACCAAGTTATGCAGGTCAGACAAATAATTTTTAATATTTAAAAAAAAATTAATAAAAATATTCATAACTAATTATTTACTTGCAAAAAAATTACAAAAAAATATTGTAGATCTAGGCATGTGTCCTCTACTTATATTGAGAGTTTCAAATAAATATATTAGTTTTTTCTTGTACTTAGGTTGGTCAGACATACACCTGCTCTTTATTTCTTCTTGAAAATTTAGTACTACTACATTGAAATTTCAAATTTTCACCAAATAGATTTACTCTTTTCCAAAAAAGGAATAATATCTTAGAAACTACATTCAATTTACTACAAAAAAATTTCTTACATTATTTTCAAATTATATTAATAACTTATTCAAATTTTTGTGTCAAGTTGACTAAGTTAGTTTTTCTAAATTATCATTGCCACTTAAGGGCCTAGTTTGGACCTCATGATCTTGCATCGATCCAAAAGAGCAGGGTGTTTTTATGACAGTATGGAAAATATTGGATGGGGTTGTTATAGTAGTTGAGGTCTTTCATTCAAAGGAAAGCTCCAAGCAAAAGGTTATGTTCATGAATGTGGACATTGTTAAAGCCTATGATCAAGTGAGATTGTCATTTTTGTAAAAAATGTTCATTTATTTTAGGTTTGGTAATGAATGGATTGAGTGGATTATGAGTTGTGTGACATCAACCTATTACTTGGTTCTTATTAATGGTGAGGCTACTAATTTATTTGGTGCCTCACATTGTCTTCAGTAGGGAGAACCCCTATAACCTTATCTCTTCTCATATTAGATGAGGGTTTAGGAAGAATTATATAGGATTATGTGTAGAAAGGGCTTATTAAAGGGTGGAGGGGGGCTTGGTCTTCTTGCTCAATCTCACTTATAGTGTGTGGATGATACTACCCTAGTAGGAGCTGCTAAGATTAAGGAAGTTGTCGAATTCAAATTGTTTTTGGATATTTACCTTGTTGCCTCAACTCTGAGAATAAAGAAAGCTAAGTATTCCATATATTTTTCAACACGCCTCCACTAATTCAGTCAATAATATCTCAAATTCTTAGGTTTCAAATTAGTTCCCTCTCTTGGTGTAATTTTATATTCTTATCTCAACATGCCCTTTACCTTGAGAGACCTAAAAAAATGTGATTCATAAGTTTTTGGGTAAAATTAGTCATTGTACTATCAAGTGGCTTTCATTTGCAGGCAAAGTGTTATTATTGAAATTGGTGGTCTAGGAACTACCTATATACAAATGTATGGTGCAAGTGGCTCCCTTAAGTTTTATCTAGGATCTAGATTCTCTTTCTAGATCATTTTTATGGGGAAGGAATCTAGACTCTACAAAGTGGCCTTTGGTTAAGTGGTAGGATATATGTAGACCAAAGTAGGAAGGGGGCCTTGGGATACAATAGTATATTATTACTAGACAAATGCTAGCTGCTAAGCTATATTAATGGTCCAGTGCACTAATTAGGACTAATCCTAGGCATATTCTTTTGTGTAAGTACTTGAGAGGTGCGACAAATGTTGATGTGCCTAGGTTTGGCATGGATGGAAGGGGATCTATGATTTTGGATACACTCAAGAGAGGGAAAACTATAATCAAGTAGGCTTTGTTCTATATTTTGAATAGGGACTCTAGGGCCCTATTTTTGTTTGATTCTTGGGTTGGTTATCCCCCAATCCTATCCATGTGTTAAGAAATAATGCATACAACCCACAATCTTAATCCATTTCCTACATAACCCCATGAGAGATAAACATGCATACAAGTAACCATAATGTATAGATCAAATAGACAAACCACAAGATAACAAAAGATATACCTTGGGTAATCCCTTAAGAGGGAAAAACCTAGCCTCCAAAAGCATCCATACTCTATCATATTATTTAGCAATAAAGAAATGCAAGAGTTAGAATGCATACCTCTGAAGCATCAAGCCTCTCAATGCATCCTCATGTGTACAAGAATCAATCCACACATCCCATGTCATGCTTCATATATGCATTCCTCAGAAAGACTCAATAATGGCAATCCACTCACCTAGACAACCATATGCCACAAATACATGTGAACACAGAACCACTAATCCCTTATTTAATATTGGGTACTAAGTTTTCACTTTATATAATATTTCCACAATATTAAATTATTATCCCATATCTCGCACACATTAAATAATAATACAATGTTACAATAAAACATAAAGTGGTCCCCAAATAATTACCTAGTGTGATTAATTACACCATCTAGGTGCATCATAGCTAAATAATTATTTAATTGCATTATAATATGTCAAAATAGTCAATGGTGTACAACACCATATCCCAACATTCTCCCACTTGTTGTATACATTTCACAAGGGATCAATACATGAAATACATCATCATAGCCATAAATGAAACCACATGAATTTGTAACATGCTCGCATGCTCACGATTAAAGTAGTCATTCTATGGAGTAGATGGAAGGCGAGGCGAGGATAGCTAGCTCCTTTTGGGAGCTACTATCAATTGATCAATAGTAGCAAAGACTGGTGTTTTCCAGAATATGTGTGGGCGTCTCTTAGGAAGTGGATCTCCCCTCCTCTGTGGAGATCCATTCAAAACTTGGCTCTTAGTCGCAGGCTATTGAGTTTGAGACCATCACTTTTGCCTGCTTCAACTGCAGAAAATCTGGCCATTGGGCTAAGCAATGCCCCCTTAAGGCAGTAAAAGAAATGGAAGACCCTAAAAGGCCCTCAAAAGTGGTATGGAAAAAGAAGCAGGGGGAAAAATTAGCAAAGGCATCAGTGAGAAAGCAAGCAGATTCTCCTGATAATACTTCAGGTAATGCTGGAAATGAAGGCTCTGCCTTCCAGATCCCCCAAGGTTTGGTAACGGAGTTTAACTCTGATTCTCAGGACAAAGAGGAAAGGGTGGAAAGTGATGGTGGGAACTTAGCCCTGGGAATGGCAGATGATTCTCTTGATAATATTTCAGGTGAGGCTGGAAAAGAAGGCTCCGCCTTCTAGATCCCCCAAGTTTTGATACCAGATTTTAACTCTAACTCTCAGGACAAAGGGGAAAGTGTGGAATGTGATGTGGGGAATTTAGCCCTAAGCAAGGAGGAAGATTCTCTTGC
>VDFB02049217.1:79559581-79573103 GCA_007258455.2 Sequoia sempervirens | reverse complement strand
ACCTTAGCCACTAAACATGTGAACACAGAACCACTAATCCTTATTTAATGTGGAGTACCCCTAAATTTTCACTTTATATAATATTTCCCCAATATTAAATTATTATCTATATCTCCCACATTAAATAATAATACAATGTTAAATAAAACATAAAGTGGTCCCCAAATAATTACCTAGTGTGATTATCCACACCACCAAGGTGCATCACAACTAAATAATTATTTAATTACAATAATATGATAAAACATTTTATGCAATGGTGTACAACACCATACCCCAACATTCTCCACTTGTTGTATACATTGCATAAGGGATCAATGCATGATATACATCATCATAGCCATCCATGAAACCACATGAATTTGTAACATGCTCTCATGCTCCCGCAGTGATTAAAGTAGTCATTCTATGGGCGTAAGATGGGGCTTGGAGCAGGGGATAGCTAGCTCCTTTGGGGAGCTACTATCGATTGACCCAATGACAGTAGCAAGAAAAAGACTGGTGTTTGCCAGAATATGTGTGGGTGTTTCTCAGGAAGCGGATCTCCTCTCCTTTGTGGAGATCCATTCGAAACTTGGTTCTTGGTCGTAGGCTATTGAGTTTGAGACCATCCCTTTTTCCTACTTCAACTGCAGAAAATATGGCCATTGGGCTATGATACTTATAAAGGCTGAGAAATGGAAGACCCTAAAAGGGCCTCAAAAGTGGTATGGAAAAAGAAGCAGGGGGAAAAATTAGCAACGGCATCAGTGAGAAAGCAAGCAGATTCTCCTAATAATACTTCGGGTGATGCTATAAATGAAGGCTCTACCTTCCAGATCCCCCAAGGTTTGGTTACGGAGTTTAACTCTGATTCTCAGGACAAAGAGGAAAGGGTGGAAAGTGATGGTGGGAACTTAGCCCTAGGAAAGGTGAAGGATTCTCTAGATAATATTTCAGGTGAGGCTGGTAAAGAAGGCTCCGCCTTCCAGATCCCCCAAGTTTTGATACCGGAGTTTAACTCTGACTCTTAGGACAAAGGGGAAAGTGTGGAATGTGATGTGGGGAATTTAGCCCTAAGCAAGGAGGAAGATTCTCTTGCCCCAATAATGAGCCCCTTTGGTCGAGACCCCATGACACCAGGGTTGGACGATATTCCAATTCAGGGTCTTTCTCTGGAGGTAGGCATTCCTTTGATCGTGTCCCCGATTCAGGCAAATAACCCAGTAGTTGAATCCAGCTCGGATGTGGCTCCTATTGAAGTTGTTAAAGACACTTATTCGGACCCCAGCCAGGTAAGCTCTCTTGAAAGAAATAGCTCCTCGCCTTGTGTAAATGGGCTCATGGATACTCTCCCCTGGGAACAGAAATTCTTCTCTGAAAAAGAATGGGAATCCAGTAAAGAATCAGATAGTCAAGAGGACACAGATAGAGAAGAGGTGTTATCTAAGAAAAAGAAGAAAAAAGTGAAAATCAAAATCACCCCTTGCGGGATCTCAACAAGATCGAGAGAAAAAGCAGACTGTGGGGCAATTTCTTTGGCCAGAGGAAGAAGACCTAAAATTTGGATAAGAGAGCACATTAGCTTTCAAGATATTGCAGATGGCTGCCAAAAAACCATCCCTGAGATCCTCCTCCCTCCTAAATTGTCATGAAGTTATTATACTAGAATATAAGGGGACTAAATAACCCCCACAAGTAGGATATTTTACACAATTTTTCTCGGGACCAAAAGCCTGATATTCTCCTCATTCAGGAAACTAAAATGCTAAGTGAAAAGGTGGAAAAGATTTCTTTGTTCCAGCACTGCTCCATTCAGGGAAGTGATTCTGCTGGTGCCTCTGGTGGGGTTGCAACTTTTTGGAACTGTAAGGTCATAAGAGGTGATCCACTTTTTTCTCATCCTAATCATGTTGCCACTAGATTTACTCATATAAGGGACAACTTCAGTTGGATCTAGTCTAATATTTATGCTCCTAACTACAAAAAAGCTCGGAAGGCTTTTTGGAAAGAGCTGGTTGCTTTTCGGAATATCTTTCAAAATGACCCTTGGGTTGTCATGGGAGATTTTAATTCCCCTCTCCTTCAGGGTGAGAAGTTTGGCAGCTCTTAGATCAATGAAGAAAGCAAAGAGGATCTTTTGGAATTCATCAACAATCAGGCCTTGATTGACCTGGACTTGCAAGGGAGCTCTTACACATGGTCAAATTGAAGAGTTATGTCCGATCTGATCCAGGTGAGACTTGATAGAACCCTTGTTTCTGATGTCTGGCTCTTAAATTATTGTTGTTCTTTGAAAACCCTCCCTAGGATTGGATCTGACCATTTTCCTATTAGTTTTGTTGCTGACCACTTAAAGATTAAGAGGAATACTCCTTTTCATTTTGAGAAGATGTGGCTTTCCCATCCTCTCCTCCAAGAGGAAATAAGGAAATGGTGGAATATTAATATAAAGGGCACTGCCTTATTTAGAATAGCCAAAAAATTAAGAGAAGTTAAAATGAATCTCAGAAAGTGGGAAAAAGAGTCTTTCGGCAATATCTTTCAAATCAAATCTGATCTTTAGTTTAGGCTTTCTGAAATCCAAAATAAAATTCAGAAGGAAGGCTACCTGAATGAAATTAAGGAGAAGGAAAACGAGATTCTCACAAAACTTCACGAGATAATTGCTAGAGAAGAGGAATTTTGGAGACAGAGGTCCAGAGCTCTTTGGTTAAAGGCTAGAGACAAAAACACCAGATACTTTCATTTTTCAACTTCTAAACATAGAGCAGCTAATAAAATCTCTGCGGTTGTGGTTAATGGCAGAAATTATGAGGAGGAAGAAGACATCAGAAGAGAGGTTGTCCTATTCTTTAAGAACCTTCTATTTGAGAAAGTGGGAATTAACTTGGAGGATCAAAATCAATTACTGGAGGCTATCCCCAGGATTGTTAACTCTAGAGACAATGAAATGCTGACTACTATACCCACTAGCGAGGAAATTAAAAAAACTGTTTTCTCTTTTGAAGGAAGCAAAGCGCCTGGTCCTGATGGCTTCCCTTTACTTTTTTTCCATTGGTTCTGGGACATTGTTGGGGAGGATGTTGAGAAGGTGGTGAAAGAGTTCTTCCATTCTAGAAACCTTTTGAAGGAGTTAAATGCCACTTTCTTGGTTCTTATCCCCAAAAAACCTGGAGTGCAGGATTTTGAAGGCCTCAAACCTATCAGCCTCTGTAACTCCTTCTAAAAAATTATTTCGAAGGTGCTTACCTCTAGGCTGCTTCTCATTTTTCCCACTATTATTGCTCCTCAACAGAATGGTTTTATGCCTAGAAGACAAATTCTTGACTCCATTATCCATGCTTATGAGAATATTCACTCCCTCTCGGTCTCTAAATCGGAAGGATTTCTTCTAAAGCTTGACATCTCAAAGGCTTATGACAGGGTGGACTAGAACTTTCTGTTTAAGATCTTAAAATCTTTTGGGTTCAATGAAAGGGTTTTGCAGCTGATTGAACAACTCATCACTTCTGCTTCAGTGGTGGTTCTGATTAATGGGTCCCCTTCCACCTTTTTCCATAGTTCTAGAGGGTTAAGACAGGGAGATCCCATTTCTCCTATCCTCTTCATGATTATGGCTGAGAGTTTTGGTAGGAATATGAGTAAATTGGTTGCTCAAAGATCTATTATGGGGCTCAAACCATCTTCAAGCAATTTGATATGCTCTCATCAACAGTTCATGGATGACACTTTGCTGATGGGTAGATCTACTATCTCATAAGCTAAAGAGATGAAGAAACTTTTGGATACCTATGGAGGAGCTTCTGGTCAGGTGATAAATAAGCAAAAAAGCTCATTGTATTTCTTTAACACACCTTTGCACAGACAAAGGAAGATAGTTGGAATTCTTGGTTGCAAGATAGAGTCCCTTCCTGCTACTTATCTAGGATTACCTCTATGCTTAAAACCTCTGGATTCTTTCTGGATCTCTCTGGTTGATAGGTTTGGGTAAAAACTTTCTGGCTAGAAAGGAGCTTGCCTAAGCCAAGCCGGAAAACTCTAGCTTCTTAAAGTCTCCCTGCAGAATCTTCCTATCTATGCTCTCAGTATTTTTAAAATCCCATCCAAATACGTTGAAACCATTGAAAAGATTCAAAAGAGATTCCTTTGGTTGGAAGTCAAATAAAGAAAAAGAATGCCTCTTGTTGGATGGGACTTGGTTTGTAGATCTAAAAAGGATGGAGGCCTTGGACTAAGAAAAATTAGACTGTTGAACAAGTCACTCCTAGCTAAACAGATATAGAGACTATTCTTCTCCTCTGGGGAATGGAGTGAAATAATTAAAAGTAAGTATTTGCAGAATAACAATTCCCTCAAAGATCTTATTGAGAATCCTAATCTCCCGAAAGGATCAAGTTGTTGGAACTATATGATTGATGGGATAAAGGTTGTGAAATTGGGATTGAAATGGCAGGTTCACAATGGTAACCAGATCAGATTTTGGGATGACTATTGGCTGTGCAATGAACCTCTGTCTTAGGATGGGAATCTCAGTAGATGGGCTGAGTTTTGCAAAGATACTTTTGGCCTCCTTGTTAAAGACTACTAGCCGGATGGTAAGTGGATCAATCTCCCTTTGATAAACCCTATTTTGGTCTCTGTTTACTCCTCTTTGAATGTTGTCAGACTATGCCTGAATCAGGAGGACAGTCTTATCTGGAAGTATGAGCCTTTTGGGTGATTTTCTGTCTCATCTGCTTTTGCCTGGCATTCACATGCTCTTAATCCTACCCCTCTATGGTCACATGCTTGGACTAAGCATCTCTTACCTAAGGTTAACATCTTTTTTTGGTCCTTGCTGCAAAATAAAGTGCTAACTGTGGATAATCTTAGCAAAAGAGGTGTTTTTCTCCCCAATAGATGCTACCTCTGTAAAAGCAATGCTGAATCGGTTAACCACCTCTTTATCCACTTTCATTTCTCCTATATGGTTTGGGACAAGCTTCTGAAATGTTGGCATTTTTCTTGGATCCCCTTGAAGTTGGTTGAATATTTTTTTGTTCAACGGAAAGCCCCTTCTCTCAACCCCTTTATAAAAAACTTTGGGCTTTCTCATTCCCCCAAGTGACTTGGGGAATTTGGAAAGAGAGAAACAATAGGATCTTCAGGGATAAGGAGTTGTTAGAGGAAATTTTATTTGAAAGAATTCTTAGGATGATTAAAGAAAAATTCTCTATTGTTCCCTTTAGGAGGACAAGGTTGAGACTGTGGTTTGCTCTCCTTATGACAACCTGATTGCTAGGGAATGGAGAATCAAATGGGATATTTCCAATGTTCCTAATACAACCAAAAAGTCTAGGGAGGGAGTTTGCTGGAGTTTTCCTATGGATGGCTAGGCCAAAGCCAACTTCGATGGCATGGCCAAAGGAAATCTAGGGAAGGCTGGGTGTGGTGGGGTCCTAAGCGACTCGACAGGTAACTTTATGGGAGCTATTGCCACCCCTTTGGGGGTCCAAACTAATCACGTGGCGGAAGCGGCAGGTGCTTATTACATAATCAACCTTGCAGTGGAAATTAAATGTAAAAATTTATGGCTTGAAGGTGATTCAAAAAATATAATAGATAGCCTTTGTGGTAGGTCCCAGCCCGCATGGTCGATTAAAAACTGGATTGAAGATGCTAAGGTTTTACTTAGTAAGTTCGACAGAATAAAAATCACTCATGCTTACCATGAGGCGAATGCTGTAGCGGATTTTTTTGCCAATGAGGGAGTTAAGAGTGATAAAATACTCACGTGGCACAAAAGGATTGACCTCCATTCCGATGTTCAAGATTTAATGGTGCACGATGCAGTGAATGGAAAAGTGGCGGCTTCTTGTAATAATGAGGAAGGTACGAGTCATGACTAACAAAATAAGTAGACATTATGGGACCGTGAGGATCCGGCAGAAAAATTATTTACCTTGGCACACTTTGTGGGTCCTGTGAAGCAAAGGAACTATCTAGAACAGGTTCTCTGGTCGCAACAGTATTCGCACCGAGATCTCAAAAATGGGCGGGGAATGGAAGAGGGTTGAACCTACCAGTTTCGAGTCACACACCAAGAACACTAAAGCATGGAGCAAAATAAGAAGGGGTGGCTTACTTCCGTTCATCGAGAAACTCCATGGCCCTCAGGAGGAGATTACTGATTTCTTTGAGAAAAATTGGAATAATGGGGAGGTTCTCCTCTTTGGGAGGAAAGTTCAAATTGATGAGGCTTTGATAGCGGAGCTAACTGGCATCCCGATTGAAGAGCATAATTTTTTTAGAGACAGGAAATTCTTTGACGAAGTTGTGATGAGGTTCCCTAAGACCGAAATGGAGAAGCAAAAACTTGTCAAGATGATGAACAGTTACTATGAAGCGGACACCATAAAAGCTTTATGGAGAAAAGTGCTAAGGGTTATCATGGAGTACATCACTCTTGACGGTTGCTTCACTAGGGTTTATGGATATCACTTTGTGCTGCTCAATCACTTCGAGCATAAGGTGCGTGTTTCCATCCCTTTCTTCTTGCTATGTTCCCTAAGAAATAACTTTTCTGACCACAGTAGGAGCCCTAAAAGATACCCGATTCTTCACATGGGTCTTGTAAGGCTCATCTATGAGCACTTTCAGAATATGCCTGCCCTATCAAACCCTATAGCCCCTTTGGAGCATGATGAGGATGATATAGAGCCTAGTATATCTGAGACAAAAGTTTCTTTCGACCGTGTCAAGCTTTCCTCGCTTCCCCTGCCCTCCCCTTCTTCCTCTGGCCAATCCCCCTAGCCTTCTGGTGCCTTCTCTATTCCTGCCCCTAGCCACACAAACCCTAATGCTAAAGTGGTGGGCTCTAGTTCTCTAGTTAACAAGTTAGTCTCCTACCCTGATGACTCTCCTATTGTTTTTGCTAAAGCGGCCAAGGTCAGTCTTGAGGATCCCCATTTCCCTCAGACTATTCAACAGAAGAACTGTAGCCCTCCTAGAGGTGCGAAGTCGGTTAATTTTGGGGTCAATTCTGATTGTGACCCCCCTTTTGACTTCATTGGAACTGTCAAGAGATGTTCTATGGACCAAATTTAATTCTGCCAAATGGTTATTCTATGAAATCAGTGAGTTGAAGACCAAAAATCTATCTCTTCATAGTAAGTTGGGTGAAATTGAAGCCAAAGTTGCGAGGCTAATTCAGCTCAAAGTGGAGAAGAATACCGTTCTGAAGGATAACATACAAAAGGACAACACTGTTAAAACTGATCTTGATAAAATTAAAGGAACCATGAAAACAATTGCTGATTAGAACTGCAGAATTGCCAGACATAACTCTTTAATCATCAAATCCATGACCGAAAGATTGGAGAAAACCCATAAAAGAGCATTGATTTTCGACCTTGATCGGGAGAAAGACCAGGATGAGGAAGCGGGGATCTCTAAGCGAACCAAATCAAGTATGAAAAGAAAAGCCCTGACTACCCCAAATATGACTCAGATTTTCATGGAGGGGGTCTAGGATATGGTGGACCTGGAAGAGGTTGCTGACGAGATTCTGAAGTCTATGGATTAACTGTGGTTGGGCCCAGTTTTGTCTGTTTGTCGACCCTCTGATGGCTTTTTTGCGGCTTTTTGTGGCTATCTATTTTAGCTGGTTTTTATCTCTATGGCAGCCTTTTTGTCTTTCGGACCTTTGTTTTGGTCTTTGCTTGTAATGTTACTTTGTGGTTTTGGGTCCCTGTAAAACTCGTTTATCCCTTTTATCAAAAACATGCTCCTCATGCTCCATCATCAAGATACTTGAAATGAAAAAGTGACCACCATCTCAAGCAAGAACTCCTCTCATCCTCAAACATGCCACCTATGGAAGAAAAGGAACATTCCAAGGTGAAGATGCACCAATCCAAGAACACAAGCATCAAATCTAAGTGATAACAAAGGCTCTAACCAATCTGTTTTCAAATGTAAAAATCCACATAATTGGAAATAGCTTCCACAACACATGTTAAAAAATCCAACCATCCATACCTCCTCTAGGTATCAATAACATAAATGAACTCATGGCAACGGCATATGCAACCCATAAACTCCAATCACAAGCTCCCTGTATCAAAATTTTCAATGAAGAACATACATATCCAAGAACTCTAACTACATAAGTAATGTCAAAGCATATCAAGTCTACCAATCAACATTGTTTTGGATAGTGAATCCTCATAGTGAGCCACCCTTTTGTAATATTTTTACAAATATTTATACTATATTGTGAGCTAACCCTCATAATTATTTTTCCCATATTGGGTTTTCCATGTAAAAATACTGGTGTTCATGTGTTGTGTGATTTAATGTTCTGTTAATGCTCTTGCTTATCTTTATTGTTATATTCATTGGAATAATTGGATGGTATTTGTTCAATAAGTTTAAGAAGATGTTGATTCACCTTTCAAGATCTTGATATTCAATAACATCCACTTCCCATTAAGCCAAAAGGTCATTTTGTATGTGTGTTAATAACTATGTTTACCTATATTATTGGCCTCGTGTTGTGTGTTGTTACATTTATACCCTCTCAAGTGATAAAAATAAGTAGTATGGAATGATCATCCTATCATCACCATTGGAAATGAATTAGGAAAAGGATGGAAACTATAGTGTACTATGGAATGCACCAAAATTTATCTTTTAAGCTTGAATGTAATTAAGGGATTATAAATTATTGAAACAGGTATAGGGAAAGCTGCTTGATGTAAGGTTTCTAGCACTTTGTATTTTCCCATTGGTCATTGTGTAGCTATGAATTTCTTAAGTTGTTTACATTATATATATGCATGTTGCATGTTGTATGTTTGAACTACCCACATTTTTTATATGTGACATGTACCTATGCTAGCTATTTGATTTGTATGTGGCTATTTCCTAAGACATTCATCTTGTGCATGTGTGATGTTTTTATGAGTTATTCTTACCTTGTATATGTGTCATATGGATGACCTTGTCACTATCTATTTCTATGAGGTGTGTATGAGTTAGTCACATTATATATACATGAGATGTATGTTTAAGAAGGAAACTATATGAACATGTGATGTTTGTAAGAGTTGGTTGGCATGTGGTTTTGTGTGTTTCCATGCACTAATGTTGGCTTATAACTAATACTTGATTCAAATGTGCTTCCCATCATACAATTGTAAGTGAATTAAATTGAAAGGATAAGGTCAATGTATAGTTTTATTTAAATAGGAGGTTAAATTTCTCATATCATATTTGGAGGATGGAATTTATTTATTATTGGTATATTGGAAATGAATTGGGATTTTTTGTAGGATGTGACTTCTTACAAAGTTTTTATGGGTGGTGATATTAGAAAAATCCATGAGTCGGTTGTTTCTTCAAACCTTTTCACCCATTTTGAGTGTGTACTTGTTGGCTAAGTTATGGTTGAGGACTAACTTATTTCCTCTTTGGTTGAGGAAATTTTCTAGATTCCTCTCCTTAGGTATTACTTGGTGTTGTTGGCATTCCTTACTAGGCTATCAAAAGATGGATGCCTTGGAATTGGAAACTTAGAGGGTAGGTTGAGGTGATCACTCAGTTGAATAATTTTTCCTTGTTTTCTTTTTGAATATAGATGATTTCTCTTAGATCCTCTTAGAAGGCCTTAATTTCTTGGGTATATATTTCTTTGTCTTCAAATTTGGCCTCTAAGTTTTAATTTGATGATAAATAAAATCAACAAGTTTTTGGTCTAGATTAGATTGTTGAGGTTGCCTTTGGAATACTAGGATGAAGAGATATTTATGGGTTACAAAATTCAAGAATTGTTTGTTATTTGCATTATTTTATATTTTTGTGGAGAATGAAAGGATGTTTCATTTTTGGATTACCTTATCATCGAAGCTAAGCAACTAGGAGCAATAGATTAAATTTTAAAATTGTTTGGTTGTTTTCCATTGTTGCTTCAAAGTGGACCATGTCATTACTCATTGCTTCAACACTAATAAGAATTACCCTATTTGGTAGAAAATGGATCAAGTGCAATCTATTGCTCAATATTGTAACACGATCACTAGAGTTGCACATGAGGGATGTAGAAGGTTGTGCTCTTGAAATCCCCAGAGCTATGATGGAGACCCTTATGATGGTGGTTTATGGTGAGGCCTCAAGGTTAGAAGTTGGGAAGGCATGTAGCCCTTTGAATCTTCTTGATTCTTTCATGAAAATAAATTTTTAGTGGAAGGACATTAAGGAAAAGATGGGTTGTGGTTGAGCGAAGATCTTTGGAAAAATTTGGCTTCAAACAATCTTGATCTCAAACTAGTCACTTGTTAGGTATTGTATTGCCCTTGTTAGTTGTTTTTAGTTGTTGAATGGTTGTCTTCCTACTAGCATTTAGTGGTTTCCCTTCGTTGTTTTCTTGAGATTTTATTACCTATATTCATTATTATACAAGGTCTGAGCTCTTTTAAATCCTAATTTACCATAATCCACCACTATAAAGCCTCTAACAAACATGTAGGAAGTGACATTACGCTTTAACATTGAAGGTATAGGGATTATCTACATATTTTCATAGCTTACTTTTCAGTTTGAATACGCAGAATTTTAGAATAGAGTTGCTACTATGGCTATGACTGATAAGGTTATGAAGCTGAAACTTTTTGTAGTGAATAGATGACACTTGATTGATTATGACAGTATTTAAGGTGTTATGATATTAAAAATATATAGTAATCAGGTTGGCTATTACATCTATTTTTATGTGTTGCTTGAAAATGAATCCTTCTTGGGGTTATCACTATCCAAATCCTTCTCTAGTTGAGATAATGAATTGTCTCAACCTACATCTGTAGGTTTAGAAAACTCATTTTTCACAAGCTCTTATGTTATTAAATTATACATTCATTGTGATTTACCAATACTCATAATTCTTAGGCGTAGGAGGGATAGAATAGAAATATATTATAATTGCATTTCATCGAGTATTTTATAGGAATGTTTACATTCATATTTATAGACAGAAGAATAGTTTAACTCTCATATAACTATCTAAATTGAAAATTGATTTACTAACATTTACAATAACGCGTTAACAATTCTTGCAAGTAAAATGAAAGATTTAAGGGTGTGCAAAGAAGATGCACACCCCGAAAAGAAAAATCATAGTCCACGTTTTTTCTTTTTTAATCTTTAAGTGCTGTGTATTTGTTCCCTTCAATAGTTTTCTAAGTCTGCAAAACCTTGTTCTATTTTTACAGACATTGCTAAACATCAGAATATATAACAAATTCTTTTACAGTAAAGTTTTAATGGTACGTATGTCTAAATCACTCGAGGCAATCGAAGCATGAGCTCCTACCATTCCATCCAAAAATGGATCCTATAGAGGCATGGGCAACAGATACTAATAATGGAGTAGAACAGGACGGAGGCAGAGGAGGGTAAATCTGTCCTTTACAAAAGTTATTTATATTACATATAGCGGTTATCCCATGCTGAGATATTATGTGCTGCACACAACAGGTCAAAATTAGGACAGAAATAATACAGTGATTGGGATTCCATATTCCAACATCTTACAAATGAGTTATCTAAAACAATTTCATATATGCCTGTAATTTCCTCTTGTTATACATGCATTGTGATTGCAATTTCTTCTTCTCTCTGCCCAACAGTAGTGATGTTATCATTGTTGCTCATCATAATTGAAGTGAGTTCTCTGACCACAACGTCCATGAAAGGCCGTGCGGCCTTCTCAGGACAAACACATCTGAGCGCTATGTTTGCAACAGAGAAAGCACTTTCCAGTGTGAAACGATCCCATCCATTCTGTTTGAGTCGTGGGTCTATAGCTTGTTCAAAGTGGTCATTGCTTATCATAAAACTTACATATTCTGGAATATGGAACTGGCTTGAGCTCCGAGCATTATCCACATGCCTCTCCCCTGTTATCATCTCCAACACAACAATTCCAAAACTGAAAACATCGTGTTTAAATGAAAGTTTGTGATTCAAGCAATACTCTGGAGCCCAATAGCCTCTGGTACCTATTATTTTATCAGTGGACCTGTATGTACCTTCCCAATCTGCTTTCCTCGAAAATCCAAAGTCAACAAGCTTTACCTCATTATCATTAGCGTCCACCATAATATTCTGAGGCTTGATATCAACATGAATGATTTTATTCTTGTGCAGGAATTCGATTCCCTCTGCTATACCAATTATCATTTTGAAACACTGCTTCCAACTGTAAGCGAATCCTATACAGTTTCCTCTCAAGTAGTCATCTAAGCTACATCCGCTTATAAACATATACACCAAGTAAGATATGCTTTGTTCTATACACCAGGCACATAGCTTATTGATATTTCTGTGTTCAATTCCCCGTAGAAGCTCAACTTCATTCTCCACCCATTTCTTGGTGTCTTTCACTCTGTGTTGTATTTTCTTTATAGCCAAATCTTTACCTTGGAATACCCCCCTATAAACGTGTGCAAAGCTTCCTTCCCCAATTAGATGAGACTCATGGCAAATGTTTTTGATAAAACTTATCTGATCAGATGTGAGGTTTGTAGAGATTGGTGTAGGGTCCAGCTGTTGTTGAGGGCAGAGGTTTCCATTCAGTTCTATGACAAGTTCATTCCCCTCTATAATATTTAGGCTTGTTGAAGGTGAAGAAGAAGCTGTGACTTCATCTCTTTGTTCAGATGTAGCCTGGATCTTTTTCAAGAAGGCATAGATAAGTAACAGCCCTATCAAACAACCTGAGAAGATGAAAATTATAAAGCTTTAAGTAATTAATAAAGATGGAACGTCATAGAATTCTTATAAATAGGCAGCTACTTATGAATTCAGTAGAGGAGGATGGATTGTCAAACTGAGAAATTCTCAGCTATAACACTGTTTTATTTACTGTTAGGATGGTAAAAGTTTTGAATACTTACTAATTGTGATAAGAAGTGTAATCGTAATTTTGATCAAAAAACCATTAATGCCTCCTCCTAATACACGTGAATGTCTACAAATTAGCCTACTGCATAAATTAAAACACAGAAATCATTCATTCAATATATTTTCTTTCGAGTTTACTGCTTTGAAATCTTAAAATCTTACCTAGGTTCTTTCTCAAGAAGATACGTATGCATAATACTCCTGTAAACAAACCTGAAAAGAGCAAGGTAAACCCTTAGTTTGATTAATATAGATAGAATGTCATAAGATTCTTATTAATATATAGCTTCACATAAATGCAGTGTAGCTCTCGAGATATTGTGCGACTAAATTTAAAAAGTGTGCTTTTGAGAAATTTGTTGGTATTGTTTTGAAGAAAATAGAATTTCAAGCATGCAGTTAAACAACATATTTGATTATGTAGTTTGCACTTGGCATCATTGGTAATTTATGCTATTTCTGTGAAAGAAGTGGAAAATAATTAATCTGGAATATTTAATATTGTACATAATTTCATATTAGATATGGTTTTGGTTAAGATAAATGCTACTGATTGAAATTATGAATCAGTAAGGTCAAGTTCATATAAAGAAACAAGAAA
>VDFB02049217.1:79546161-79559561 GCA_007258455.2 Sequoia sempervirens | reverse complement strand
CTAAAACGATCAAACAATATTTATTTTTGGGGGCTGTGGTTTTAATGCCAGTTCATTTTTGGGAGAAAATTTAATGTTGGTAAGTGAATTTGAAATAGGATGAGAAAAACAAGAAAAAGAAAAGAGAAGAGAACTGTTTTTGGAGAGTTATAGAGAAGAGTTCAAGAAGAGAATTGCAGCAGTAGCATAGATGTTGAATAATAGAACAGAGAAGAAGCAAATTATGCAGCAGCTACAGGCATGCACACAGGAGTTCTAAAAATCTTTGCGATTAATATGTAATATTTTTGTTGTTAACAACATTTTTGAGATAAATAGAATGCATATCTTTTCTTTATTTAATGTGTTATATTCTTTTCCTTTTACATTTTATTGTTTTGATTAAGCTAAACACTTTTGATGAAAGTTATAAATGGGAAATGGGTTTCAAAGGACCCAAAAACCTTTTAGAACAAGGTCAACTAAGAACATAGAACAATGAAAAATAAAGAAACTAGTCTAGAAAGGACCCCCAAAAAGATAACAGACAGGAAAGCCAATGAACCCACATAAATGGAACACCAAACCAACAGTCATAGTGGTTTGAACCAAATCTGACCTTTTGCCTCATCTTGAGGTACTCTTTGAACAATGAAGAAGACTCAATGATTTTTCTGTACCAAGACACCTAGCTTTGGACTCCATTGTTAATTAGTTTGGTTTTATTCCTTCAATTTTGTATCACAACTGTAATTTATGTTAGTTTATCTGATTTTATTTCTAACAAACTGAAGGCGGAGGGATATCCATTCTATCAAAATCACCCACGACCCCAACCTCATCTCTGATATCAACCTCAATAATTTTAGTTTATTTTTTCTTCAAATAACAAAATTTTATTTTATTTTTATCTGATAGATTGAGAAAGCAAACAAGTCACAACTACCAACACATTTTCATGTTGGGTTAGGATAGTAAGAAGTTTTGAATGCTTACCAATTAAGATAACTAGGATTTTCATAGATTTGTTAAAAAATCTGGCGACGCCTCCTGCACATAGTACGGATGTAGATTTGTCGAAATTAATTTAATTGTTCAACGAAAGCATACAAATTATATTATAAAAATTTCCAGTTTAGCTATCGGGATCTTAAAACCTTACCTTTGCTAAAAGGATGTGAATTGGACATCTGAGCATTCAGCTGTGAAACGAAATTCATCTCATGATATGTTAAAAATCAACTGTATCAGATATATTTCTACGAGGTGTTATATTGAACTGCAATGAGACTATGCCTAAAATTTCTAGCATCTACAGAAATATAGAAGTTAGATTAAAAGTAGTAAAAATTATGTTCTTCGCACCCGAAGAGACCTTTACAAATCAGATTTCATAGCTTACCTAAGTACTGAACAAGCTTCTGATTGACTATTCTTTGAAGGAGGAAGTACTCTGTGAGAAGGTCAGTAAACAATCTTTAGTCCTGATTAACTTTTTTGCGATCTTAAGCCTTGTGTCTGCACTACTTTATTTTGTTAGATAAAACTTATGACTATTTGACTCAGTGAATCTATTGACAGTATGGATTTTAAATTTTGTTTTTAAAGAGCTTATTAAGAGTAGTAGAAGTCAAAGATTGTGCAGGAGGATGAGAACAGGAGTCTCAGGCGTTGCAAGATAGTGAAGTGCAATAAAACAATCCCATAAATTAGATGTCATCTGCGAATTTAATTAAATTTAATGCCGTTCAAAGCTGGCATCATTTGAATTGAAAGAAAATAAACAAATTATACCATTTACTTCTTCAAACTGCGAATTTAATTAAATTTTATGCCATTCAAAGTTTATATTATTTGTATTGAAAGAATACAAATAAATTATGCCATTTACTTTTTCAAAGTTTGTTATTTAATTTTTGCCTTCTCAGTTGTCTGTAACTTTTGGATAGAGCATACTGAAGTTCTATTATTAATGTTCATTTTTTATATTTTCTTCCACATCTTTTTAAATTTCAAAGCATTTTTTAAGTGTTATGTCCATATGATTATGCCCTTTCTTTGACAATTTCTATTCTATCGTAAGCAAAAATTAATGGATCTCATTTATAAAACTTATAATGATATTCTTACACTATGAAATTATAGACCAAATTTTTAAGATATATTATGTTTGACATTTTAATTGTGACAGCTTATTATGTAAATATGATCTTTCATATATATTTTTTTTAATAAAAATATAATATGAATTTTACTTCTCATTTTTAGCGACGTATGAACTTTTTACCAAACTTTTTTTTCAACTACATTTTCTTATTTATATTTTTGAAAATACTATATTTTTAATATTTTTTATTTGGTAAATATTTTTTTGTTAGAATTATAAATTTGAAGGTTCTGAAAGGACTTCAAAGTCTTGTACAATAAGAAAGGCAACAACATCAAACTAGAATCAAAATAGAAACATGCTTGAAAACTAGAAAGGTTATTGAGAAATAAATAGAAAAATTATAGCAAAGGAATGACCAAAACAACAATCAAAGAGGTTTGACTTTGAATTCAAACCTCACCAAAGAGCTTTGAGGTGGAGTTGAAGCCTAACCCATTTGGATCATCCTACATTTTTTAAAGAAGATCGGCTCAACCAAAAGACACATAATTAGAGCATTTAGGTTTTTCTTGTCCTTAAAGGGGACCCACTCACATCCCCAATGGGACCTACAACTACAATGTCCAACTCTTCTCCTTTATTTACAAAAGTAGAGTACTCCTTAACAATATTTTGAAACTCTTTTCTCAAATCAAGAGAATGAATGGTACTTTTTTTCTATTTATGGTGTTTCTCTTTGATATCTGGCAACAACATGAGAAGTGCTATCTTTATACCAATGAAGGAAAACCTATAGGGAGTAATCATAGCGGATGTTGTACTCCCCAACATCATATTTGAAACGTAGATTTATGGTGTTTGATAGGACCTTATTAAAATCAACCCCAATAGAAAATCTATCCAAAATAAAACATCTAATACATTTTTTAAATATGGCTAATTGATGAAAACTAACCAAGGGGGTTAGCTATACCTTGTATGATCTCTTCCTCCTAATATTCTTATGCATTATTGTTATTATCATATTTACTAAAAGGATTTCTATTGTTCTTACATCATTTTTTATAATTGTTTACCTATATTAATTTTAACTATTAAATATAGGTGCATTGATCAATTTGTCACTATCTAAAATACAAGATAGTTTAAATGTGAATTTTGATTGGTGACTATTCTAGTGTCAAATGTCAATGGTTCTTATCAACACCATAGCTCAACACTATAATGAGCCTGTGATTCATATTAACTTCTAGTATAACAATTAATTTAGTTAAGAATCCTTTTTGTCTCTATATGTGTGTGTGTGTGTGTGTGTGTGCATATACATATACAATATATGCATTTATATGCATATGTATGTATGTGTGTCTGTGCATATATGTATATATGTATACATACATACATACATACATGCATATCTCTCTCTCTCTATATATATATATATATGTATTTGTAAGTATATATGTATATATGTATATAAATATATTTTACATATATATACATATACATACATATATACATATATATATTGTTAAACACATAGAATCTTGAGAAGGGGGGTGAATCCAAATTGATTCTAACCATCAATTAAAACAATATATCTTGTTGCAACGAAGTAGGAACATGAAAATGAACATAACATCACATAACACATACACACAAGGATTTTTACATGGAAAGCCCGAGGTGGGAAAAACCATGGTGAGGATTAACTCACAATATATTATAACCGGTTACAAGATATTAAATGGTACACTACTAGGACACATTGTCCTTGAAAGGCTCATAGCTTGAGTACAAAAATTATGGCTTACTACCATAATATAGAAATGTATGGCTCACTACCAGAAATGTGATCTAAAAGGAATGCACCTTCTGAGTGCTAAGTACAATTCCAATTAAGCTTAAGAAAAAATTATGGACTGGTTTATAGATACAATTATCAACCACTATCACCTGCTTCACAATATCACACTATCGCATACATTCATACTTTCATACCTTCTCTATCTCACTATATCACACACACACACACTTGGTGCATCTATATATATATATATATATATATACTCAATACAAAGATATTCCATATACACATGGTTCATACATCAATTAGGTCAACCTAATTGGGTGTAAGTATACATAACTCAAAATATCTTGTCGGCCAAAAGACAAAACTTCTTTGGTGCTCAAAATCAATAATGAAAGACATAATTTAGGTTGGCCCAGACCTAAAGAATATGCCTTCATGAAATGTGAACTTTATGAACAAGTCAACCAAAGGAGAAGCACATCAAAACTATAAGGATTTTTTTTTTTCATTTAGATCTTTCAACCAATTCAACTAAAATTGTTGATTCCTTGATCACAACTGCATCTAAGACTCTTGAAAAACATAACAAAAGTGTATGAGCTAGCATACACTTCAGAGTGATTCCAGACTAGATTACTATATCAAGGTAGCATGAACATATTTTACCAAATAAGAAAATAATTAGTTATAAGACAATGTTGGCATCAATGGAAACAAAGACAATAGACCAGGGGTCTCCTTCATTCTTTCAGCAATCTCCCCTTTTGTAACTGATGGAAACATATGCCAAAAGTGAAACTCACTTCAAAACCAATTTTTTTCAATTCTTCGTACAACTCCCCCTATCATAAACATAAGACTGAAACCAAAACATTATTTACACTAAACCTTTTACCTTCTCTTTCCCCCCCTTTGACATCAAGGGCAAAGGATAGGAAACAAGAATAATAAAGAGCTGGGGGAGCCTTGTAGTTCTTTGAGAATTACTTCCCACACTGGCTTACCGTCATCCAAAATCCTTTTAGATTTGGTAAGAGACTTATGCAAAGATTCTAGTTCTACCAAGCATCTTTCTCCTTCTTCCAGAGAGGAAGGAATAATGTTAATCTTCTCCAGTCTTTCAACATCCATCAAAGCACTTGATATGGAGATGTGTCTAGACATTTCGAGATCTCCAAGCTGATCAAAGTGTCTTATTGCTTCTTCTTTTTTCCTTTATAGAATGAAGAACTTATTTTGAAGGTCTACAATTGATGTCCAACCAATGTAGTTTCTATCATATGCAACTTTGTAGACTCTGAAGGCATCTACAAGCTGAGACTCAAATGAGACTATTAATTCCTTGATACCTCAAGTGGCATCCAACCACTGCATGCAATAAGAAAATAGTAAAAGGGCTTCCTCATCACAATCTTTCACCTCTTTTAAACTTTGCAATAACCAGTCATGTGAAATTGCACATTTGTCTTACATAATCAATAGTCTTTTCTCTAGAAGACTTGTTTTCACCTCTTTCATAGTCAGTGCCTTAATATTGGAGGCATATTCCTTAACCAAATCAACTACACACTTGAGATTCTCAATCGGTACTAAGGAATCATCTATAGTAACACTAGTGGTTGCTTCCTATAAAGCTTTAATAGCTTCATTTATTATCCCATTCCCTTTCTGAAAGGCTTCAACAGTTTCTTGAGAAATAGAGTTGAGAAAAGTGTCACAAATATTTATTCTCTCACTTGGTGCAATCTTAGACAAATCTACATATCCTAGATGTGATGACAACTTGACTAGCTGAGGCAGAAGCATTGGATGTAGTAGTGGTTTCCTTGTCAGTAATGCTTTTAGAGTGCTTTTAGATGATTCTCTAGTTGGCTTTGGTGGCTCAATATCGTTGGGATTCTCTTCTTCATTTCTTTTAGCCGGGGTGGCTTTCTTTACTTCCTCTTCCTTATGTTCTTCTTTCTCCTCTTCCTTATCTTCTTTTTCTTCTTCTTCTTTTTCCTTTTCTTCTTCAGAGGATTTTTCAAAGGATTTATCTTTTCTTTCTTTCTCCTTCTTATCCTCATCATCCTTATCACCATTTCCCTTTTTATCCTTGCTCCCTTCACTTTCATCTTTACTTTTCTCACCCTTGTTTCCAATAGATTCATGTTGTTCTTCGGGTACATTATTGGTTATAACAATGAAAAAAGTAGGCCTTCTCCTTGCTTTATTTAAGAATAATTGATGAAAAATTGGACTTAATGTCACCTTGATGTAGTGTTGTAATGTGTTTTACACATTCACATTAGGTCTTGGGCCCTTTTTAAGCTAAATAAACCTAACTTTTCCTTAATTTAGTGTTGTAAAGTGTATTTATTTACACCTTCACGTTAAACTTAGGAGGCTTGTAAACTAAATGGACATCATCTAGTGTTGTAATGTGTTGTACACTTTCACATTGGATTTGGGGCTCTTTTTAGCTGAATAGACCTAATTTTTCCTTAATTTAATGTTGTAAAGTGTATTTATTTATAATTTCACATTGAATTTTGGGCCCTCTTGCATTTATAACCTTTATATCAACATTAATAGGCCTTTAGAACCCTTTTATTATGCATCATGAGGCATATTTTAATAGAAATCTTGACATAGACCTCAAATAAACTTAATTTCTTCACTCTCAAACATTTTCTCTCTCTAAAAAGGCCTTGTGGAAACCATACACCACCTTGGGTACATATGAGTCCCATTTGGCCCCTCTTTATGGTTTTGAGTGAAAAATGAAGGTTTTAAATTCATATTTTATGAATGTGAGCCTCTGAGATCTAATAAATGGTAAATTGGATGCAAGGCATATATTAAAAGGTATCAAATCATTATTTCATCAAGCCTTCATGATATCAAGTCAAGCACTCAATAGTTAATCATTCCAAGACTTCAGAAGAGTATCAAGGAATCATTCAAGATCAGTTTTAAGGCATTCAAGGGAATAATTCTTCATCATTTATTGTAGAAATTCAAGATTTATTATCATGTCAAGATAATCATGCATCAAACATGTTTTTGAGCTAGTGTTGTGACATTGTATTCAAGATCCAAGGTTAAGCATTGTTATACACTTATTTCAAGGTCTGGATCTACATCCTTCATGGCCACTTCTTGATTAGATTGCAGATTTACAAGACATCATTTAACATATCATCATTATTCATGTTCCATGTCCTTACTTCATTATCTCATCATTTGGTTTAATTACCTAAAAGGGGTTTGACCAAGGAAAACCCCCATTCACTAACAAATCAACAAGTTTTTCTCTCTTTACATGTGTGATTGTAGATCTAAGTGTCTTGGAGCTTGAAGATCCCTTGAAGATTATGTTACAACTTTAGAGAAAGTTGTTGGAGTTTTCTCCTGATTTGCAAGGTTGCTATCTTTAGAAAAATTCATCTACAGGTCTAAAATTAAGTTTTTAGGTATGAAAAAAAGTATGGTAGAGAGAGAAGAGATTGGAGAGCAGAATCAAACCTTAACCTTTAGAAAAATCACATTGATACTAATATGCCACCTTGGGTGTATAAGTCCTAGTACAACCAATTTTTAGGATTTCTTGAGATTCAAAATCAGTGCAATCAGATTCTAGTTTTGGAATAGGAAACCCAATCTAGGACTAAATCGCCCAAGTTACTAGATTATGAGTTCCACTTAGGCTTAAAATCAACATTTCCAACATTTCTAGTCCTCATTCAAACTTCTATAGGTTTCTAGGTGCACACTTCTAATTTTACAACCTTCTATTATGATTTATATATTCATTTCTAGGTCATTCATTCAAGTTTCATGCATCACTAGGTTTTGTCATTAGATCCTTCATTTCATTAGTCTTTCCAATCCCTAGCTTGGTGGTGAACCCATTGTTAGTTTATAATAAAACCCTAGGACACCCTTCTAGTAGATCACTGGTCTCTATTCCACTCTTAGTGTGAGATCTCTAGGGCATCCTTGAATGTGGAGTATATAAAGTTTGTTGTCCTAGGTATTAAACCCTAGTGAAAACTATTTTCTATTTTACACAGGTCTCATCCTTTTGTTGTTCTTCATACTCTTTGCTTGTAGTCTCCTCTATATCATTTAGAGGAGAAAGAGTCTCTGAAACCTCATGAATCTCACCAACACTTTCCAAGATTGGATGATCCATAGATTCTATGAAAGTAACATGCTCTTGTACCTGAGTTGTATGGGATGATTAACTGGTTCTTCTCCCATAATTTCTTGCCAAAATTTTGATTATGTCCTAGGTTTCCTATCTTACTCTTTCCATACTATCTCTCTACTTAGTCATAAGAATGTTGAATCTTTGTTTGACTCTAAATAGAGTAGAACATTCTCTTAACAAATTAGCAACCTCTTCATAAGAAAAATTGGATCCATAAGAAACCAAGGCCTCATTCTTCATCTTATATTCATCATTTATAGCCTCTTTCCTTCTTTATACTAACACCTTCCAAACATTATTAGTCACTTTCTTTCAGATTGTCTCCATACTCACATTGCAAATAACAATGTAATGAATAAAAGCATTAATAATAGTTTCTTTATCTTCATTATTTACTTCATCATAGAATTGGGTGGTTTACATAAGATCTTCAACATCTATCATATTATTTGCTAAGGTACTTAGATTTAATGATGGTTGATCACTCATCAAATCAGATGTGCCTTCTTCATTCTTCTTATCATGTACATGAATTCTGAAAGATTCTTCTTCTTCCTTTGTCTCTTCATCTGTGGAAATATTGACTCTAGTTTCTATTTCTACATTACTAGAAAAAGTGTTCCTTTTTTTGTTTCTTTTCAACTGATGCACTTCTAGTATGCCAAGATCAATTTCTTCTTGCATAGTATCACTTAAACATCTCTTCCTGTTTTCCTTTTTCTTTACTCTTCTTCTTCTAGGAGTAATAGATAGAGCAGTAGGGGATATGACCTTTCTTTTAGAAGCATGAGTTTTGGGTTTGGTGGAGATAGGCATATCAAGTGATTCCAAAGTACTATGTTCTTTCTTATTTCATTTCTCAGCTATAGCAGCACTCGAAGTAGGTGTGGTAGTAGAGGATATTCTTTTATATTTCCTAGGTCCAGAGGATAGCTCAATAGGCTTGTAATTCCTTTCATCAAGGGATTCCTTCAATTCATCAACGTCTTCTTTAGTGAATGGCTCTTTGAAGAATGCCTCAACATTCTTTTTCGTTATTTTTTTCTCTATGAGCTACAAAAGTCTCTAAATACACTTCCATAGCTTTTTCTTCGTAATTTTCAACATTTCAATAAACCTCTCAACAAGTTGTTCATCTATCTCATATCCCAATGGTTCTATCTAGAGAGTTATGGGTTCAATTGCTTCCATGTTGCATTCATTAGTACTCACCAAAAAGGTTATGTCCTTTGCATACTTTTTTGCTAAGCCTCTGGGAACCCTTTATCTTTCATGCACCTCATTCTAAAAAATTGCAAAGAATACAATCAATGAATTATTCTATGCTCTAAAATCTCCATGATTGTGTAGGTGCTCAAAAATTCGATGAGCAACTAGCATGTTGCATTCCCATATGATGTTCCTCCTTCCCAATAACTCCCTCAAAAAGTAAAATAGTAGACAAACTACCAATGTGTCGAACTTAAAGGAGTGTTTCTTTGTCTTGATCAAGCTCGGATTCTTTAGAAGCTATCAAAGTAACTCACACAAATCATAGTCTCTTCCATTTACTACCATTTCATATGTAGTATGAATTGTTGTGGCAGACACAAAATTCCCCCGATTGGTGAAATATATTTTTTGTCCAATATACTTCAAAATTGGGTTTGTGATAGGTCGAATAGTCAAATCTCTCCTATCAAATGTGGCTCTAGTTAGCTTCATAATTGCGTCATTCTTCACAACTTTCAACACTAGTAAAGGTCCAGTGGCACAAAGACTAGTTACAACATGAATCACTTCCTTGGTAATTAACTATGCTATGCGTGTCCACATAAATTTATCATGCACCCTATGTAGTTCCATCCTAACAAATTTAGAGTCCATTTCATTTGGAAAGTTAGGGAGCCAATTCCACACATCCATCTTCCATACTAGGTTTTCATATTTACGTTTTACAGAATGATCATCTCCTGTCAATTCTTCCGTCCATAAATCCCTAAGTTCTTGGTGATTGAATTCTTCCAACTTTCCATGAATATATATTTTGGTGTCCTATGTGGGTAAGAAATTAACTAAAATGTGTAGGAATGCACCCAAGGGATCCATTTTAACTTGAATTTTGTGGAATACCTTTTGAATTTGGGTTGAAGCCTCTCAGAAACATCCACAACAGTAGGAGTAGCCATTTATTTTCATAAAATTTCTTGTAAAGTAGCTTCAAATTAAAATCCACAAAGTTTAGATAACAGTGAAATACATTTTACCTCTTTTTCAAGAACCAGGGTTTGATGCCAATTTCTTCGAATCACTTTTCAACTTTCTTTAGCTCGATCTAGTTCTTCTAATTTGCAAATGTGACTTAATTCAAATTTTAGTTCCTTACTTTATGACTTACCAATTTTGCCATAATTTTGCATTAAATGCACTCCAACTTTAGGGTAAATGCAAGAAGATGAGTCCATGAAATGTGGAAGCTTTTTCCTTAGGAAAAAAAATGAAATCGACTTGCAAAAAACCAGATCCCATTCTGAAAATTTTATATTTTTGGAAAATTTTCAAAACAGGATCCCATTTTGAAAAATTTCCAAAAGAAACATAAATTTTTCAAAATGGCAGACCCACACAAAGCAGGGATCCCATTTTCAAATTTTTCTATTTTTGGAAACTGTCCATTTTGAAAAATTTCCATTTTCAAATATTTTCAAAATGGGATCCACATTTTAAAACTTTCGATACGGAAGAATTTCTGGCAATTTTCGAAACAAATTAAATAGGATCGGATTTCATGAACCATTAAGGTATTTTTATGGCAGGGAATCCCTTGTTCATCTCAGGATTTTGGTGGTTTTGGCTTGTTTTGGTTACGGAAATGTGAGGGACTAGAGGCACAGCTTTACCTGGATTTGACTTGCAACTTGAAGGTCATGTTAATGTCATAGGAAAATAGTGACTTTGGACATATGTTTGAAGACCTATTTTGCCAAAAAAAATTACGAAATTAAAACCCATTATAAATGAGATAGTGCAAATTCTAAATATGTATTTTTTTTTTACAATTTGATTATTTTTCTATTTTTCAATTAATTTCTAATGGCCGGTCCATAAACTTGAATTATAGAGGTTTTTAGTATTTAAATAACTTTTATTAAAATATATTTTTGTAAAGCGAATTGAACCCGAAATGTACTTTAGACAATTCTGTTGTTGAAAAAAAATTCAAAATGATACATTTAGGTCATCTTATGCATGGCATTACCTGATACTTTTTGAAACAACAAATATGGCCAATAAATTTAAATATATATATATATATATATATATATATATATATATATATATATATATATATATATATATATATATATATATTCAAAAAAAAATTACAAAAAAATATAAAAAATGTGCTTCAATGAGTTACTAATCTTTTCCCAAAAGGTTTTAGAAAAATATGATTGTTTAGGTCAAAGTATGGATGACATACACGTGTATGGTATGGTAAAAAGAAAGTGACTTTTAAATAGTGGTTTTTAGAAACGTCTATTGAAAACCAATTTTTATCATTTGGGTATTGAAATAAATTAAATATTTGGAAACTAGACTCCAAGTACTACATTTTATGATCAATTAATTTTTAAGATTCCATCTCTAAGTGCTTCAAATTTTAAGGTCAAATGTGAAAAATTCTGAAAATCAAGGAAAACACTTCCACTTTTTGGCCAAAAAGTGGACACAACATCTTGCACACACCCTTCAAAAGTTGATAAACACCTTGTAAAGTATATTGTAAACCCTAAAATGCTCCACAATTCATCAAATTTACATATTTTCTGCCCAAAACTTCTTCAGTATCTCGAAAAAGACACCATACACCATATTTCCTCATGTCATTGCTTAACACTTCTTATGTTGGGAGTTTATTAGATTTCTCAATTACTGTTGCCCCTAAAACCATTGTTGGGTTTAGTTTTTAGAAGAGGTATCTACACCAAGTTCTGGTACAGATGTATTTGACTCATCCTTATTCTTAGGTTCTTCCTTTTTCTTCCAAATCTTTTCCATTTCTTTTCTTACTTCAGCAAGATCCATTTTGTTCACAAGTTTGTTCTTCAGTTCTAAATTAGCTTTCTTCTCAATTTTTATTTTGTAGAATTTGGAAATGTGTCTCAATTTATTGCAGGTGTGGCACACAACTTGTTTCTGACCAAACTGATTTGGATTTATCCTTGATCTGCACTAATTTTCTTTATGTCCAAAAACATACCATTATAGCAATATCCTTGAAAAGATTGAGTCATTCTACCAATATAGAATCTGTTCATCATTGTTTGACTTCTACATTTTGTACCTCTATGCCCAAACTTATTGCAAGAAAAGCATTTTCCAGTAAATAATCCAACATTCTGATTCATTTTATTCTAGTTCATTCTATTTTTACATTCAATTTCCCTATGACCAAATTTATTACATGAGAAACAAATGCCATTGAAGGATGGGTACCTTTGAGAATTAGGCTGTCAAATAGGAATCCTTCTTGTATTGCTTCTGTGATTCTTGATCTACCTTCCATTGCTTTGATTCTTCTGTTGGAGTTATCAACCCAAGATCTTCAATCTGCAACACCAAAGAACCTCCACAAGAGATAGAGAGAAGCAACAATGGAAGGTGCTATTCCACCAAACAAGGATTGCAGTATGATACAATATGATCAATGCAATACAATACAATGCTATATGCAATACATTACCAAATATGCTAGAGATGCCTTGTTTATAAAGGCAAGGTAGAGATATAGAATAAGACAAGATCATGACAAGTGTCTTAATCCTATCACATGAGACAACTTACTCATAACTACCCAGGAAAGAGAGTGGAAATTCTAGATAAGACAACTAATACTTATCTAGATATGACAACTAATATCCTAAGTAAACTTAACATGTGAATTAAGTCCCCTAAGTCCTAGTAAAGGAATAAACTAGGTACAAGACTTATTCACACCAACCCCCCCCCTTAAGTGCAACTTAGGGAGGTACAAACCAATGCATAATGCAAAAGATGGGTCCCGGCAACTAGGCCTGATAAGGTACCCATGTACAAAACAAAAAAACTCTCACAAGCGGAGAAAAGGAGAAAAACCCTATGGGAGAAAACTCCTCTCCAAAAGAGAGAAAGAAACAAAGAAAACTAATGAAGGAAGGAGGACTCCTCAAGACCCCCCAAGGACAACTTCCTTCACCCCAAGCATCGATCACAACTGAAGATAACGAGGTGATGCCAAAGGGTTAGTGAAGATGTCTGCAACTTGCTGATCTATAGGCAAA
>VDFB02049217.1:79523711-79546061 GCA_007258455.2 Sequoia sempervirens | reverse complement strand
GTATGAAAAATGTGGTAGCATAGAAAAGGTAGTGAACTATTTGAAAAAATGCTTCAAAAAAATGTGGTCTCATGGTGATGGAATTCCATAACGAATGCCATGACAAGCAAATTGCTATGGATTGTCATGGCATTCCATCACCATGAGACCACATTTCTTTGAGGCATTTTTTGAAACAGTTCACTACCTTGTCTATGCTATTGCTTACTATTATGCTTTGATAGATATTATGCTTTGATAGATCTTTTCCAAGCATCCATAACTTGTTCATAAGCAGGTCTGTTTTAGGGTTTTAGCTATAGCAGCAAGGTAGTGAACTGTTTGATAAAATGCTTTGGTAGACATGTATGAAAAATGTGGTAGCATCGACAACTATCACCATTTGATATTTATGCAGTTGTAGTATGTTTTGTGCAATGTAATCAGCGATATGAATATAACCAACAAAAATCTATTTTCTATAATTCATGGATTGAACTCTGTATTTTATTTGCTCTCAATGTTTGTATGCTATGGAAATGCCATTACATTTAAAAAAAAGTAGTTTCTTACTATTTTTCTTCAATTTTTTATGTTTTTTTGCAAATCTACCAAAAAAACCCTAGTTTTTTCTACCAAAAAACAATATTTTGAAAAAAATCAATTAAAAATAAACAAATCTAATTGAAAATTTGATTAAAAATTAAAAATTTTACCTGATAGAGGTGGATTCCAAATCGGATATCGGATTTCGCTCTCCACTATGCGCCCCCCGCCGATGAGCCGAAAATAAAAATGAATGAGTTTTGGTCGCGGCTTTTTTTTATATATACAGTTGACCAAAATCGGATATCCGATTTAAATCAGATATCCGATTCCTTTTTCTTGTGTCGGAATGAGATTTAGCCTTTTGCTTGGGTCGGAATGAGATTTGTTTATACACTGAACAAAATCGGATATCCGATTTAAATCGGATATCCGATTTGGATATCCGATTCCTAAAACTAAGTTTTCCCTCTGCCTCGGTAGTCACCCCAGCTCCAAAAAGTCAACTCACCATTTTCGCATTTTTGAGTCGTAGAAACACGTATTTTTTCCTCCATTGCCACTTTTTGGCATACCATGATCCTGCACATGCCCTTCCATCCTTTTCCTAATTCATTTCCAATGGTTATGATAGGATGATCATTCCATACTGCTTATTTTTATTGCTTGAGAGGGTATAAATGTAACAACACACAACACATGAGCCCAGTAATATAGGTAAACATAGTTATTAACACGCATACAAAATTACCTTTTGGCAATAGGAAGTGGATGCAACCCTATTGCATGCATATTTCCATTACCAACTTCACTACCACTAGTATGTATCCTAGCTAAAAAATATAAACGTCAATGTATCCTATGGTTTATAGGTTTTCTCTCTTCATAGTTCCTTCCTAGATGTTGGTGTTTATATGATTTGGGAGGATGGTGGTGACATGCTGTGAGAGAGTATGCAACTAGTTGGGTTGCATGTGTGGATCCTTGTTATTGTTCTTGGTAATTCATGCTTTGATTACTTATTACACCTTGATACAATGTTGATTGGTACTAGACTTTATATGCTTTGACATTACTTATACAGTTAGAGTTCTTGGATATGTATGTTCTTCATTGAAAATTTTGATACAAGGAGCTTGTGATTGCACTTTATGGGTTGCATATGTTGTTGCCATGAGTTCATTGATGTTATTGATACCTAGGAGGTATGGATGGTTGGATGTATTAACATGTGTTGTGGAAGCTATTTCCAATTATGTGGGTTTTTACATTTGAAAACAGATTGGTTAGAGCCTTTGTTATCACTTAGATTTGATGCTTGTGTTCTTGGATTGGTGCATCTTCACCTTGGAATGTTCCTTTTCTTCCATAGGTGCCATTTTTGAGGATGAGAGGAGTTCTTGCTTGAGATGGTGGTCACTTTGTTCTTATTTCAGGTATCTTGATGGAGCATGCGAGCATGTTACAAATTCATGTGGTTTCATTTATGGCTATGATGATGTATTTCATGTATTGATCCCTTGTGAAATGTATACAACAAGTGGGAGAATGTTGGGATATGGTGTTGTACACCATTGACTATTTTGACATATTATAATGCAATTAAATAATTATTTAGCTATGATGCACCTAGATGGTGTAATTAATCACACTAGGTAATTATTTGGGGACCACTTTATGTTTTATTGTAACATTGTATTATTATTTAATGTGTGCGAGATATGGGATAATAATTTAATATTGTGGAAATATTATATAAAGTGAAAACTTAGTACCCAATATTAAATAAGGGATTAGTGGTTCTGTGTTCACATGTATTTGTGGCATATGGTTTTATCTTATCACTTGGTTGTATTTGTGTGAGCTTGAATCTATAAAATCAAGCACATGTTTAGTGGCTAAGGTTGTCTAGGTGAGTGGATTGCCATTATTGAGTCTTTCTGAGGAATGCATATATGAAGCATGACATGGGATGTGTGGATTGATTCTTGTACACATGAGGATGCATTGAGAGGCTTGATGCTTCAGAGGTATGCATTCTAACTCTTGCATTTCTTTATTGCTAAATAATATGATAGAGTATGGATGCTTTTGGAGGCTAGGTTTTTCCCTCTTAAGGGATTACCCAAGGTATATCTTTTGTTATCTTGTGGTTTGTCTATTTGATCTATACATTATGGTTACTTGTATGCATGTTTATCTCTCATGGGGTTATGTAGGAAATGGATTAAGATTGTGGGTTGTATGCATTATTTCTTAACACATGGATAGGATTGGGGGATAACCAACCCAAGAATCAAACAAAAATAGGGCCCTAGAGTCCCTATTCAAAATATAGAACAAAGCCTACTTGATTATAGTTTTCCCTCTCTTGAGTGTATCCAAAATCATAGATCCCCTTCCATCCATGCCAAACCTAGGCACATCAACATTTGTCGCACCTCTCAAGTACTTACACAAAAGAATATGCCTAGGATTAGTCCTAATTAGTGCACTGGACCATTAATATAGCTTAGCAGCTAGCATTTGTCTAGTAATAATATACTATTGTATCCCAAGGCCCCCTTCCTACTTTGGTCTACATATATCCTACCACTTAACCAAAGGCCACTTTGTAGAGTCTAGATTCCTTCCCCATAAAAATGATCTAGAAAGAGAATCTAGATCCTAGATAAAACTTAAGGGAGCCACTTGCACCATACATTTGTATATAGGTAGTTCCTAGACCACCAATTTCAATAATAACACTTTGCCTGCAAATGAAAGCCACTTGATAGTACAATGACTAATTTTACCCAAAAACTTATGAATCACATTTTTTTAGGTCTCTCAAGGTAAAGGGCATGTTGAGATAAGAATATAAAATTACACCAAGAGAGGGAACTAATTTGAAACCTAAGAATTTGAGATATTATTGACTGAATTAGTGGAGGCGTGTTGAAAAATATATGGAATACTTAGCTTTCTTTATTCTCAGAGTTGAGGCAACAAGGTAAATATCCAAAAACAATTTGAATTCGACAACTTCCTTAATCTTAGCAGCTCCTACTAGGGTAGTATCATCCACACACTATAAGTGAGATTGAGCAAGAAGACCAAGCCCCCCTCCACCCTTTAATAAGCCCTTTCTACACATAATCCTATATAATTCTTCCTAAACCCTCATCTAATATGAGAAGAGATAAGGTTATAGGGGTTCTCCCTACTGAAGACAATGTGAGGCACCAAATAAATTAGTAGCCTCACCATTAATAAGAACCAAGTAATAGGTTGATGTCACACAACTCATAATCCACTCAATCCATTCATTACCAAACCTAAAATAAATGAACATTTTTTACAAAAATGACAATCTCACTTGATCATAGGCTTTAACAATGTCCACATTCATGAACATAACCTTTTGCTTGGAGCTTTCCTTTGAATGAAAGACCTCAACTACTATAACAACCCCATCCAATATTTTCCATACTGTCATAAAAACACCCTGCTCTTTTGGATCGATGCAAGATCATGAGGTCCAAACTAGGCCCTTAAGTGGCAATGATAATTTAGAAAAACTAACTTAGTCAACTTGACACAAAAATTTGAATAAGTTATTAATATAATTTGAAAATAATGTAAGAAATTTTTTTGTAGTAAATTGAATGTAGTTTCTAAGATATTATTCCTTTTTTGGAAAAGAGTAAATCTATTTGGTGAAAATTTGAAATTTCAATGTAGTAGTACTAAATTTTCAAGAAGAAATAAAGAGCAGGTGTATGTCTGACCAACCTAAGTACAAGAAAAAACTAATATATTTATTTGAAACTCTCAATATAAGTAGAGGACACATGCCTAGATCTACAATATTTTTTTGTAATTTTTTTGCAAGTAAATAATTAGTTATGAATATTTTTATTAATTTTTTTTTAAATATTAAAAATTATTTGTCTGACCTGCATAACTTGGTCTAAAATTTATGAAATTCTATTTTTTGTATTCTATAGTATGGGGAGCATAGAATATGATACATCTTTTAGATTCAAAAAATGTGAAATCATTTAAGAATTATAGAATCTTTTCATTCACCCTATCAATCAAGCTTTTAGTGAGAATGTATGTATAAATAAATAATGATTATTTATTTAATTCCAAATAAGGCATATCTTATATTTTTGGAAATATGACAAATTTTTCAATAAACCCTTTTGGTTTCATCAAATCCGGATTAAAAAAAAAGGTTGTCAACCATTTTTTGTCATATCACCACTTTTTGGACCCCTATGATCCTACACTCACCCTTCTAATATAACTCTATTAGGGCATGACTTAAGTCTCTTAGGAATTAGCTTGAAGATGATTGTGTACACCACATTGCAAAAAGAAATCAGACTAAACATGACACATTAAACTATTTTCTTCCCTGGGTTAGTGTTGGATCATGGGGGTCCAAACTAGGCCCTTCAGTGGCAATGAAAATTCAAAAAAAAAAAAAACTTAGGAAACTTGACATAAAAATTTAAATAAGTTATTAAAAAAATTTGAAAAATATGTAAGAACAAAATTTGTAGAAAATTGAATGTAGTTTCTAATAAACTCTTCCTTTTTTGGAAAAAAGTAAATCTATTTGGTGAAATTTTGAAATTTCAATGGAGTAGTACTAAATTTTTTAGGAAAAAATAAAAAAGGTGTATGTCTGACCAACCTGAGTATAAGTTTTTTTTTTTTTTGTAAAGTAGAGTAAACATGCCCAGATGTATTGCATTTCCTTTTGTAATTTTTTTGCAATTAAATAATTTGTTATAATTATTTTATTAAAAACATTTAAAAATATTAAAAAGTTTGTTTGTTTGACCACTATAACTCGGTCAAAAATCTATGAAATTCAATTTTTGTTTTTTTAATCATATAGTCTAGGGAGCATAGAATGTGATACATCTTTTGGACTCAAAAAATATGAAATCATTTAATAATTACATATATTTTTTCAATCAACCTATCAATCAAGGCTTTGGTCAGAATGTATGTATAAAATCAATAATAATTATCTATTTAATTCCAATTAAGGCATATATTATATTATTGGAAAACTGACAATTTTTTCAATAAATCATTTTCATTTCATCAAGTTTGGATTAAAAAAAAATGTCCTCATCCACTTTTTGTCATATCAACATTTTTTGGACCCCCATGATCCTGCACTCACCCCCATCTTTGGAATAAAAACAAGAAAAGTAGAATCCAAATCTCTCAACATCTATTTGTTTATTTTAAATTCCTATACAATCACCAATAAATCATATTTGACAATCTTCCAACTTATTGAAATAATTCTATAGGAAATTCCTTTAGTCCAAGGGCATCCCCTTTCTTCTTCTAGGAAACTATCCCCACCATCTCATCAAGAGTGATAAGGTGATAGATAATCTTATTCATCTCATTAGATAGCACATGGGGAATACAATTAAGAATAATACTCTATTCCTCAAATTCCTATCCCCACCATCTCATCAAGAGTGATAAGGTGATAGATAATCTTATTCATCTCATTAGATAGCACATTGGGAATACAATTAAGAATAATACTCTATTCCTCCAAAGAAATGGTGAATCCTCTTTGAAGAGAGAAGAGAAATATTAGGAAACCTTCTTTGAAATATCAAGAAAGTAAGATAGTTGGCTCCCTTGGGACATCACTAAAGAAGATAAAAAATTCCCATGTCTTCTATATTTAATAGATTTAAAGAAGAATGCAATGTTCCTATCTCCCTTGTGTAGCTAATCAATCCTAGACTTACATTTCCAATAGATCTCCACACATAACCCCATTCCTCTAATTCCTTCAAAGACTTGCCTTCTCTAACTGATCCTTATAAATGACCATGATCTCAAATTGATTTGGTGATTGTATCCAAGTGATTCTAGGCTACCAATTTAGACTAGAAAATATTCCTAGATAACTACCTATTCTACTTCTTAATTTGGAGCTTCGGAAAGGAATACATATATGTCACACACACAAGCATACCTTTCCACCACTAGTCCCTCACTAGATCTAGTAATGAAAACTCTCACAGACACATTAATTGAAACTAAAAGGAAGGGATATTCTTAATTGTAATAGAGACATTGATAATTTGATAGGCTAATGATCAAAGTCCCTCCAATCCAAAATATCCAAGCTACTTAACCATCTATTATAAATCTAAAAATTTGGGCACTAAGAACCTATCTAGTCTATCTGAAATAGATTTTCCCCCACATCTTTTGATACTCCATGTATGTAATCAATTCTTTATCTTGATATCAACCAAATTTAGTAATCAAATTTTTATACTTAAAAAGCATATAAGAGGCCTCCATCCAATGGTTAATAAACCCCTTCCTACCCCATCACAACTTGAAAATATGGTAAGAAATATAAATTCTAAAGATCACAGGCATAGATTCCATGCTATTGTTTTCCAATTGGAAGAAAAGAACAAAAACAATGCATCATAATCCAACACCCATGGAAAATACTCAAGAAGAAATCCAACTTACACCAAAACAAGACATAGAACCCAAATAAGAAAAAAAACAAGAGAATTAAAATGTAATTGTCAAAAAACCTCCTATTGTGATCAATTTGGATGATGCTGATGATGAAATTGCTAAAATTGATGAGGAGACTTGTAAAATGAGCTTAATATTTTATTTTCAAATAAAATGAATTTAGATGGGGCAAAACATGATGATCCTCCTAATCAGAGTGACCCGACATGTGTTTCACCTAGAGATTCTCCTAATACAACACTTGTTGTAGTCCCTTTGGCTTTTTGTCCACCTTCTATTTATGATGAGGAAGATTGAGATGTGGATGAATTGATTTAGGTTGATTCACATGTGTAGTAATCCTTCATTTTTTTTCATGGGATGTTTGTGTTTTCTTATAGGAGATGTTATCTCCTATGTTTGTGATTTTTCATTGGATGACAATTGTTCCTTTATTGGTTCAAGGATACAAAGGAAACAAACCTAGTGTAACATTATTGAATTTGTATTTTTATTCTTCTATTTGTTGTAACCTTTTTCTTGTGTTTTCATTTTGGGGGTGATGCATGGTGTAGAGACATTTAGGTCTCTTCCATTTTGACCCAAAATATTTTTTTTATTTTCCCTATGTTTCATTCCACCTTTGTGTTCATTGTTCCATGAGTATTTGGGGAATGATGTCAATTTTGAGCTTTATTATATCACTCAAAAAAATATGTATATTGACTCTAGATCTATGGATCCATCAGTGTACCTTTCCATGTTGTTTATCATATTATATTTGGAGGAAACCCCTAATCATAATGTTGCTTTATTTTCAAACATATTATTGGTATAGGATTTTCCAAAAAAGCTCTTGTGATCTTTTGTTAGATGACATTTAATTTTTTTCTGCTTTAAACTAATTCCTCACAGAATGGTGTTTTTCAATTTCTTTAAAGTGGGGGCATACATTTGAATTATTTTTCTTAAATTTATCCAAAGGGTTTGGACTTAATGATGTGTTGGCATTTGAAATTGAAATTGACATTTCTCTACATCACATTTTTCACTGGAGTTGAATTTAGTGTAGCATTAGCATTGCATCTTATGACACATTATCAACGTTATTAGTAAGTATAAATCTTGGTATGATTGAGCACACCTTGTATAACTACTGTGTGTTTCTCATTTTTTCCACCTTGTTATGGGTACACCTAGTAGACCTAGTGTGCTTTTCATCCTACCTAGGGGTTTCACCTAGTGAAAAGTTGTCGTCACTTGCCCATGTGCCTTTTGATTTATGGTTCAGCTAGAAAATATCATACTTTTCTATTGTATGAATAATGAATATGTTTTGTATGGGTCCTAACATAATACAACTTGTTAGAACATACCCTCTTTTGCATGTCATGTTGACATTGTGTGTTTGTATATGTTGTCTTGTTGCATATCTAACATGTGTGCATTCCTTTGTGTTTATGTTGGTTTGCCATGGGATCTTAGATCCTAAGGGCTTGATCACCCTCCTTGATCCTTAGCCATCCAATTTATTTAAAATTTGTATATTTGAACCCCTCTTGATGCATGTTTCTCAAATTTAGTGTGATTCTAACAATAAGTTCATACTCTCACTAAAGTGGGCACTAAATGTAGTGTAGAAAATTGTCACCCTTAACAATTTTACACTATGTTTTATCCCCCCTAAATTAATGAGCCTAATTAGGTACCTAGTTTCCTAAATTAATTATTCCAAAGCCTATTTTGTTGTTTTCTGACAAATTTGCAAGATTGAATAAATGAAAATAATTAATGTTATGATCCCAACACTTAATGTCCTAGAAGATAGAGCTAGGACCCATATTCCCATAGTCATATGGGTCCCCATATATTTCCAAGGACCAATTTTTAATATGTTGGTGGCATTTTCATATTTAGAATTGAAATCTCAATTGTCATCTTTTTGAATTTTTTTTTGGAAAATTAGAACAATTGAATATAAATACCTATTTATTTTACCATTTGCAATCTAAAAAGCATTAAGGCACACAATTGAGAAAATACTATTGTCAAGAGCAAGTCAAGAGTAAAATTTTAGATTTTATTCCAACAATTCAAGATCTAACATCCTGTCAAATTATATGTATTTTCATCTTAAATTATTTTCTAAAGGCTAACATTACTGTAGGTCTAAGCATTCAAGCATTCAATCATTCAAGAAAATATATCAAGCAAGATCCAAGATCCTTGAGGTGATGTGCATGACTTTAATCCTTTAAGGAAGCCATTGAAGGGAGGTGACTTTATCATTTTTTTCATTCATCATTTCCTTCCTTTTCATTATTAGTTTATCATTGACATTTTCATTGTTGAAGTGGGAACACTTACATGGGGTTTGACTAAGGTAAGCCCCTAAAATGGCTAAACATTTATCCTCTTTGTGAATGTGTAGGCTACAAGTTTAAAGAATATTGAAGAGATCTTGAAGGTAAATTCTCCATTTTTTTATTCTTTGTCATATATCTTGCTAACCCACAAAAATCACTTATAGAATTTATTAATAATATTTTAAAAGCTCTACAATTGGGAAATAGAATATCAGATCCAACATCAGAGGATTGCAAAATTAGTTTCAACGCCACCTATTAGGGACCCATATTCACTTGGGAAATGGTGTCCCTCTATTCACGCTAGATTCAAATTTTGGTGATAGGTAAACATCAATGTTTACTTCCCAGATCTGCCTACAATTTACTGTTTTCATCTGTGTTTCTAGAATATCACATTTATCACATGAGATCATATAGTATAATTAGATCAATCATTTTAAATTGTTTGCATTCATCTTCAAGGCCCTAAGAAAGTGGATCCATGTCAGATTGGCTCACCTTTTTGGGTTGTTATTCAATGTACTCACCTTGTTGATCCACCTTCTAATGCAACTTGGAAAAAGGATCATAAGAAACCCTACTGTTTTAAATCTAAACATAAAAGGGTCTCCTTTTACTATGTTTCAAAATGTTGATCTTATTTCTACTCTTCGTTATGAAAATTCTTCTTGATTTTCCCTTATAACTATTAACTACTTTGTTTCTCAAAATTTAATTGTTCTTGACTTGGAAAATAGTAGGTGTAGTTAATTTTTTGATCTCTTCATTTGAGTGTCTCCATAATCTGATATCATATTCAAAGGACACAACAATGTTTTTACCATCATGATCTTCATAACCATCAAAAAAATTGTTGATGATAATTATGTTTCTAATATCTTTTGTCATAAACATCTATCTAACTAAATCCTTCATCAAAATAATACTCTTCACTTTTTGCACATATTATAGATGGCATCATGTTGATTTCATGGTGTTCGTCATGAGTATTATCACAATCATAACAAGGATTATTATGAATTTCAAAGTACTCAACAACCATATATTGTGTTGGTGAATGAGGGAATTGGCATAAAATAAACCTAGGGTTGTCCTCTACTATATTAACATCATTCATTTGTAGAGTACAAAGGGTTTCTCTATTACACATTACCCTCTAGTATTTTTAAATAGGTTTTCTATAATACCAATTTGTATTGTAAGGTTGATTAGATAGCTTAGTATCTTATCTTGCTTTCTATAGTTATAATAAAAGTATTTTTCATTCCTTTCTACTTTAAAGACTAAGTCTTTAAAGAAACTCATCACCTTGTCAACTTTATCCTCAAAGGATAAAAATTTGGTCTAGTGTCCTTTAGGGTTCTACTAGATTTTTATGTTGTCTCTTATGCTCACTTTTCTAGATGCTCTCCGATTATTTTAAATATGAGTTTCTTTTATAAAAAAATATCTTAAAGACTAAGGGTATTTATCTCTAAGTTCATAACCCATATTAGGAGCATGGTGATCCCACAATAGTGGTTTACAATTTTTGGCCAAACTGGACACTGAAATATTTTTCTTTAACTAAATCTTCATTTTTGAGCACCTATAGCGGCTAAGCGGTGAGGAATTTGAAGATGATGCAAACTAGAGTTTCTTGAAAAATTTTCTATAGATTCTAAATATATTTTTTTCAAAATTTTTGGAATCAGATTGCACTTCTTTTCCCATCTTCCTCGAAAACTAGTTTTTTTTTTAGAAAACATTTTTAAAAAGTGATGCTCACTGTAGAACACATAAATTTTCTTCCATGAAGGATAAAATTATAATTATTTGGAATTTAGATTTTTAACTCTAATATCTAGTGCTTCCACTTGGTTCAGGTAGTTTTTATTTTGAATATTTTCTTTTAATCAAGTTTAGAAGTCGACCAATTACAATTAAGACATGGCGTGATGGTATAGCGTGGCTTTTTTTGTATGTATCAAGATTCAATTTTATTTTTTGTTAGATCGAGGACTTCACAATATATGGGTACACTCATATTTTTATTTTTTGTTTTGAGAATATTCTATTTTTCCACACATGTGTAGAACAAAAGTTTGATTTTGATTGAATAAATCTACATTCACAAGAAATTAAAAAAAAATATAATAAATTAGATTTATTTAAAATTATAATTTTTGGGAAGCTTATAATAAGGAATACATACTTACAAAAAATAATAAATTTTAAATGAATTCATTTGAGCTAAGGTAAATAAGAATTGTTTTTATCAACATTTTGATAGGTGTAAAGGAAACTCAAGTTATCACGTTATGGTTTAAAACTAATGGGGTTCTGCTCGAAGGGACAGTCAGAACAATTTATTCAAAACCATCTCTTCAATGATAACACAGAATAAAATTTAAAGGCTTAAATCCTCTATTTTCTAAAAGCTATGATTGAGCTAAAAATCAAAATCTCTGAGGTATAAACCCATTTTATGGGATCTGCAAACATGAAAATCATTTAATAAAAAAGAAGCAAACAAATAGGCTCATTGGGAATATAACTTATAATGTGCTATTTTATTCATGATTTTGAGAAACATGTAATTAAAATTAGAGATACATTCATTGTAGAATTTACTTATACTTACAAACTCATTAATAATAAATCTAGGATTAGTATTATCACCATATTTATCTTTTAACACTTTCTTAAACTCATCCAATGAATTAATTTGAATTAGGTAATCCCTTGTACCAATCCCTAGTATCAATAGTTAAACATTGCATAATTTTTTATATTATAACATCCCCATCTTTAATTTTAAAGTCATCTCCTAAGTTGAGGAAAGCTCTAAGATGGTATTCACTAGAGAATGCATTATTTCCTAAAAAAGTGATGAAAGCATTTGTAATATCATTAGGGATGACATTGGGATACTCAAGGATACCACTAAAATCTAGTTTTCTTGATCACTCTAATTGTAAGGGTCTTCTCATTGGGAAATTCCCTATAGTAGAACTTACATGAGGATTAGCTTGAGGATTTTATTTGTTAACAAAATTCTAACCCCTTAGTGTATTAATATTTTTTCCATCTATCTAGGAACCTACATATTGGTTATACTACTGATATTTCCCATAATTCCCATAAGTCCTTAGATTTTGTTTTGGCATAGTCACTTGAGGCTATGGGTTAGATGTAGGTATTCCTTGACTTATTTTGGTAATCAATTGGACAAAATATGCTTGGACTATTCTCTATTATGGAACAAAGGTACTAAATTTGTCATAAGATCATTTTGAGAGGATATTATATCAAGAATTCATAAATTAAAACTCCTAAAAGGGGAATCTTGCAAATGTGAAACAAAATTAGATGGGTTCCCAAATCCATAAGATAATTTAAGGTCATTTACTCTTATTTCTATATCATCTCTAATTCTAATATTTTCCATTCTTTTCCATATTTTACTAGCCATATTCAACCTCCATTTGCAATTCCCATTAAGCTTGATTGGGAAATATAGATGTATAATCCTTTTGAGATATAAATCAACAAATGATCTATACAACATAGTATTAGTATTAGGAGGAGTTATGCCTAAGAAAAAATTACTTGGTTTACTAGAAGGTTTATCTAGAAGGTTGTTTTGAATTACAGTAAATAAATCCATAGTTGGAGAATTTAGTTTGGCATAAACTCCTTGTCTGATGCCATATTCTCTTTGAGACTATTCCTTTTCCTTTTCAAGTTATGCCATGAGTGCTTCTTATTTTTCTAGGAAACTTTCATCTCTTATATATTGAGCATTTGTATGTATTCAAAACTCATCACAAATCTTGGGACATCATCTTGTAGTAAGAGTGTAGTTAATAAACTTCATTATTTAATAAATTTTTACTAAGAAGATTATAATAGTTGTATATTTTTCTTTCTAGGTTTGTCTTGGATATTGAAGCTTGCTAGCCAACTTTTTGTTTAGATTTGTATTGAAAAAATATCTTCTACTATCCATTTACAATGGTTTTCTTCTTCTTCTTACAATTATTATTATTAAGGAGATCTTTTTAGAGTCACCACCCTCAAAAGGGAGGTAAGTGTTATGTCATAGAAACTGCACCTTATGCAATTTCACCAACATCAGCACTTCACTTTGGCTAATGGTTATAGTAAGAAAATGCCTCCTCCCGGCCTTCATTTTCTTTTCATTATTTTTTTTTCTATTAATTGGAGGATTTTTTCCAGGATGCTTCTATGTTGCCGTAGTTCCACACACTACACAAACATCCTGACAAGATTCTTAATCCTATGGCTATTGGGACATTACACTTTTTCATGCTCATGAAGTATAACACCTTAGTTGTCTTAGGTGTTCCCAAGAATGAACCCTTTACATGACATTTTACAATATTATTCCCTCTCACTCTCATTATATTTTATTCTTAAAATTCCACTCTATCACTTCTCATTCTCACATTCTCTTCACTCTAGCTCTCCTCTTGCAACTCTACACCATATTTTATTGTAGGTTCAAGCTCTCCTACACCACATCCTTAAAATTTCACCTCATGTATTTGAGGTACTTGTCTTCCTCCTGAATTGAAGAAGCTTGTTGGAGGGAGGGTAACAATTAATTTCATTGCATTGTCATTGATATTTAATAGTATACTTGTTGTCTTGCATGCACTGTGTATTTTTCTTGTAATCTATTTATCTACATTACTATATGGTTGTCTATTTGGTTTTCCATGGAGGTGGAAACACCAAAATGGGGGTTTGACTAAGGAAATATCTGATAATAGACCCAACACATTTTTTGTTTTTTTGTGTGTAGGCCGGTTGTGGTATCTTTGGGAGAGGTTGGACCACTTGTGTGTTAATCCATTTTCTTCAACTACTCATTATTTGATTAGATAGTTTATTTCCTTATTAATTAGTATTCTGCTTGTTATACTTCCTTACATTTTCCATATTCCATCTAGATTAGTTAAACTATCAAACCTTAGATTTTGAGTAGTTAACATACTCTTAATGTTTCTAGTGGTTGACTTTGTCTCTAGTTTTTATGATATGCCAACATACCACAAAGGTGACACCACACCACACTATCATCTTGGGTCCATGATTTCATCCTTTGAATGACAGCCTATTCATCTATTTCTTGAGACCTAGGAGGTCTACTCACTTAGCTTCTAAAGTCCTCTTCCCATAAAAAAATTAAAAAAACCCAAAAACATAGCATATACTCTCCTTAAACTATCACCTGTCACTTAGGATTTTATCATTGAGGTAATGGCAAGTGATTCGCTCCCTATAGACTCTTCCTTATTATAAAGACTTGGTACTAGTGGATCCTCTCCATTACATTTTAGTAAACTTGACGTGAATTTTCTTTTCTCTTTGTCTTTGTGTTGAAATTTTTTCTTCTCTCATGTTAGGACATGTAGATGATTGCATGTTGTGATGTTCTTTATGAGCTTCATTAAACAATTGACTAACTCTAGATACATAGTGAGAAGAAGTTATCAAAACACAAATATGAGATCTAGAAGGTTTGGTCCTCCCTAATCTAGCTAAACTTTGAATAGTACTCTACAATATTCTATGTTGGATACTACCCTCCTTGCAATGATGTTGTAACTTAATCCCCTACCCCTCCTGCCGCTCTTAGGGTCCTTTTAGAAAAAAATAACTCCATGGGATTGAGACTCGAAGAGCTTGTGGCATTTTTGTCAAGTGAGGATTTCTATGCTAGAGTCACTCCTATTGCCGAAGGTCTAAAGAACTAGTTGATGAATGATCTAAGGGATTTAGAGCTCCTTCAAGACATATAAAATATGGTAGAGACTCGTGTCCATTTTTACACTTCCATCTTGGATGTTACCCAAGATGTTAGATTATAGATCATTGGTCAATAGCTAAGTATCCCAATGCCTAGAGTGTCTATTTATATAGCTGAAATAAGTTCCTCTTTCAATAATGCTACCAACTTTGCACCTTAGTAGAGTCATACAATTAAAGTAAATTGGGTACCCCTAAGTTGTCATGTTTATATATTTAGAGCTCAAAATTTCTCTACTTCTAGTGTTCGCACTAGAGCCTCTATTGGTAGTAGTGTTGGTCATTCTACTCATGTTAGTGTTGGTGGTTCTGCTGGTGGTTATATTAGTCATAATTTTTTTATTGACCCCATCCTTAATGCTCTCATATAGAACATGGGATATATGCAGTCTCAGCTAGCAAACTTTGATTGCTCATCCTCTTAGTCAATGTTCTAACTTTTCAGTCATCACAGTCTCTTGTCTATTGCTATTATAAACACTCCTATCCCTCATGGGGTGGGGATTCTATGTTTTGAGAAGTATAGTGGTCATGATGACCTATAAAATCATGTATCATACTTTATCACCATGTGTATAGATTTCATTCACCATGATACAATTCTAGAAAAAATGTGTTCTCATTCTCTTAAGGATGTCTCTTTGGAGTGGTACTGTTCCTTTCCTGAGAATTCTATATTCTCTTTCGATCAATTTGTAAATCAATTCCTCCTATATTTCTAGGCCAACATCAAGCCAAAGATTAAATTTACCATTCTCATCTAGTGTAAGCAAGGACCTCATGAGAAGGTAACTAACTTTATAGATTGGTATCAAGATCTATTTTTTCATATCTCCTATGCCCTAACTAATTTTGATGTATAGAAAGTCTTCATCAAAAAATTCCAACCAACATTGCAAGATAAATTTATTTTAATAAAATATCCATCCTTTTTGCATCTCTATAACATTATGCGCAAGTACCAACAAATGGTTGCATAGTCCATGGACTCATCCTTGTGCTCATGTCAAGATGACCAATTAGTTGTTTCAATCTCTAAAGAGTCTAAAAATAATAAAGTTGTGGTGAAAATGGTTTCTATTCCCATAGATAAAATTTCCATATGATGAATTAGAATATTTACTCAATTATCAAAATCTTATACTAATGTCCTACACAAAGTTTTAAAATATAGAATAATAATTTTTTCAGAGATTAGACCATTTTCTATGTCATATCCTTAGTGGTATGATGCCTAGAATTTCTGCAAGTGTCATTGAGTCTTGGGTCATGAAACTGAGAGATTTTTTCATCATCGACATGTGATTGAAGACTGCATACATAATGGGACAATCTAGATCAATGGTAGGAAGAAAAACTAAATCAAATTTTTAGTGAAGCCCAACTCCTAGCTACATATCTACATAGATCCATTCTAGGCTCATTTCACTAAATGGTCACTCCTACTTCTTTCACTAATTTGACCCCATCCAAGTATGTGATCATAGTCTCATTTACTCATATTCCTCCTTTGAATCATGTGAACTATATTCTTGACATTACATTTGTTTCACATGATCTACCTTTGAACAAGGAGCCCTCTCTATTATACAGTCCCTCTTATATCAATGATAACATTGTAATAGGTGTTATGGTTGACCCTTTGCATCAAGTGATTGTCATTAAAAAATAGACTCTTTATTTATAATTTACATAAGGATAAGTATGATGAATCATAATCTACCATTTTCATGCATGATGGGATCTCTATTCCATCGATTGGCTCAATTTCTTTGTTGATCCTAGTAGGACCTAAATTCTTACAAGTATCGTCTCTTATAATTCCTAAGTTTTTGTTGTTCAGAGTGAGGTTAGGCATTCCATGGCTAGCCTCCATGAATGTAGTCACCTCAATAGTCCACAAATGTATAAATTTTCCACATGAGGGTATTGTGCATACTATCCAAGATACTAGATATAAACTACTAGTATCATGTGGGAACTTCTCCATTGATCAATTTTGGTTCTCAATAGTTGGACCCCTACCTCTTAGAGGGGATCTTTCATATAGAGAACATTTCAGGTATGTGACTAGGGGCTCAACATCAAAGAGTGGTTTTCCTATGTCTAGTCAAGCTATCTCCTTGAATCCCTCTTTGCATGCGTGTAGTGTTCAAAAATGTTGTCTGTGAAATTTTCACACTTGTTTGGGTCATCATTAAATCAAGCTTAATGATGCCTTGATTTAGTGTTGTAATGTGTTTAACACATTTAGATTAGGGTTTGGGCCCTTGTAAACTAAATAGACTTGATGGTACCTTATTTTTGGGTGTTGTAAAGTGCTCTACCACACTTTCAAACTAATCTAGGGTTTTCATTATTAATTGGGTTTCTTTATGCTTTAATTGGCCTTATTTTGCATCTACAAGCCTTATTTAATGCATCTTTCTGAGGGTAATCCCAAAAAAAACCAACATTGAACCACAATTCATGTCTTTTTTGGCCTAGATTTAGTGATCTAGGACTCATACGCCACCTTGGGCGTATGAGTCCCACCTAGATTTTGAAGCCCTGATCTTGATTTCACATGAATCTAAGAATTCTTGAGAAATGTTTCCCATATCTTGTCTAGGTAATGGGACTCATACACCACTTCTGTTGTATGATTCATGTGTGGCTCAAAATTAAATTAAATTCATATTATTGGTGGGTTTTATTCTCCTAGATCTAATGTTGATTTGTAGTGTTGTAATTTTGAGAATTTGGGCATAAACAAGTATAAATACAAGGTTATTTCACTCATTTTCTCCTAATATTTCAAGTGTTCATGCATTATAGAAAATTTATGATCAAGAGAGTGTTGGAACACAATGAACTACTAAGAGGGGGGGTGAATCAGTAGATACCAAAAAATTTCCCTCAAACCAATTGTGCAAATTTATTCTTAACCACTTAATGTGAGGAAACTAACATGTAGAGACATAAATATACGTACACAAAAAATCATCACATAACACCATATGTACGTGGAAAACCCAAGATGGGAAAAGCCATGGTGAGAAATGATGCTTGAGTCTACTACTCAAATCCAGCCTCAAAATCCAAATATCTATTACAATGTTTAGGGTTACGACTTAAGGATGCTCCAACGCCCTAATTTAGGAGCTACAACTCCAAGTAAGCAACAACCCTCTACTTTAGAAGCTACAACATCAAGGATGCTACAACACCCTATTTTTAGGAGCTACAACTCCAAGGTTGCAACAACAACCAATTTTTAGAAGAAACTACTTCAAGGATGCAACAACACCCTAATCTAAGCTACAACTCAGTGCAATGAGGCTACAACCTCAACAAAATTACAAGTTCATATATGCATAGATTGGTTATGCATAACCTATAATGCATTATTACATTCAGTACATTGTTTCACTTCCTTCAATTCACATTTTGTTGTTGAAACTGCACTTTCAACAACATATCCCATTTGATCCACACTCTCTTTTCCTCCTCTACACTTTGAACATTTTTCTTTCTATCTTCCTATGCTACACAATCTCCCTCTATGCCACCACTGCACATTCAACAGTACATAATTTTGTTCAGTACTTTGTGCATTGGTCATCTTCACACACACACATAGTAGATTCAATTTCATAGACAATTCTCTGATTGCCTTCTTTTTGCTTAATTCCACCAATCTGTAATCTCTTCCTTGATATTCTCACCATTTTTCAAATCTTCTTCAAATATTCTACTAGGGTTTCCTTCACTTGCAAACTTCACCAATAAGCTACCTGTACCTTGAGCTACATTCCATCATCAACTCATCATAAAGACATCATATAAGGTTTATCAAATATGACCATACCTCTGTATTGAGCCACACAACATTTAATTCTAATACAAAGAGTTTTCCCTCATTCTCTCTATCAAACCCTAGAATCTAGTTATGCATTCAATGTATTCTAATGTTCATTTGATCTGATTTGATCTTTAAATCTTTTAAAAACTATGCCACCACTTAACAGATCAAATATTCATTTACATTGGTCATTGGTGTAGTTGGACCAAATAATTTCTTCCTCCTATGTTGGTTATTGGACGAAACCCATATTCACACTATCATAGTCATTTGTGATTACTACATTCAAATTTGGGTCATCGATCTACTGAATTTGCACGATGATCTTCCACTTTCCATTCACTATTGCAACTTTAAATCATGACCATATAATAAGAGGTCATTTAAATTTCCTCATCAATCTTGTGAGTATTCACCTATCACCATGTCTCTTTATGACCATCAAAGACATAATACCATATTAGGTTGAGACTCATTAGAGTCTAATGATAAATTCCATTCACTCTGACACCACACGAGCTCACATGCCATCTCCATGTCATCGCTACCTAATTTGCAACAACAATGAAAATTAGCATATCAAGCAATCAATCTTCACCACCTATCATCCTTCGACATGATCCACCATCGTCACCTTCCTATCGGGTCTCACTTAGCTTATCACTTCTTCAAAGAGACCACTTCCAAACTCCTATTGATACTCCAATGCCACTCCAATGAGATAGCCATTGAGCTATCAAAGAGACATCAACTCCACCCCCATTGATATGGCATTGTCACGCTAATACCATTCCTTTTTGTAGACAAGTGGTCCTCATGCCATAATGTCACCACATGACACTATGCATTATCACTTCCTACCATGTGTCATCATTGTCAACTCTATGCAACAATCGTCACCATAGTGACTTAACATATCCACCAATTATGTATTGCCACTTGTCCTCACTCGTCATCTCTTTTTGGTCTCTCTACTACCACATGTACACTGTTGACATCATACTCCACCAACTTCTACCACTATTGACAAAGCACCATCATTGTGTTGAGGAGACACTAAACAAGTATCACCAACAACCTTCAATCATGTCGATTAAGACCCTTGATGATGTCACCTATCCACCTCATAGCCATGTCACTGCATCATAATCCACAAGGATGTGGATTACCATTCACCCAATATTTTCACACCATGCATTTGCTTCATCATCATCTATCATCTCATGCCCTAGTTGGGTCCCACCATGTAATCTCCATGTATCATTGTGTCGAAGGGACATCCAAATGACACACACCAAAACCATTCAATCAAATTGATGACACTTCACACTCCTTATCACTCCATTGCTAAGTCACTAAAAACCTAAACTTTAGAACCTCTTGTCGAAGGTTACTAATTTTGAAAACCTACAACACATCAACAACATAACTATTAGGCTATCGAAGATACTCCAAAATGAGTCATGTTGATACCATTCACTCTCGCCAATAATTCCCTTCTTACTCCTTATTGCTTCATTGAAGAGACATTCGAGAACTCCCTTTGATGACCCACTCTCTTGTTAAGAAGATGATCATTAGGCCTTCAAAGAAACACTTGCTTCACTCCTGCCAATATGCTAGTGCCTCACCAATCTAATGCAAATGTATAACCTTAAAGCACTAGGAAAAGGGGCCCATCACCTCCATGAGATGAATGACATAAGTTATTACTTATGTGACCTACAACCTACAATACCAAGTCACTGACATAATAGAAACTATTTGAACATTATGACTATAACAACCATAGCGTTTAACTGATAAACCCTAAAACACCTGAAGGCGAATATAATTCATTTCTAGGTGTATCCTTCACTTTCTGGACCTGCAAAACACTTCACTAGAATTCTCTAGAAAAACCCAAATCAAATTTGCTACCTATTTACACCTTTTTCTTTTGGAAGAACCCTCCGCAACCTCATGTTAATCTTGGATGACAACAATGCACTATTTGAGAAACTTAGCAACATTTGTAGAAACATGCTTCTTTCATCAACATCCTATGCCATAACTTCCAGAACCAGATCCACTGCATCTCCATAACATCTAGGCACACCACTGAACTATCATCATGCCAACATGTCCCTTGCATGATCAATTCCACACTCCTTTGACATCAAAGAAAACAACGTAGTAAATACAATCAATATTCTCTTGTAACTCCATGACAAGATTGTAGCATATGCATTTAACAACAACCAATACCCATGCTTCCATATTCACTACAAACCTTATCTTTGCTTGACATCAATGACACTTTTCATTAATGCCATCATCCTCACTTGAATAAGCAACTCCATTTCATCTATGATCCTCTTTCATCATGCTAGAAATATTCCTTGCATGATTTTCCCTTTTGACATCAATGAAAACTATATGCCAACAATCTCCCCCTTTGTCATTGATGGAAAAAATTAAAATCTCAACCTGCCAAAGGTGTGATACCAATGATGGATAACATCTGAGCTCTCAATTCTCCCCCTTTGATATACCTTCTCCTTTGCTCACACTTATGAGCAACTGCACAACTTTCTCCTCCATGCTCAATTGTTTTGAGCATTTGCACAAATTTCTCCCCCTTTAACATCAATGGAAAGGGTCACAACTTCTTCCCCTTTTTGTCTCAGGTCACCATATAGTTGCAAAATTTATTGCTTCTTAGCAATGGAAAAGGGACTTAGCTCCTCCTTTGACTGATACCAATTGAAGATATGATTTTCTATAGCTAACTATCCACTATTTGTTGATGTTCTTACCCTCTGATGATCATTTCAAAGAGTGAGAATGTTACCACACATCTACAACTATCAAGTCATTAGAAATTTTTAAAACATGTTTTACCTAACATGATCTCTTTCTTCTCTTTACAGGGATAAATAAGATTCCAATTAAAATCCCCCTAGAATCATGCCCTCTCACTAAAAATTAGTGATGTGAGGGAGAAATACCCTCATGGAGTGTTTCTTTCTAGTATTTTTCTCTCCAGACCTTCTTGTGCACCTTCTTTGATACTTCAGCCTTCCTTTCAATAACATGTGTACCATTGTTCTTTTTGGGAGACATATTCTTATACTTACTATATGCATTTGATATTACGTAATGTGTTGGTGGTCTTGCACAATCTAATATGTAGTACTTAGCTATTTGACCATAGTTATCACATTTATAGCACAAAAAATTCATGCCTATTATTGGGGCAAATGAATTTCTATACATATGATTTGTGCTCCTATTATG